>OZ010578.1:20940826-20980826 GCA_963932145.1 Acanthosepion lycidas | reverse complement strand
ATATATATGTATATACAAACAATATATCATTTGAATATATATATATGTATATATATATACACACGCACACAAAGAATGTATTAAATATATATATATATATATATATATATATATATATATATATATATATATATACATACATACAAACACAGAAACAAACGTACACCTATAGACACACATACATATATAAGTTGCATGAAAATATATATAATGAAAGCGTATATATATATTATGTATATATATATATATATATATATATATATATACATACATACATACTTGCATACATATATATATATATATATATATATATATATATATATATATATATATATATATGATCGTCAGCAAGATCATATATACATGAATATATATAAAATTATATATGTTTATCTGTCGTTATATATGTGTATATACATATTTCTATATGTATACACACACACACACACGGTGCGTGGGTAAATTGTTGACATATTATATTTTTTATTTCGTGCATGCGGATCGTTTGTCTTTTTTTATTTTGTCGACTGAAAACTATTGTAGGGTCAGTTGGGCATCGACTGTGAGCAAAAGAGCACAATGTCGTAATTCACTGCGACAGAAATCCAGAAACGACATGATGTACTGCTCCAATACGAACATTTCAGAATGTTTGGGCGTCATTCCGAAAAGAAGGCAGATGATTCGGAAAGAGTTGCATTATAGTTAGAATGATCACTAGTGATGGCGACGTTATTTTGACATTCACCTTTCTACAGTGTCTCAAACTGAAAACTGAGACCTAAATCAAATGCCTTGATGAGAACAGTACTACCTCGTCATGACATTGTCGCTTAACTATGCCCCACTCATAATAATCAAGGTGGTTACACTCTGGAGAGTTTGGTAGCCAAATCTAAGGGGTGATATAGTCGCAGAAATTCTCTGAGAGCAATGACTGAATTCTCTTGTTTGTGTGGCATCGTGTAGAGTCCTGCTGCCAGACATAGTTTCTTCCAACATGAAAATGTGCCTCTGTACGCCATATATGTTTCAAGACGTGTCGGGTGCTAAATATTCACATTGAATACATACCCGTTTACCAGTTGCCAACTAATTAAATTAAATAAAACTAATGAAACAGCACTATATTTAAAAAGATTCTGCAAACGTCACAATGTGTATCTGCGTAATCTGCAGTCGTATATCTGTCTGTATGTCTTTAGCGCCATGATGAAAACACATTTAATTTACAGGAATATAGTTAATCGCCAACCTGTCTTCGTTTTAATGCCCTTAATCTGAACGTTCTCTCTTAATCACATAGACAGACATTCACGTAACATGTCCAGTAAATCATTATGGTTATAGGAGCGCTACAAGTTATAGAAGCCCTATATTTGCCGCAGTCGGTGTAGCAGCGGTGTGTCTTAGGGAAAATCTATCTATCGGATACCGGATTTAACTTCTGGCGCCGATAACACTTACGCTATCAACGCAATAGTGATCTTATATTATATATTAACAATTATAGAATTGCTTCAGACTACGGAATTATTAATCTGCACATGTATTTCTGATAAATGTGCCTTTTGAAAATTTTCAATTTGATATATGATTGCGAGGGACAAGAAAGAAGAAATAATTTGAAATGCCCACCTCAAAAACGAAAAAAAAAAAAAAAGAATTACAAATAAAGTTATTTGTTCATATTTGCTTAGTTTGGCAAAAGGCCACAAATTTCCGGACAAGCTACGATCAAACTCACTGCAGTTTTAATGATCTGTCAGGCGCCAATGCAAAGCTTATTTTCTTACAATTCGTTTGTCTGAGTTAGACGATGGCAAGAGTAATGGCGCCCACTCCATAAACTTTCGCTGGCAAATGTGATTACGCTATGATGTGAAGTCGAATATCACAAAAACGAATCAATGGCGTATTTCAACTCCTCTGAGCGGGAAAACCGAAGTGAATTAACAGCGGAACATTGTGTCGGATGAAATGCGACTGGTTTTTTTTTTTTATCATATATAGTTTGTGGTAAATAACAGTTGCAAAATAGAACTTTTTTGTTTGTTTCTACCCAGAGAGACGTAATTCTATATTTGGCTTCAAATATCTTCAGACAAGATTTGATCATGGTAGGATTAGTTTTTGATAAAACTTACAAGCTTCAGTCAGTTTTCCAAATTTCACAATTCCTATAAAGAAATCAAAAGTAAATAATTCAGTACTTATAATTTCCCCAATATTTTGGAGTTGTGTCAGGCTAAGATTATATTAAATACCTGATATTTATTTCGATTTAGCACTATAAACTTTCAAGAAGTTTGGAATATATATATATATATATATATACAGACAGATATATATGTATATATATATATATATATATATATATATATATATATATATATATATATATATAATTATTTATTTAAAAATATGATTCCAACACATTTATGCTCTACTTTTGTATCGAGCACTATTTTTAAAAAAATAATAACAAAAATACTAAAGAACTTTGGATTATTTACCTAATCAGTTCTTTCCTATTTTTCCTATTTTTCTATATATTTTCACATATATACATACATATATATATATATATATATATATATATATATATATATATATATATATATATATATATATATATATATATATATATATATGTGGGGGGTGGATTTTAAACAGTAAAAAATATTAAAAAAATAAAATCTTCAAACACACGGGGTTGTATATTAATATCCTTTCGTTTTTATAAATATTTCATTTAGATTCCTCGACTAGTTTCGGCCAAAATGGCCTTCATCAGGAGAAAAGATTCCTGCTTATATATATATATATATATATATATATATATATATATATATATATATATATATATATTATAAATTAACTGATTTAAAATATGTTTTTTCGCTACACAGTTCTAACCATGTTTGAAAATTGGAAGCTAAAAGTTTAGAATTTAATTTTGTAATTAAATTAAAGACATTAGTTCCATTTCATCTTCAAGCGAATTTTGGAGTAACTTATTTTTAAATTTACTGGGTTTTAAAGGCACGGCAAAAATGATAATTTACAGTCTCCAAGGATACAGAGAGATCCATTCATGCAGACAAGGTGTGGTTGCGTGTTCATTTTATTATTGATTTAGGACAGACTCTTAGTTGACAATAAGAACACCGGATTATATATCTTACTGTTCTTTCTTTATATATATATATGTATATATATATATATATATATATATATAGATAGATAGATAGATAGATAGATAGATAGATAGATAGATAGATAGATTTTGTCTTACAAGTTGATCCACTGATGATGATCTCAGAAAGAAAGGGAAAATATTTGGAAAGTTGTTATGGGATCTTACCCATAATAATAATAATGGACTATTCCATACTTAATAAATACAGCGCCTCATGAGTAGGCAAGGAGTTAGTCAGTAGTTGAGTCAGTGATGGAAATAAAGGGTTCAGTTCGAAATTCCAACCACCTGAAGAAGGCCGGAGCGTACAACGGCCGAAACGTTGTGACAAATATGACGACAAAGATGAGGACAATAGTACGACTAATGTAAATACTGTACGTAATACCTCATCTCAGAAATATAGACAGACTCTGAAGTTTGGAATATTATATATATATATATATATATATATATATATATATATATATATATATATATATATATGTATATATATATATATATATATGTAAGCAAGCAAATATATGGATATAGATCCGACAGTATGAAGAAAAATATACGGAAAAAAACAAACAAAAATACTTATATGCAATTATGCTGTTTTAATGTTAATATAATGTCAACGTCGGACGTTTCGGTCTAATAAACCATCTTCAGGACATATCCATAAAATATAATTAACATTATCAATTCAACATGACAAAGACGATGGACATAAGAACAAGACTTATCCAAACAGATAACTGAAATACGTTTTCACAGCGTCGCCCACGTGGCGACAACCCGACCATGTCTAAACGGAACACTGATCATATGAAACTTTCAGTTTCCATGCTATTTGAAAAGAAAGTGGCACAATTAACCTTCATTGCACCGAATAATGCTATCGAAGTTTGTTTTATCCTTAAGATCTATTACATCATGGAACGATTTGAAGTTAATTTAACTTAGATGTTGCTATTTCCTTCATCTTGGATGCGATTGCAAATATCCGAATCTAATAATTAGGGTTAGATGCATTACTATAAGCAAAATTCTTCTATGTACCATGTCCCTTCATGACGTTGACAATCATGCCTCTCCACAATTTCCTGTCCTTTGTAGCTCTTAATAACTGTTATTTTTACCATCTCTCCAAAAACTTACTCCTCAAAATATTCGATGAAGCTCACCAGATAGTTTGAGCCTTGCTTTGATCTTGCATTTTTATTTCATCTAGAATCTGTCGTGTGAGTATCAAATTTTACAGACACTCTTTCCTCAGAAATTCCTCTTTTTCGCCATATTCTCTAGTACCTTGTCATTACTCACATATTCAGTTTAGGGTATATTCAACTATAGAACCACATCACTGTTGATTGAAGTCTCTTCTTTATCTGTGAGGAGATTGTCCAGCATTCACTGCCATATAGGAGGAATGACTCTGCGTAACAGTTCAGTACTCTTTTCTTTGTTTCTAAAGATATTTATCTGTTTCTTGATACCTCGCCTGCTTTTTGGAAGGCATTTTTCTCTATCATAATGCATGTTCAGTTAACCGTGGTATGCATTGTCTCCTCTGTTAATTGGCTGCCTACATATCTAATTTTTACACCTATTTTATTTTGGTCGATCCAAACTGCAATTTGCATGTTAGACTGTTCCATTTGCTTATAACTATGCATTCAGTGTTCTTGCAAGTAATGTTTAAATCTTCTCGCTTTCCTTAATTACTTTCTGTAGGAATCCATGTAGTCTCCTTCCACTGTCTGCTATCAACACTGGTGATAGATTGTGGTCGCCAATAATGAATCCTAATAGGAGTTGTAATTCACTCAAAATCGCTTCGCTCTATAGGCTGAAAAGGTTTGCCAAGGGCAGAGTGGAGTAATCGATAGTGTTTCAGATTGAGGAATCGGAGATCCGTGTTGGAATTCCAGTCAAATTCTTTACATACACTTACGGGCTAATAACCTTGGGAAATGTATGAAACCTCGTCTTCTCTCCGCAGCCATGGATAAATAGTACGACACACCGGGTTCTATAGCCTTATATAGCAACTGGTCTACCGTAGAAAGAAATGGCAACCTACCGCTGGAAGAAATCTGCCTCATTATTCATGTTTCAAAAAATGCATGATAGCCTAAGCGTGTATCACTGACTTGTATTTATTCTACCCATATACTATGCGTATGCAGGTATTTCTTTTTTTTTTTTTTTTTTTTTTTTGCCACTATAGCTTCTGGATTATTTTAATATCCAGCCCACATATGACAAGGTTAACTAGCTTTTTTGACGTATTGTATCAAACGCCTTTGCATAATCTATACAGCATAACTTTAATCTTTTTGCATTTGTAAACATATCTTACTTTATATTTTTATTCGCATGCCTATTTAGGGAGTCTGTAAGAAGTATTCGCAATGCCTGTAACTAGTTAAGTTGTTTATTTACATGCGTCTCGTTCTTTCGCATTCGACACACACAGACTCACCAAAGACGCATTCACTACAGTCCCTGCAAAGTCTGCTCGTGGCATGTTTAGATAAAACGCCCAGCAAAGCGTGATTCAAACCACTGCCTAGGAATGACATTAGATATGGTTATTATTTTCCAACCTTTCGATTGCATTAAACGCCTCCGAATAATCAGCTATTTTGAAAGCGTCCTTTTATCTATTTCTATTGCTGGTATCTCTTGTCAGTAGTTTGTCAGGAGAATTATTATCATCGCAAACATTATCATGCCCTTGTTAGTATTGCTATCAAGTGCAGTGAGTAATTCCTTAGACAATTAAATATTCACCACTTGCTGCGTTATCACTCTCAGCACATTATTGCTAGGGAAATTGGCAATGACAATTAATCAGTAGAGATGTGTGAATTCTAAATCGTTCATCCTTGAATCCGTAAGAATCCAAACTGAGAAATTACGAACGCGCTAAGTAATGCATCATCCTTCAATGATGTCGAATAAAAGAGTTTTAAGCTTTCATAAAATTTATTTGGTAAGAAATGGGATTTACTCAAGTATTTTGAAATAAAACTTATCTTTTGAGAAAACTGAAGATGAAAAAGAAAAAGGATACTCGATATGCTTATATTAGGCTATTTACATTATTCGGACTGTTGTCCTCATCTTTGTTTCGGCCGTTGTACTCTCCGGTCTTCTTCACATGGTTGGAATGTCGAACTGAACCCTTTATTTCGCTCACTGGAGCAAACTGTTCTAGTTCCACGTGCCATGTCTAATGGATATCAGTTATCAGTTATCTCCAGTTAATTCCCCTTTACAAGTTCTCCACTGCCTTAACCGGGTATTGAACTCACACTCTTTGAGTCCTGTCACTGGATCTAACCAACGACTTTATCCACTGTGTTATGGCACGTGGAACTATAACAGACTACCTCAGTGAGCGAAATAAAGGGTTTAGTGCGACATTCCAACCACCTGAAGAAGGCCGTAGCGTACAACGGCCGAAACGTTGTAATAAATATGGCGACAAACATCAGGACAATAGTCCGAATAATGTAAATAGTGTACATAATGCCTCATCTCAGAAATATAGACAGATCTGATATCTGATAATGTTTGAAATATTTTTATTATGAGATCTTGTGTAATTTTTTAATGGCTAAATTTACCCTTCATTCAAAATATGTGACATTTTATTCAGGCAGATAAATATATGTAAACAGATACAGACAGATAGATATAAATAGTTTTGGTTGGTTTGCCTGAAAACCGACATGTACGTAAACAGACTGGAATAGAAATACTTGAACAGCAAGATATATGAAAACAAATATATATATATATATATATATATATATATATATATATATATATATATATATATATATATATATATATATAAAGTGAGCATAGACGTCAACACGTGGCCTGACGATTGTATATAGCATGAAGCAGACTGTCGCCTCTAAGTGTTGACTTCTATGTTCACTTTTATATTTACACAGGCTCTATCTCTGATATTGAGCACTTTATTCCATAAATATAGCACACCTTAAGACTATATTTCTTATATATATATATATATATATATATATATATATATATATATATATATATATATATAGAGAGAGAGAGAGAGAGATAGATAGATAGATAGATAGATAGATAGATAGATAGATAGATAGATAGATAGATTCAAAGAATTCAAGAAAGAATGAACGAAAGTAAAACAGAAAATGAAGGCAAGACAAATATTTCCAATAGCAAATAAGTAAGAGAAAATTACATTGCCTCCGGAATTAGTACAAAAAATGAAGCAAACATTAAGATGTTAGTACTAAATAGCAAAAAGTTACAAAGAGTGGTGGCGTCAATATATATATATATATATATATATATATATATATATATATATATATATATATATATATATATGTATATATATATATATATATATATAGGGGATTCTTGGATCAATATATTTAAATCGCTTTCCTTTCTTTTATTTCGATCAGCTTATTTTACCTTCAGTTTTGTCCATGTGTTTTTCACTGACCGATATCTATCTTACCGGCATAATTTTCTTTTCCTCAACGCCTCGATGCGGAATTGAAAATGTGGAATTTAGAGATAGAACATACCGAATATATTGGTGATATTTTCAAATGTTTTACAGAATATTACTTGCTGATTTGATACAATGTTTCAGCCGATATAGTACCGACATTCTATCAGATCTCTGTTTCCTTCAACAGTATTTTGCATTCTCAATATTTATATTTCTTCAAGTCAACCACTTTTAAATATATCAGCACAGTTTGGAGAATCACAAGACTGTGTGTTAAGGTCTTGTTTTGAATGCGTTAAAACAGGAAATAAACAAAACTCAAATCCTTCCTCCCTTCATCAAATAATCAGTCTTTTACAGATTACTAAAATGGGAGATGCTCATAATGCAAGTTAATGTTTCTTCCAAACCCTGGCGTCTATTATTGATGCAAGATATCTTATCCGTTAAAATGAATATATGGTTTTCAAACCTACATTCATTAATTTTGGGCACTCATTTTCTTTCACCTTACTAAATTAACTTTAGTATTCTTTCAATGTCATTTCGAAAATTTCGCGTTAGAGAAGTGTAGCCCATATCTTCAAACATATGTTGTGTCTTATTTAATTTAGTTTTATCGTCTCACTCTGGTGTTTCTCAAATTTCATTTCCAGAGCTGGTTTTTATTTTAGATTATATACTGCAATAGTGTGATATACTGTATATGCAGTCTTTGGTCATATTTCACGGTTACGGCGGACTGATATTTCTGAAGAGGTGATGCCGTGTATATATGCCATAAAAGGGTGCCACATTGACTGAAGATACATCGGATCATTTTACTAATATTTCTAGTACCGTGTTGTGACGTGGTTAATTTATGAAAAATGACGAACGAATGCGAGTCAGATAACACTGAGATTTAGAGAAAATTCTTCAAAAAAACCTTCGATAAATATTCGCTATAAGTGATGGACGATATATAGATTTCTGCAAGGGTGGTGTTTATCCACGTGGAAGTGAGATAGGCGTGCCGAGTTCCAATGCAATCAAACGCGTTGTATATTTTTTTTTCTAAAAAATACACTTAGAATACCGTGAATCCATCTTTCCCAACAGCAAGCAGTTTATATAAGGGCAGAGTAGATTTTCTAGCCTTGGTTGGTGATCTGTCTAGGCGAAGAACATCTGTAAAGCAGGTGAGATAATCTTATCACAAACCAATGTTCTTTAATAAAAAATTCCTGCCTGCACATGGACATGAGTCCTTACCTCCTGTTTAGAATTTTGACATCTCGAAGATCACCAGCGTTTCGACCACACCTAATTTACAGCTATTGCTCTTTCTGCTAAGATCATTAAATTATTATGATGCATAAGGTGTGTTGATACGCATGAAAGAGGAGGTGGAAACATGAAAATATTACGAGGATAAAAGGAATAGATAACGATTCTCTTTTGATTTGACTAGGCTAAGATCTCATTGCACCAGGGAAGTTTTTTATGTGGGAGTTATCTGGCAATAATTCTCAGAGTGGAACGTTTGCCATAGATTAAGAATATGAAGAAAATGTAAGTTTTCGATTCCGTCGAAATAGCATGGCGTTTCCTAGCTGTAAATTTTTGAACTGGTTGAACTGAAGAATGTAGCTCATCTGAACATTTGCCAGAGAGTTAGCGGAAGGATAGTGATATACTTTCAATGTTGCGTCTGTGGAAAGCAGACTGAAGATTAAAGAATAAATATTCCTCCTGCAAAACTGCGCAAATCATCCACAACTGTATTAAGGCTGGAAAGTGAGGATTGTATAGATCAAGTCTAAATATGGCATTTATACTCCATTTTAATCTAAAGAGTCTTGTAAGCTAAAGCATAGCATAAGGGGTCCTGTACTTCTTGCAGTATCTTAACCAATCGTATCCGAGTCACTTAATGTCATGTGTGCAATTGGGTCTTAACAGACGTTCAAACATGAGAATTTTTTTGATGTTGCTACAGTTCATAGTAACTTGAAAAAATTCAGGTTCTGGTTGGAAAGCATGAATCGATACTAGTTTGTTTTTTGACGCATGAAATGTAACAAGACATATTTTTTCCCGATTGAGCTGTTAATTTAGATTCGTGGTGAAATTAGATGAATGACTCTGAGGATCTAGAATTTTACAAGTACTTCTGGAAAGAATTCATTGACTCAATGTTGGAGGAATTCCTTCATGAAAGAATGGCCGAGGTTGCTGAAAAGTGACGAAAAGAACCTATTTAGGTCAATTAATCATGCAACGAATTTATAGAAAAAAAAAATTAATCACAAAATGCCGGGAAAAAATTGCACCAATCTAATATGTGTTATAAAGTAGTATAACTTCTACCCATTATCATATGTATTAAATATCAACATATTAATAAATCAATACCATTAAACGTATTCTTATTTACATATGTCGGTATCACTTTATGTATCAATGTGTAGATGGTGTTTGCGTACATTTTCACAGTGTTTTGCAGGTTCATGTCATAGGTAGGATAACAATGATGATTTTCAAGACTTATTGATCTCATCCTTTTAGAAGATAGTTGTGATAGATTTACTTATTTACTTCCAAGCGAAATACTTATCTATCCACACACACACACACACACACACATATATATATATATATATATATATATATATATAAAGAGAGCGAGAGGGGGAGAGAAAGCGAGGGAGAAAGAGAGAGCAAGCAAAAGAGAAACGTGTATCATCGTGTTTACGTGTTTTTCAGGCCGTCTTCCTAGTAGGCGTACAAATATTTTGTATAGCTATTCCTGAGCAGACAAATCCGCCGTTGTTCCCGGATACAAAACGGGACATATTTTATGAATTGCAGATCTTGATGAAGCTCGCCTTTCCTTTTTTTATCAGTTGAGGCTGTCAAAGACTTCTTTACATTTCAAAAGACTATTGATAAAAATGGTTTGTAAAACGTAAGGCTTTTGTGGTGAGATTTAATTTCTTCAAAAGAGAAAAGCGCAGGACCCTGATTCCCTTATCTTTCTAAGATGTTTTTACCATTTTTTTTTCAGAACTGTGATATTGGTAAATTCTTGTATGTCAGTAAAAAAAGGATTCGCTTATTTCGGCTGCAGATAACGCATTTTAGGAAGCTTTGGATTCCTTGAATTTTCTTTCGAATATTTCCTCACAGAGGAAACGTTACCAGTTGATATCTTTTTGATACGAATAAAAGTTAACGGATAATGAACTTGATCTCTTTTATAAAGTAACTAGTAAAATATTCTTATCGGAAACAATGTAAAATCGTATACTGAGTTACTTAAATATATTATATTCACACACAGAATAGATAGATAGATAGATAGATAGATTGTCACAAAGTTTTTTTTCTCTCCACAACTTCTTTTAAAGCTCTAAAATTGTTTATCTCATTACTGTCACATCCATTTTTACTCACTCATCCATTTTTCTCTCTGTCTGTCTTGCTTTCAAAATATTTTGCATATATCAAATTTTCCAAGCCCCGCTTTTTCATTATTTGCCTCAGAAATTCAACTGTTTCTTTCTGCTTTTAAGTATAATTTCCAATGTGTTTCCATTTTCCTTAAACCACTGTCTCTCTCCTTGGTATTTTTCAAACACCTTCTGCAGAACCACATCTCTTGCCTAAAATCTCCTCTTCATTTGTGAGGGAAATGTGCATTATTGACTGCCATATCGGTAGATATTTTTAAGCATTTCACCCCAAGCAAGGCGAGAGTGCCACTAGCACGCAAAGGGTTACAGAGAGGAAGAGCAAGAGTTAAGAGGTGGGTGTTTGAGGAAAGGATATAGAGAAGGACGGGGATCAAGATCAAGGCATCAGAATATATCGTTTGACAATACATTTGAATATTTGAAGATTATAGTTATCAAGGTAGTAGGAGGAAGGGAGTTCCGCTGTCGGGAAGTGCGAGAGAAGAGGTTGGAGTAGAAGAGGTGGTTACATTTAACTGTCTTGACAGTGACAGGCTGGGACCGTGATGTCAACCTAGTAGCATGCTTAAATTCATGCAGTTGGGGTACCAGTGAAAGTAGCTCGTCAGAGCAGTTGCCATGAAAATATTTGTTGAAAAGACAGACGGAAGCCATACAAAGTTTGTGAGAAAGTGACTGGAGTCGAGATGCCAAACCAGGACGTATCATATTGCATATAACCTCTTTGGATTTTGTTGAGGACGTCGAGATGAACAGCGGAGGCTGTTATTGAATAGCTGTTCAATACACTTAACTTTGTTCCTAACGAATATTTTCTGTTTTATTATGTTTCGTTTTGCTTTAGGGGTTTATCTATTGACATTACGTGGGATCTTGTTAAAACACTTCATCAATATTTGAATTTCTCTCTCTGCTTGATTTTGTCGTCTCTTAGAGTATGAAGTTGTGATTTCTAGTATCTCCGTTTAGGATGATGTGTGTTCCTTGAAAATCGGCATTCAAATCGATCAAAAGGTCGTCTAGAAAATTTAAGCAGAATATACTGACCAGATTTAACTGACATTCAATGAACGCTTGCCAAATTTACCCTGAAGTGAAATATACATTGCATGAATGCCTCTCTCATCTCAAGCTGAGTGAAAAATCGCAAATGCTTTAATAACTTATTACTGGGATCGAGCACTTGCGAAATAATATTAATAAAATAGACAAAACAGGAGAATAAGTAAAAATCTACCGCAAGCAGAATTGATCCGTGGAAGAAGGCAGGAGAAATCACGTCACTTAGTGTGAAATCTGTTTCATACAAGGATTGGTCTTAAGTAGTGAAAATATCATTCTGTTTTAATAACTATACACACCCTCGGTTACTCAATATGTCTGAATTATCTCTCCATGTACGACTTCCGACATTTTTTTAATAACATTTTTCCTTTCTATCTATCTATCTTTCTTTCTTTCTTTCTTTCTTTATTTCTTTCATGTTTTTCTCTTCGTTTCTTTTTTTTTTTTTAAATTGCTTCCCATCGTTTGTGACTTCTTTTATTTTCTCTCTTTATTTCTTTCATTTGTTTGTTGTCTATTTCTTTTAGAATTTTTCCTGTTTTTCTTTCTTTTTTCTTTCTTTCCTTTCTTTGTTATTTTTTCTCTTCGTTTCTTTTTCTTTTTTAATTGTTTTACATCGTTTCTTTTTTCTTTTTTTCTCCCTTTACTTTTATCAGTTGTTTGCTTTCTTTTTCTTTTATACTTTTTCGTATTTTTCTTTCTTTCTTTCTTTCAATTCCAATTTTACTTTTTGTTTTGGTCTTTTTCCTTCTGTTTTATTTTCTGTTTCCTTTCTTTCTTTTATATCTCTTTGTATCTTTCATTCTATTGCGAATTTATTTTCTTTATTCTGCCAATTATTAGTTTTGTCTTTTCTTCCTATAATTATAAATTTCATTATTTTTCTCTTTATTCCAATAACTATATCTTTCTTTCTTATTATCTTTATTCCTATAATTATATCTTTCTTTTTTTTCTCTTTATTCCTATAATTATATCTTTCTTTCTTACTTTCTTTATTCCTATAATTATATCTTTCTTTCTTATTATTTTTATTCCTATAATTATATCTTTCTTTTTTTTCTCTTTATTCCTATAATTATATCTTTGTTTTTACTCTCTTTAATCCTATAATTAAATCTTTCTTTCTTATTATCTTTATTCGTATAATTATATCTTTCTTTCTTTTTCTCTTTATTCCTATAATGATATCTTTCTTTCTTACTCTCTTTATTCCTATAATTATATCTTTCTTTCTTTTCCTCTTTATTTCTATAATTATATCTTTCTTTCTTTTTCTCTTTATTCCTATAATTATATCTTTCTTTTTCTCTACATTCCTATAATTATATCTTTCTTATTCTCTATATTCATATAAGTATATCTTTCTTTCTTTTTCTCTTTATTCCTATAATTATATCTTTCTTTCTTTTTCTCTTTATTCCTATAATTATATCTTTATTTCTTTTTCTCTTTATTCCTATAATTATATCTTTCTTTTCTCTTCCTTTCTTGTTTGTTTGCGTTTTATCCCACACGAATTTGTATTGTTTTTCCTGTCATAATTCCTTTTTATTTGCTTTCTTCTTTCCTTTCTCGCTTTCTTGTTTTCGACATTTTTTCGTTTTTTGTTTTCCTTCTTTCTCAATATTTGCTTACTTGCTTACACCATTTTTTTTTTTTGCTTTTTGCTATCTTCTTCATTTCATTCTTTTTTCCTTTCTCTTTTTTTCTTTCCTAATTTGTTTTTTCCTTCTTTTCTTCACCATTTTTGGCTTTTTTGCTACCTTCTTCCTTTCCTTCTTTCTTTCTTTTTTTCTTTCAATCTCTTTCCACTTTTCCTCGTTTCTTGCTTTCACCATATTTTTTTGCTTTTTACTATCTTTTGCGCTTCTTTTTTCTTTCTTTCTTTTTCGATTTTTCTTTCTTTTTTACTTTCACAAATTTTTTCCACATTTTGCTTTTTTAAAACTTCACTTTTTATCTACTTCTTCCTTTCTTACTTTCAACGAATTTTTATTTTTTTTAGTCTTTTTTATTTCACCTTATCTACTATAATTATATCTTATTTCTTTCTTTCGTTTTTCCTTACAGACCCAATTCTGATTCTACCAAAAGTTATACTCCATCTCTCGCTCTACTCCATCATTCTATCTCTATCTCTTGTTTTTCTTTCTCTTTTCTTTGTCTGCTTATCATTTTCCTATACCTATCATTATTTACTCACTCTCCTTTCACCGTTTTCACTCTTATTCCTTTTCTCTTTAGATCATACTGTTTCTCTCTTCTTTTTTCGTTATAAACTTTCCATCTCCCATCATCCTATTCTCATTTCCGCCTTTTCCTTCCGCTTTTCCCTCCATTCCTAATAACATTTCCAAGCATCTACTCTGTACTACTTTGCAACATACACCATAACCTTTCAGCAAAAGATCTTCTATTCTAATGTTGCTTAGCAACACAAATTCACATCCACCTTGTCTTTGAAATGTTTCCTGGGAAAGAAAACATTCAACTTATCTTTGGGCCGACATATCATTTTTATTAACCGCCCAGTCAACCACTTCATCTACCAAAATACTTACCTCGCTTACCCATCACCACTTAACGGCACTAACGTTTTACGGTTGCATCGAAGCTACTTACCTGCAGGGCTACCGAGTTACCTGAGAAGATCTTAGCGCTGGTAGGAGTTGCGCTCGTCTAGTTCGAAAGTGGTTGAAGATTTACAACTATATATATATATATATATATATATATATATATATATATATATATATATATATATATATATATATATATATATATCAAATGTTCAAATGAAACATATATATATATGCATGCTTATACACACATCCATATGTCTATATATAAGGTTGGTGCAAAATAATGTCGTTTTCTCACATATGTTACTATCTGAGAAAACGACATTATTTTTGCAACAATCTAATATATACTATTCAAATGACATATATGTATATGTCTGAATACTTACACGCACAAGCACTCGCAAAAAACACACACAGACATATATATATATATATATATATATATATATATATATATATATGTGTGTGTGTGTGTGTGTGTGTATGTGTGATTCTGTTTATGCGTACAAGCAAATCAATAAGTCCGTATCTGATAATGATGAAAAAGAAAACATTTTCTACAAATATATATATATATATATATATATATATATATATATATATATATATATATATATATATACAGCGAGAGAGATATATTTAAATATGACGTCTTCCTTTAATTGGAACATGACGTTTTACCCTTTTAAACAAACGTATATTTGAATAAAAAGAAACAAGCGGATAAACTATTGTTAGCTTACGCTTTTCCTCTTCTGAGGGACTTTATTAAGGCAATCTAGGATTTGGTTTGTTATATGTGTTTATATACAAAAGCGAGGACGAAAGGCGTTGACTAATATTATTTTTCCTCTTGCCTCTTTTTATTCATTTTAATTCTCTACAAGTACACGATATCTGAAAGTAATTTACACCTATATATATATTTACATGCTAACATGAAATAATACGATACAACACAAATTCTTTGATAATTCATTTTGTCGTTAAAAAATTAACCTTGGTCTGTTTGTCTTTATCTTATGCAATATGGTGTCCGTCTGTTCTCACTCACACTTCTTTGTGTAACGGGTAGATAATAGCTAAGTCATATATGCCCTTTCCATGAGCAAAGCTTTCTTATTCAAATCGAACGATTAGTTAGATTGAAATGAAGATTCCTAACTTAAAGGGCTTCCCTTTCACAGGTTCTAATGTTCTAGTTTCTTTAAAATCGTTTTGTCTTGGTTGGAAATGTAAACTCTACAATCTCCACGGTAAACGCGTAAAAAACGCACCGGCATTAATCATGCAAAATATTACAACCATAGTAAGCTTCTGACTCGTTAGGTATACTATCGTTTACATTTGTGCCAATTTCTTATTTCTATAGAAGATACATTTTGTTTTTAAACAGTATATACAGTCAAAAACGAAATTCTTCGTACACCCATTAATTTTGAATATTTTTATCCATTTCTCAGAATCTATGTCTGTCTTATGCTTGATTTTTTATAATGTTAATAAGCACAAAAAAGGAACATAAACTCAATTTTCAGAACAATAGGTTAAATACAACAATTTTGATGGGCGAATTATGCAAAATACGAAAAGTCAAAATTATTCGTACAGTATAAAGAATAGAAAAAAAAATTCACACTATTAATACTCAATAGCATGGTATCTCATCTTTATAATTTGCTGCAATCGTTTTCTAAAGTTTTTGATGAGATTTTAACAAGTCTTTTCTGGCATTTTCTTCTATTTTTCAATGGTTACACGTTCTAATTTCTGAAGGATATTGGTGACCGAAGAATTATTCAAACTTTCAATTCTTGCCATAGATTTTCAATAGGATTCAAGTCAGGACTCATTGAAGGCAATGGTAGAATTGTCATTTTCTTTAACTGAAGCTACGCAGTCACTGACTTAGTAAAAATTGATTGATGTACGTATAATTTCGTCATTGATTTTACGTCGATTACCTGCGTTAAAAACAGAGATGTCTACTCAGACGCGTGTATACACTAAATATAACATAAAATTGCAATATTTTTTTTGTATAAATTAGTTTAAAAACTAAAATACAAACTATTTACACTATTTACATTATTCGATCTATTGACTTAACTTTCTTGTCACGATGTTTCTGGCTTGGTATCCACTGACCTTCTTCAGATGATTGGAATTTCGGACCCCACACATACATGGCGCAGTGGTTAAAAGCGTTGGTTAAAGTAATCTAGTAACTTGACCCAAAGAGTTGTGATTTCAATACCTGGACACAGCAGAAGTGAACAACAAACTTGGAGAATTGAGTTATAAAATGGAAAGATCTGAAACTGAGACATCCGGAAGATGCATAACATGTGGAACTAGAACAATATACTCCAGTGGACGAAATAAAGGGCTCGATTCGAAGTTCTAATTAGCTGAAGAAGTCCGGGGCGTACAACGACAGAAACATCGTGAATATGGCAACACAGATGAGGACAACAGACCGAACAAAGTGAATAGTGTAAAGGATACAATACCTCATTTCAGAAATACAGACATATATATATATATATATATATATATATATATATATATATATATATATATATATATATATATATATATATATATAATTATTTATTTAAAAATATGATTCCAACACGTTTATACTCTACTTTTGTATCGAGCACTATTTTTTTTTAAATAATAACAAAAATACTAAAGAACTTTGGATTATTTACCTAATCAGTTCTTTCCTATTTTCTATATATTTTCACACACACATATATATATATATATATATATATATATATATATATATAGAGAGAGAGAGAGAGAGAGAGAGAGAGATAAGTAGGTAGGTAAATCAATAGAAAGATTAGTAAATATGGAGAATTCAGTTAAAGGGAAATAACAGAGACATACGGAAGAGGCATGACATGTGGAACTAGATCACTCTACGAAATAAAGTGTTCGATTCGAAATTCTAATCACCTGAAGAGGCGTATAACGTCATAAACTTCGTGAATATGACAACAATGATGAAGAGAGCAGTTCGAACAATATAAATAGAGTAAACCTCATTTCATAAATATAGTCAGATAATAGAAATTTGTATTTGATTAAAAAAAAACACAACTGAGTGTGAAATAATATGGAAAAAAAAAGAAAAACATGTTTAAGGAAATCAAACGATATGAAAAAGAATTTTAAAAAAATCAGAAGATAATGATTAAATTTTCAATTTAAACATTGAACAGCAAATCTGACTGGGAAACAAGAACAGTATTTCATGGTTGAGAAGTAGAAGTAACAAAACTATGAGCATAGAACTTCTAAGTGTTTCAACTGTAAATGATAATACTTTGATGCTAATCTATTACTAAGCTTAAATTCGTAAAGTCAAGCCAGGAAAAAGGATAGGTGTTCAGAAAATTATGCGATAAGAAATTGAAGATAATATCAGTTCAGTATCAAATGCTGATTTTGGCCCAAAATAAAGCCTTATTTTAATATTTTATTAAATAATCTCGAAGTAAACCTGCTTTTCTTAGATGGCAAATACATCATACATTTCAAAGTGAGCCAATATATTTTTGCCGACAACCCAACATGTTAATACAATATCTTATCAACACTGAGCACAATCTCAAAAATGATATTTAATATACTGAAAAATAATTCAGACTCTTTTGAAAAACAGCGTACGCCAGGCAACGTGTTGATTCTCATTTTAAAATGCTTATTACTTTTGTCTGGTTCATATTCAATTTCTTACGATTTGATAAAATTAAAATTATGTTTCTATATATTTACGCTAAAATAGCACTGTTAAAAAATCGGTTGTTAAAGGTAATTATATTTCTGTCAGAAGAAGGCTTGCGTAAGCTGTAATTTGAAACCCAGCATGCACACAAGAAATTTTGTTTGCACTCTGTTACTAGAAACCACGCAACATCTATACAAAATACCTACTAAGATCCGCTCTCAAAGATATCAGAGGAAATATATGACAGAATGGTCCATTTCAGCTTGCAAAGACATATCTACACAGCCAGGCTAAAAATAAATAAATAAATAAATAAATAAATAAATAAAAACACTTCTATAGCGACACTATTACACTTAATTATAAATTCCCTTGATGCAAATGAAAGCTTGGAGTTATAAATAGAGAAACGCATGCGTAGACTTGCAGAAATCTTTTAACGCTTCATCTCTATTCGCGCGCAAAACAACATGCTACAAATGTGTTTCTCATCAGCTTTGGAAAAAGCTATAGATAAAAGTAGATATTTCGAAAGTCTACTTTGGCACACTTTCAAAATATTGTAGTCAGGTTTTTATATTCATGCGATCTATGTTCGTCTTTTCGGTGAAGTCTCTCTAAAAAATATATCCAGTGAATAAATAGCTAACAAGTGAAATACTACACGAATCTTTAATGTCGTTGTATACTTCATCCGGAAAAGGTGGCCTGTAAGATTTTTGACATGTCATAAGTTTTGTTAAAAGATGCTTCTGAAATTTTGAAGAATTTGTCTATGAAAACAAACTCATATATTGATGCCTTACTTCCGACACATTCATCGTGGTACTTCGAAGGATATGGTGATAACTATGTGTTAAGTTAAGTTAATAGCAGCGTGTAGAGGCATAGTTATTTGGATTGCTCGCGACATTCAAGTTCACTGTAGCAGGTGTTAAAATCTTACATACATAAATTTCCTTTTTTTAACAAATTCACCCCATGCAGTGCGATAATTCCACTACGACGCAACAAGCTACTAAGGTGAAATAGAAAGAAAATACTTTAGAAGGATGTAGAAACCCCAGGCCAAACAGGAAAAAGGATAAACTTCAACTTCTGATCTTTCTGTGATTTGGTCCGTATAATTTATGGTTTCAGTACTTACCTGACTCCTGCTATATTCGATATTTGCGAAAAGGCGGATTTAAAACAAAAATTAAGTTATGCTGCCATATGTGTCTAGCGCTGCCAAGCCCTGACTTGCCTGTCTAGACAGAGTTCAAAACCGTCTACACTGACTTGTGAGTGATTAATTATATTTTCCAACCTAAACCTCTTTCCCGCTGACAAATCTTTACAATCCTCTCGTTGTTCTATCTCTATTTTCTGATGAGCTACATTCCTTAGTTCCAGGAGTTGTAAGCTTTGCAGCTAAGACTCTCTATGCCAGGTACACATTACCTTCATATTCCATTAGTAAGGAGGAAATTTCATTCAAACAGCCAATGACTGCTGCTTTTAGAAAGTGACTTTCGACAGGATGTTTCCTTGATCAGTACAATTTCCTAAATGAACACGTAAACTACACTTCTTGCTTAATATCATATAGAATCATACAGAAACCCTCTAAATTGAGAGGCTGTGGGACCTTGTATTAGGTGAACATTAGCAAAGGAGTTCTTATAGACCAGAGATGAAGATTCTTAAAGCTCAAAAGTCTTAAGCATATGACTTTGAAGAATAAAAAATAACATTGATTTAACATAAACGCAGAAGAATACATTTATGCATAAAGATCGATTGAATATATGTGCGAACTTATTCTAGAATTAAATGGATACAAAACACTTGAATTGAAATATAAAATATTCTACGGTTTTCTTTCACTTAGTTGTAATTCTGCTTTAGATGAGCGCATTCAATGTATTTACCATGTCTCGGTATGTGATGCCGCCATTGAATATAATCCCGCAAACTAGCAATAATATATTTTATTTGAATGATAATCATCGCTCGTGACCAAACTCTAAATAAGTCTCGTTTAGTGCAATGAATACAACAGCGATGCTGAACCAAAGAACTTCATGTTAATATCAAAGAACACCTAAATGTTACACGTCAATTATAAACATGGTTGAATGAAAGCAAAAACCGAAATCAAGTCACTTTTTTCAGTATATATTAAAACTTTATACTTTAAAGGAAAAAAAAAGCATATAAAATGCAGCCTGGTAAATGTGGTTATCAAAAGTGACAATAAAAGCGATCTTATAAAATCTCAGTTTTACCAGTGGAGGTGGGGATGTGACTCAAAAGTTTAGCTTAAAACACAAACGATACAAGTCCGATTTTTAGATTAACATTTCTAATACTAAGGTAAGAAAATCTCCAGCCTTATAAAATTAATTATTTTATTATATTAATAACATAAAGCCTTTTTCATTACGATATTGTTTCAACAGCGAGTGAGGATCGAATTCACTAGACATGAATTCACTAGGCATGAAATATTCTTCAAGATTAACAGTTATCTATATGCAAATTAGGTTCATTTGCATTTTCAAGGTCCTCCCTGGAGAAAGCACAAATAATTAAATAGACGACTGAGATTTTAGCCTAGGATGTCAGCCAGTGTAGGAGAATAACATTCTCCAGTTATAAAACTTTTATTCCTCCATATTTCATAATAATTATGTGGGAATTCAAAATAATAATAACAAAAACAGATTATAAGGTAGCCGTCATCGTCTATCTCCTAAAGCGAAAATATAAAGCCGTTCTTTAATCCGGTTCAAATAAAGGATTCTTCGATATCAAATAGAAAAGCTAACATTTAGTGTCAGCGGACAAAGTCTAAATTGCATGATCATTCTCTGATGACCTGTCCTCTTTTGTTCTCCGACTTTACGAATTCGAGGGCAGGAATAGATTAGAAGCTAAGGATTATCATTTTATAGTAGAAACTGTTAGATGTAACAGGATGTCCTATGCATAGACTTTTGTCATTCGTAATACTCAACATTGAAACTATATTCTTGCTTCAGATTTACTGTTCAAAGGTAATCGTTATCCTCTGCCCTCTTAATTCCTGTTTGTATTGTTTTCTCTCCTTAATCAAGTCTTTCTTTTTTTCATATTCTTTCACACTCAGTAACAACTTATGTCGCAGTGGGTTAGAGAGAAATTATATATATATATATATACATATATATATATATATATATATATATATATATATATATATATATATATATATATATATATATATATATATATATAACATATAAATCTAAAAGTGAACATTGAAGTCAACACTCAGAGGCGACAGGATGTTTCATGCTGGAAGCATTTCGTCAGGCCAAGGATGCTGGATTTTTCCATGGCTATTTATATATATATATATATATATATATATATAGGCCAGTTGTGCATTGTGGTTTACTGACCCATATATATCGCGGCATGACGATTGCGTCGAGCATTAAACAGCCTCTTGCCTCTAAGTGTTAACTTTTATATTTATATTTTATATTTATATATATATTTATCCCATAATTATAACACACCTATATTTCTGTATATATATATATATATATATATATATATATATATATATATATATATTTGTGTGCGTGTGTGTGAGAGAGAGAGAGAGAGAGTGAGTGCGTGTAATGGACTAAGTCCGATATTTTTTTAAATGTATTTTCTGTTCATATGTTATTTTTTATAGATACAATTAAGTAAATGGTCTGTTCATAATAAACTGTATTAGCTACATTTGCCGGCCTGAATGGCCGAAAAAAATCATAGAAAATAAATTCCCTACGATAGGAATCGTACCTGCATCCTACACGGAACCGTCATATAGCCGGGCGATATATACCATTTTGCTACATTTAGCAAAGTCAAAAGAGCGTTCAAGAAAAATCATAGGGGATTACAAAAAAAAAAACACTAATTTTTTACGTAAATATTTGTATATAAACAGAAATATATATATAATAATAATACCAAATCTGCTACTCATATTTTCATGCTTTTATCCTATTTTAAGCTTTATGCTTCTATTCTTACTACTTGTGTGTGTGTATATATATATATATATATATATATATATTACAATTTAAAAAAAATATGATTGCTTCGCTACATAAGTGTTCTCATGTTAAAAAACAAAATCCAACAGCCCCGCGTTTCATCGTCAAGCGAAATTTTTTTGATTGCCAATTGAGGCTCAATCGGAGCTTTTGGTTCTTGTTTTTGAAACATAAGAACTCTTATGTAGCGAAGGTATCATATTGTTTTAAAAAATAATTATAATATAATTATAATATAATTTTATTATAATTATAATGGAGGCTCTACTTTTGTAGTAGGCACTGTTTTTTTTAGTAAGCACCGTTTTTGTTTTTTTTTTAAATAAAAACAAAATATACTAAAGAACTTCGGATTATTTAACGCATTCTTTCCTATTTTCCTATATATTTGCACTCTCACACATACACACACATACACATACACACACAAACACACACACATTATTTAATCACCAGTTTTTACCATCAACTGAAGAAGTACAATCATAATATTGAAACATGAAAACTTTTGTGAAGAGATTTTAAAACGCTTTTAATCTCTTATAATATATATGCGTGTGTTTGTGTGTATTAGCTGAAATTTAATCGGAAAATGTTACTGTATAATATCAGATTTATTTTGTTTAAAATTTCCATTTAAATAAGTTCATTAGCAAGGAAAAGATTATTTATTGTGTAATAAAATACTGTTTATTATCATTAAGCACTTCTCAACAGGAAGGTTAGGTTTAAGACTTCAAGTCTGTAACGTGCAGACTGATTCGTCGCGCAGTGTGGAAAATGAATATCCGGGTGCTGTTTGGCCCGTATATATATTGTTTTACATTCACCGGGTTTTCATCCGGTGAACTACTTTCATTGGTCCCGTCTCTTTGGTCGTCCTCTTCTCTCTACAAAGTCCTCCATTCAATATTTTCTCATTAGACAATAACCAAGTGGTACTAGGATTTATTAGAAAGGGCGCTTGGTGTAACTAGGCATTACTAAAGAACAAGACAAGACATCCCTAGACGTGGTGAGAAGAAAAAAAAACAATATACCCCCGTAGATTAAATAAAATGTTCAGTTCACTGATGGCTGTCCAAAAGGTGGTAAAATCTGAGGTGCGCAAAACGTGTGATGACAAGAACGAAATGAGGAAAAATGTTGGTGATAAATAAATCAATAAAAAATTTCCAAGAGTAAACAGGGTTTATTTTTAAAATCTTAATACTTTAATGATTTTCTTTGTTTATTTTGCAGTGACGTCATTAGAAGTAAAATTCTTGAAGTATAAAGTTCTCTAACAGAGACGACAACACGAAATCAATTTGACTTTATCATCTCATTTTCCCTTAATAAATGACATCAGGATTTGGTGTCAGAGAATGAACAGAGAACGGTTGATACAAAAATATGGAACATTTCTTTAGAGATATGGGGCCACCATTCATCTCTTTGTAAGAAAGCAAGAGTAAATCCACATAAATTACAACTAGTTCCTTTTCAGGTGTATCCGTTGTTGAATTGGATAGTATTTACGATTCCAATGGAATAAATTATGACTATGGAATATTAGTGTTTAATCCTTTTTATTATATCCTTACTCTGTCCTGGACATTGAGTTCTACCTGGATTCTATCCTCTCAGAATTTTTTATTCAAAAAATATACATGTATGTGTATCCACCTATGTATATATATGTATATATTTTGCATATGTATGTGTATATTTACCACTAATATTATCTATATATATGTGTGTGTGTGTGTGTGTGTGTGAGAGAAAGAGAGAGAGAGAGAGAGAGAGAGAGAGCTTAACTTTTGATTGATCAGTGGATATTTTCTAGAAAGAGAATATGTTTAATGACCTTTAAGAAGAGTGCTAATATTAGGTTGGTGCAAAAATAATGTCGTTTTCCCACTTATGTTACTATGTGAGAAAACATTATTTTTGCACCAACCTAATATATGGTTGCACATTGTTGACATTTAGTCATTAATCACTAATTTCTCCGATTTTTTTTGATTTTTTTTTTGGCGGGGGGGGGTCTCTTTCGTTGCTATTGCATTTACATGGTTAATACGGTGTTATTTGTTTCACACTCGGATTCTTGCCTTTTGTGCCAAGATCTCAATCGACCCAGTAATCAAAACCCTTGTGACTTCCGACCTTTTAAAATGTCTCGTCGACACTGAGAAATCGATATCGAACTCTTCTGGAAAACCTGTTATAAAGAAATCTGTGTTTGACGTTTCTCGCTACATCTTTTTGTTCGTTCTACAAACACACCGACATAACTCGCTAGGTATGCTTTCATATGTACGCACTAAAACAGAATCTATCTATCTATCTATCTATCTATCTATCTATCTATCTATCTCTCTCTCTCTCTCTCTCTCTCTCTATATATATATATATATATATATATATATATATATATATATATATAACTCATTCTTTTTCTCTCTCTTTCTCCCTATATATATATATATATATATATATATATATATATATATATATATATCAGAAGAATAACTGGATGTGAACACTTCATATTGGAGCCGCACCCTGGAGAGAATTATCTGTCTATTTGCCACTCAAAAAGAATTTACCCAGCTCCTTGAAATTACAGCCTGCATCTAAGACATACTAAACACAATGTTATTTTTCTTCTTAGATTGAAAACCACGCCTGGTGAAGGTATATATATATATATATATATATATATATATATATATATATATATATATATATATATATATATATATATATATGTGTGTGTTATTATTAATCTGTGTTAATTAAAATCATGTGTATCATGTGAGTCAATTGCATATGCCGTTAGGGAATTGTGTTAATAGATTTCTGTTTCGGAAACAAAGAAAGCTTTGTTATCAAAACAGAAATCTTTTGTTTGAATTCAAGTTCGAATTGTCGTATCTTTATATTTTTGAGTCAAGGATTGACTCCAGAAGGCCTATAAATATAATCAACCTGGTGATGAAAATGCTGATCCTGCGTATTTTTGATATTTTCCTGTTTTTGCTAAAACATGTTTACATCTAACCAGACATCTTACACATTGCTACTATTATTCACTTTACATATATGACTGTGCGACTTTTCTGTCTATGATCAGAAACTAATATTCATGTTCAATATTTAGGAGATGGAAATCAGCCTCGCATTCGGAATGTGAAAAATAAAATTAAACATTGGACAAAGCGACGGAGGTGTAATTCGATGAAATGCATGGAAATTGGACAATACTGAGTAAAAACATTAAAGAACGAAAAGTACACTAAGTAATAGGGGAAAATATATTTCCTCTCTAAAGATTTAGTATGAAGAATTATTATTATTTAAATTATTTGTACCAGGGCTATTGTTGGTCATTTTCGTTGTTATTATTAATATCGATAAGAATTTTAAACATGTTTATTTCTTTCTTTTTTTTTTTTTTTTTTGTTTTACGGTGTATCAACTCATTCTATAATTTAATGTAGACATTTAAAGTTTTTCTATATAAAGCCTCGTATTTAAACAGGCATTTTTTTTTATTTTGATCTGTAAGACTACTGTTCTAGTTATACACTTTAACTATATTTTTGAGATCAGTCTAATTTCTTTTAGAAACTAGAATACGTAAAGTGAATTAATATTTTGACAAAGTTCTTTTAAGTTTGTTTTTTGGTCGTATTTTAAGCAGATTGAATTAAAATTTCTGTAGTTTATCAGTTTTTATTTTATGGTGAATGGCATTTACCATATGCCATATGTACCGTAGGATCTTTCTTTTTTAGGATATAGGAATTAACATGTAATTAATACTGGCAAGTTACAGCATGTGTCACATCTTCCCAGTGTTTCATTTGTCCCTGATTGGTTCAATGTATTTTCTTTAATCACATCGGTATAATAAATCGGGTGTAGTTGGGGATACTCATCTCGTTTTAAATAATAATAATCGACATATAGAATTTAGGAAGACGGTACAAATATCTCTTCTGTGATCGACGTCATGTATCCTGACGATGAGACAGAATACAGCGAAAGATTTCTTCATTTATAATTGATCTGAATAATTCACCAGTAGTTCCAGGTGGAAATTGAAACCGGTTCGGGGATTCGCTTCTCAGCACTAAAAACCGTCACATTATGTCACAACTTGGCAAATAGTAAATCGATTACACATAGAAAAATTATGATTGATTTAATTAAGGCAAATAAACGAACACGGTGAATATTTAAATTTCATGGATATAAACTTCTTCACAGATGGAAAAGTAACATTCTAACACTTGTATACAAAATAAAGGTATTCATTTTCGTCTTTACCCTTACTAATATAGGGATAACTGCTTATTGCTTCTATTTCCATAGGAAATATGATGCTTTTTGATGTCTGCCTTCTCGGCGTGTTCAAATATCTACTCATTTATTTGTTAGTCATCATGACATACCATTAACGAGAGATTTTCGATATGCATCTAACGATGAAGTATTTTTATAGCTTTCCAAGACGATTAGTGTAAAATATAAACTCGTTGCTAAAAATACGCAATACTTGATGAAGCTGCTTGAAAATAGTAATATATACAAATCCTGTTTTTAAGTAGAATTGTCTCGTATGGATGACATTTATTCTGTCCCACACGTTCAACAAAAATTTAAACTATCATTTATTATCAAACAACAGACTAATGTTTTAAACACTCCTTTAGCAGACCTCATAAAATGGCAAAAGACAATAGATCAGTGGATTGCGGCTCGGATTGAGGAATCGCGGAGCCGAGTTCGAATTCTATTTGAGTTTATTACATTCATTTACATGCAAAAACATTTGAGAAAGGTATGAATCCAATACTTATCCCCAAGGTATTGGTAAATATTAGGACAGATCTGGTTTCTATAGCCTTGGTTGGCAACCAGTAGAGGAAAAGGAAAACTCTGAATTCAAAACTGTATGTTGACCAGGCGAATCACAAACTATGTAGCTAAGAAATGATCCAGACTATAGTCAAATAAAGAACTTTACCAAATAATTAAAATGATTAAAACTCCATCATTTGTATACTTTCAAGATTAACAACAAAAATGGTTAGCACATTAATTGAAAATCATGAAATAATGAAGATGTTGATCGTCTACACTATATTAAACAAAAGGTTTGGACGGAAACTCCCTTCAATATTTGAAAGAATAATCACAGTTATTGAACACGAGAAGAATAATTAACTGAAAAGAAAAACTATTTAAGAAAAAAGATTTCATAAATTTAAACTGTTCGGTCAATGAACGAAAAATTTTTCCTTATAGGGAAATGGATAACTCACCATTAAAACTACTATAGCTCAATATTGATCGTTTAACATTTAATATCTTGGTAGATAATTGTGGTGTTAACATTACACAGTTGAAAATAAAATTCCAACACGTACAATATATATATATATTTTTTTTCAATTGACTCAAGTTTAAATGTATAGATAATACCGCTGGTATAAATGATCACATTTATGAGTAAAGATTACAAGGAATAAATGGTTGTATCAAAGATACATAGACTCTATGACTGTCTATGGTCTCGTTTAGAATTGACACAGGTCATTACTCAAGCGAATAGTTATCGAATATCCTTCTGTGATGCATGATTTTACGTCTCTTTCGTTATGTCATATTATATCGCCAGAGTTTTAGGTTGGCTACTTGAACAAATCAGGCATTGTAGCATCCTGTTCCATACGTGTTCAATGGGAGATAGAATTCGTGATCGCGTCGGCCATGAAAGTTAAAAACTGGAGGGTGTCGAGAACACGTGACGAAAAGAAAAATCTCCTACAATTCCACTCATTGCCTTTACAATATAATTGGTTTAGTCACTGACAAAACGACAAGACATATGAACAAGAAATAGTCAGTATAAGCAGTACCCTACAACGTAAACAACCACCCTGGGTGCATTACAGCAGCTCCAGTAAACTGAGAAGGGTAAAATAGGATAACAACACTCAAAAAACAGCTTCGGTCTGCTTACCCTATGGAAGGGAATATCGGAGAAAAATACAAAAGATCTATGGCCCATATAACATCAGGACAATGTTCAAATATGTTTCAACACTTCGTAGACACCACTTCCAAGTAAGATCACCCCACCATAGAGGAGAACATGACAAAGGACTGTGTGTACGCAATCCCGTGCAGCTGTGGTAAGAAATATAAACAGGCTGCCTCCTTATGGTAAGACTGCAAGAACATTGTAAAGCGGTAACAGAAGGGGAAATAGAAAAATCAGGCGTAGCTGACCACATATGGATTTATTTATTTGCTTTATTCACAGAAATACGACGGACTCTTCGAAAATAATGTTTAAATTATTTTTATATTGGACCACAAGTTTTATGGAGATCAAACACTAGACGCAAGCAGAGTAATAGTTTACAACTGTGGCGACACCTATGTGTGGGACGAAGCATTTTTTGCGCAACCAGTCGCAAATATTCCTGCACGAAGATAGATTCAGTAATAGCGGAATACAGTGGAATAATAGATAATAGTGTTTTGTAGATATTTTTTATTCAGTAATTCGACTGTTTATCAATCCGTTGGAGGTTATTTAAAACCAGAGAATACCCTTAAGTTTGTAAGAAGTTTTTGGTTATAATAAGTGTTCAACGGGAGACAGAACTTGTGATCATGTTAGCCATAGAAGTTATCATTTGGAGGGTGTCACTAATGATCGAGTACACGGGACGAAAAGAAAAATCACCTAAAATTCCATCCATTACCTTTACAATATATCTGGTTTAGTCACTCACAAAACTACAAGAGTGAAGAATTCAATGAATATCAAAGTATGTCTACTTAGAATGTTCTCTGAGACTTTTTTTATCTGTTTTAACAACAGTCGATTTTTCTTTTAATTAAGTGTAATTAATATTCCAATAAAAAGCTGATGAAACACTTATAAAGGTGCCACGAAAAACCATTAGATTTTATCTGAATATTGAGCTATAGATGGAAAATCAAACCAAGAGTAAATTAAAAGGAGTCAATGGATATGTATAATGACAAACAATCTTTAGTGGTCTAATAATTAAAGTATGGGATTGATGACGAATGTACTTCTGATTACAACGGGCAGACCGTCATTTCTGATCAGTTCCAGACATCAGCGCAAACGAGAGATTTTGACAAAACATTAAATTATACATTCCATTAGCATCTAATTTTTCTGAGTTGAATATATCATCATACGGTGTGCGCGTGAAGGAAAAAATATTTTCTGTATGAGAAAAAAAAAGAGATGAAAATAGAACAAAAAAGAAAACATAAATTTATATACATATATATATATATATATATATATATATATATATATATTGATGAATAGGATCATTTTTCACTGTTTGCTTTGACTCGCCTACGTAAGTCAGCACAACGTTGATAGCTATCGCCAGGCATAGGAACCAAGGCTCAGTAGCCTGATGAAAAGGCTGATAATGGTGTGCCTAATGATCTATGGTATATTCACGGGCGTTGGGGTGGAGGCTGGTAACGGCTCAGTATAAAACTGACAATTTGATTAGCGTGGCGATAAAATGAAGAGGATCAAATATACCCGGAATGGTGAAGTTTGGCGGAAAGCTTCCAGAAGCTATTTGCTATCGTAGTGAATGAAAAACATTCAGGCTTGTCGAAGAATGATATATTGTTATACAGCTAAGATGTTTCTGTGTCGTAGGATTGAGTCAACCTTGAGATGATGGAGTTAGAATCTATAATAATACAATAATAAACTTTCGTCGATACTAATTTACAAAACAAATGTTTTCTTTTCAAATGTCTGGTTTTTGAGGAATTATGTTTAATTTATTTCCTTCCTGGGTATGACGATAAATTACATCCGCGTCCTGGGTAAGACGATAAACTAACGTCCAAACAGCAAGGCCTCTGATCAAGAGGTTTTGATGAGAGTGGAACCACTTTTTAATTGCTGGTGTTCCCAGGCCCACCCTGACCCGGGGTGGTAGCACCTGTTAGGGTCCCAACTATGAGCAAATAGTTGATCCCCAAACTGGAGTCAAAACACTATGAAAGTGTAAAAATAGGTCTCAATAACAGAAATACATTGTTCAAAATTATTACCAGCGATAAAATTTTGAAAAAAAAATATTCTAAGCAAAAAAAAAAAAAAAAAAAATTGTCGGCAATAAATAACCCATTGTGGTTGATATGCCGTAAAACAAACCAAACCAATCCAAATTACATTATATACATTCGTACGATTGTCGACATCATTATCAAAACGGTTCGGCACTTCAGTTCGAAATTCCTTGAAGATTATGTAGATAGACCAAAACTTGAAGTAGGTTGGAATGACCAGAGATGCCGAAATATTTTGATAATAGCAAACATTTATAAACAATAATTCGAATGTAAATAATATTAATAATGAAAAGAAAAAGTTATCAAGATATTTATTAAAATAACCTAGTTTTGCACGATACTACAATATTGGAGCACATACTGGAGTATACAACTATTGAACTAGAGAAAGCTATATTCTTCTTTTAAGCGCCGTTTCCTTTCATGGGGTAGGCGATATTAGACCTTCACATCTTCCTGACCTTTGTAACTTTTGTCTTTTATTATTTCTTACAAACCCTGTTCTACCATCCATTTACTCAAGCCCATCAAGTATATTACGGGCTGCTTCTCTCTTTCCATTTTTACCTCAATCAGATTTTCCAAGCCATCATTCTTCATAACGTACCCAAGATATTTCAGTTGCCACTTCCTGATGTTAAGTAAAAGTTTCCTTTTTGTTTCCATTCTTTCCAAAACCCCCGTCATCTCTCACATGTTCGGTACATGGTATCCTCAGCATCTTTCTGTAGAACCACATTTATGTTGCTTCAAGTTTCTTCTTCATCTTTGAGGAGATTATCCAACATTTGCTGCTATACAGGAGGCCAGATTTCACGTAACACTTTTCTTTATTTCCAACGAATTTTGTTCTGTTTCATAATACTCTGTTTAGCTTCTGCAATGAATCTTTGGCCATCCCAATACCTTTTCGGATCTCGGTGTCACACTTTCCGTCTTCTGTTAGAATACCTCCTAGATATTTTATTTTCTGTACCTGCTTGATTTTAGTATCAACGACCTGTTTCTGTAGTTTTATATAGTTTGTATAAGAGCACGGTGGTGTAATGAAGAATCCTATAGCAGAGTTCGAATACCAGTGAAGTCCATTGCATTTGTCTACGTGATAATACATTTGGTAAAAATGTATGACTGCATCTCTTCTCCCCTCTGAGCCTGGACTAAATAGCAGGACAGATAGGATCCAGTAGCCTTTGATTATTTTAGGAGAAGATAAATGCTGAATTTAAACCATCCCAAAACTAAAAACACGCCACTGCTACTGTGGCTGCAGCACATGTGTTGCTTCCTATGACCCTAACGGGTTACAGATCCCGTGATAGATTGTATCAGACAAACATGTTCAGTTGTCGGTAAAAACAGTTATGTTTTTAATAGTTTTAACGATTAAACGTTACAAATCTGATTTAAAGGGACTTACTTATTCATTACATTTTTTATATTTTAATATTTTTGCACCAACCTAATATTTTTGCTTACACTAAACAAATTGTATCCTGATTAAATATATAATGTTTTAGCGGATGTCAACGAAGTTGGTGTATTTTTCTCTGAATCTTGGATTCTTCCTTAATATCCGTTCACATATTTGTTAGAATGCTGCAGAAATCTTTAGACTCACCTGAATATCGTTTACCCTTGGTTTTAAGTTGACTGAAACATCTAGTTTGATTTTGTATCAGTAGAGACGTAGATATTTCTCGGCAAGCAAATCTATAAAGTCCATGAAAATTTAATTAAACATTTGAGTTTAAGGATTGAGTATTCTCTTAAGAATAAAAGGTAGTGGCCGATAATATTGTAAAACAACAACTATAAAAAAAAATACATTTATTTACATTATTCGGACAATTGCTCTCATCTTTGTCGCCCTATTTATTACAATGTTTCGGCCGTTGTACGCTCCGGCCTTCTTCAGGTGGTTGGAATGTCGAACTGAACCCTTGATTTCGCTCACTGGAGTAGACTGTTCTAGTTCCACGTGCCATGTTTAATGGATGTGAGTTATCTCCTGTTAACTTCCCTCTCCAAGTTCTCCACTTCCTTAAACGGATCTAACCAACGCCTTTATCCACTGTGCCATGTGTCCTTGAGGACATTTGTGTATGAATTTCTGGGTATTATAAACCTAATGTCTTCAGCAACCATTTTTACCAGAGCTCATATTGCAATTTTTGCTGTTATCATTTTATGATTTTACCAGAGCTCATATTGCAATTTTTGTTATTATTGCTTTTCTCTGGCACTCCTAATTACTGGTTCCCATATTGTATTCATTTCTATGCTTGGTAAGCTCAGGAGGTTTTTGTGGCCTAGTATATGTGCTGATTCCTTAATTTTACGAATTTTTCAACGGTGTTTTTTGTCTATGATCTCAGCCATATTCCACATAAAGCGGGGATCTCCCTTCTCTCTCCATATAGACAGATAAAAAAAAGAGACACGCATTAAACAGTAGACAAAAAGATCTTTTAGTAAATGAGTGTTACGCATACAAGTGTAATTCGAACCCGGCTCTTCAATTTTTCACTCTAAGACGATATGTGGTACACTATCCGAATATCCACGCTCAAAATTCGAGAATGCGTTTACTTACTTGATACCATTCTTCACGACCTATTTTCGTATGTTAAACATTAAACTTATTTCCATATGATTAGTTGTAGTCTACGGTGTGAGTGGTCCAGTGGTTGGAACGTTCACATACTGAGCATGAGACCCGGGTTCGAATCTCACCAGGGTCGATTTGTCAGGAAGGAGATTTTCTAATGTTATCGGACAGAAGGAGTCGATCTCACCGCGCGGCACCTTTGGAAAGTGCCTAACTGTTTGACCCAAGCCTTGTGAGTCAAATTTGATAGGCGTGACCGAGGGCTTGATCACACGAGATAACACGCTCTATCCAATAAATTGTAACTAAGGTCTGCTCAGCATAGCCGCAGTATAAACTATAGGTGGGATCTGTGCGGGATGAATAAACACAAATGCGCTTGAGCAAGCGTCTGTAATAGGGATTGGCTAGCCGTCCTAGTAGAAAGGTGTCCTCGAATACGAGTGGATGGCAATATACGGTGTAAGGATAAAAATTACCTGTTCTGATACCACAGATTTGTATATTACCTGGGAGGTATACCTGAAAAAGCGTTTGTGAATGATTTTAGATCGTATATACAATTAAATACATTTAATAGATGTGTATGGAAATGATCAAAACACTTAAGTAAAAATTTTGAATGATTTCATTTTTAACTGATCATCGTCTTTCATTCCTTAGTATTATTAACCTTGTAAAACGCATGAATCCATTGTTCCCTGGATTCGTTCTTATCACCAAGTACGCTATGAAATGTTTTATCACTGACAGGTTACTAAATTAGATAATAGCCGAACGAGTTCATTCTCCTAAAGACAAAATAGAAACGGATGACATTCGTATTGACAAATCCTTAACCGTGCAACCATTTGGTGAAAATGGACGAACGAACGAGAAATAAACGGTAGAAGCAAAGAGGAGTACAGGTAACATTCAGAAAGCAGAAGGAAATCGAAACATTGAATTAGAAAAGAGTTTTAAAACAGTGACAGGTATGCAATATGATATGTCCTGATCTGACATCTCGTTTACAGTCACTTTCTCATTGATGAGCTTCCCTCTGTCTTTTCTACAAATATTTTCATGTCAACTGCTCTGACGAGTTACTCTTACTGTTACCCCAAACGCATGAATTTAATTGTGCTACTAAGTTGGCATCTCGGCTCCGCCCTTTCACTGTGGATACCGTTAAATATAACCACCTCTTCTACTCCAACAGCTTCTTCTCTCGCACTTCATGATGTGAAACTCCTTTCCTCCTACTTGCTTACCTGGTAGCTATAATCTCCAAATATTCAAATGTAATGTCAATTATCATTTTCTGATTCATTGATCTTGATCCCCGCTCTTTTCTATATCCTTTCCTCAAACACCTCTCTTTACACTTGCACTCATTTTCTGTAACTCTTTGCTTGCTAGGGGCACTTCCGTCTTGCTTGGGGTGAAATGCTTAAAAAAAATAAGCAAAATTAACATATGACAATATAATCAAAATGTATTTTGATCTCCTATTTGAAGACGTCTAGAGTTTAGATTGCTGAATGATGGAGTGTGTCAAACTGATGGGGGCCAGTTAGCATAATGATTTTGCATAGGTTTATTTTTCATAGTCCCAGCACTTTTAAACTTCACGGCTAAGACCCGCCATGCCACGCCCATTCCCTTTGTATTTTTTTTTTTTTTTGGTGAGATCAACGTTCCACACGAGTAACTTCTAAAGAACAGCTGATCTGTGCCACTGACTATCAAGAGGACACTTACATGATCACGAAAATGTTAACTAGTTAAAATCTATAGTTAATCGTTATCTTCCCCACATATCCGCATAAAATCTGCATCTTACTCTGTAACAATCTGCCTCGAGTGGCTCCCAAGCTCTGTACTGCGTGATCATAATCGTAAAAAGATCGTTGCTTTTCCTGATTGATTAACTTTGTCATTGTTCTTATTGATGAATTAGATATATAAAACATTAGTATAATACAACACAGAAAACTCTTTACAAAAAGGATTTTATAAAATTGTCGAGAAAAGTAACAATTTCGCCATTTCTCACAATCGGCTTCTCATTTAATATATAATTATCTAAGTTAGTTAACAGTTAAATATATACAAGGTTCCTGCAAAAATTGTCCAGATATTTTAAAAGAACCTGACAGAGGGGACATTTCCATGCATTCATAAACAGACACTATTCTCTGGAGCGAAAACGGGGCTCTACTGGACACAGTTTGCAGTTGCGTCTGTTTTCCTCACAGAGAATGAGTGAATATATAATTTACGTCTCCTGCAGGGTGCTTCAGCAGGCAAATATCGCAACACACAGGTCTGCCAACTCTCGTATAGTCGGAATTTAGCTCCGTATTTCCTCTGTTTATTTTCTCCAGAGTTAAAATATCCGATGGAACACCATGGGCAAGATATAATAGAAGGTAAACCAACAGTTATTGGCGACTCTAAAGGAGGAATTTTCAGATTTGTTTTAAAAACTAGAAGTGACAGTGTGATAACATATCAACAGGAGAAATTTTAAAGGATTATCTTTGGGAGGCTGTATATATTTGCTGATAATAAAGCCCTGCATACTAAACTATGCACTATAGAAAACGAATTAGCTGATGCAGATTTCATGTGAGTGTTATATCAATATTCAAAATAGGAAGAATCTACAGAGTTCTAAGCATGCGCGTTCGGAAATATTTTGTCTCTTTTTATTTCTTTTTACTCCTTTCTCTCTTTTTATTCCTTTTTTTACTCCTTTCTCGCTTTTTATTTCTTTTTACTCCTTCCTCTCTTCATATTCCTTTTTACTCCTTCCTCTCTTTTTATTTCTTTTTACTATTTTCTCTCTTTTTATTTCTTTTTATTCAGCTAGAATTCAATCACTGACGCTGGAAGGGAAAAACTTAGTTTAAGCTTTTAGGATGTAAATTCTTTGCAAAGAATTCATTATATCCTAGTTTACAGGAAAGTTTTACAGTGAAGGATAAGGCCAAACAAAATTTGAAAGGCGTATTTTCTTCTTTCTTTTATTTTTTTTGTTTTTTGTTTCTTTTTTTCCGAGGACATTGGGTAAAATTTTGACTTTGATCCCTGCCCTCGACATTTGATTTTGGCGAGCCACGGATTCGACGTATCTATGCATAGTTTGTGGTAAATTCGATATGAAGATCTGACAGGAGCGGCAGTTCAGACCATTGTGTGATTGCTTAAATTGTATTAGTCAACTGAGATATTGTTTGAGCTTAAATCAATGTGATTTGACGTAAGGATTGGTGGGGTCCAAGGGAGAACAAGCAGAGATATCGTGGAGGGTTGGGCAGTGTGGAAAAGCTAGAGTAGAATTAAACAAACGACAAAGATAGAAAACATAAAAAAAGAAAGAACATATGCAAAATCAAGTAGAATAGGTGAAGAAAAATAAATAAATATAGAGGAAAAAGAGGGAAAATGGGTGAAGAAACAAGATACGGAAAGAAAGAAAAAAGAAAGAAAGAAAGACAGACAGAGAGAAGCTAATATGAAAGAAAGAAAGAAAGACAAATAAAATAAAAGAAAGAAAATAAAATACAGCAATAAAGGTGAAGAAAGTTGGAAAAGCTGTGATAAAAACGGAAGTCATGAAAGAACAGTTATAGAAAAACCTGAGAGAAAAGCAAGAAAATCTATAACCCGGATATGAGACCCGGATATAAGAGAAACCCGGATATAACAGAGATTTTCTCTGGTCCCAAATTAGAGCCTGTGTTAATGTATATAAAATAGACCAAACCCTGATATAAGAGAAACCCGGATATAAGAGATACCCAGATATAAGAGACTTCTTCTCCGGTGCCGACAACTCTCTTATATCCGGGTTACACTGTAATAAAAATGATTTTAAAGAAAAAAATGTATGGTAAAAACGAAAGGAAAGAAAGACCAGTTATGGAAAAAAAAGGAAAAGCTGTGGTATAAACGAATGTATAGAAATAAAATTTATAGTAAAAATGAAAGGAAAAAAGAGATATGGTAAAAAGGAAGGAAAATGATGAAAAAAAATCGTTATATTAAGAAGGAAATAACGATTGAAAAAGCAAAGAAAAGATAAGACGGTTAAAAGAAAAACAAATGGATGAATCTGAAATATTTGGTAAAACAAAGTAATAAAACCTTAGCCAAATAAGTCAGCGACGACGGAAACAAAAAAGACAAAGTAGAAAAATCAATTAATTGAAAACGATGTAGAAAATGACAAAAAAATGAAACAAAAAAAAAACTACCGATTCTTTTTAAGCAGCTGAATACAAGGAATATTTCATTCAAGAAAGAAGATTGACAACGGGACTGCAATAGCCAGACTAGCAGACACTGATTGCAAAACTCTGAAACTTCCACCGACATGACTCCTGTTATCCCAAAAGCTATCGTGCAATAGAAAAGAAACTTTCATGGAAGATACATTGTTCAATACAGATTTAAAACGAATTCTTTTGCATAAATGAGCTGAAGCCGCTATAAAATAAGCGTTTTGACGCTACATAGACTCAATCATTGTCAGGGTACCTTTAACCTCTAAATGTACGCATTCACACACACACATACATTCTCTATCTTTTTTCTTTCACACTTAACTTTATTACTCCTTTCTGCTTTTCATTTGTTCTTTTCACTTTCTTCCTATTTAACGTGCTTTTGAACTCAGAACCTTGGGGCTGAGGGCATCAGCTTCCTGGTCACTGTCCGACTTCCTTTTAGCTAGAGAGCATTCTTTGTTAGTCAAAGGTTTAGAGATGCAAGAGAAAATTATGCTAGCAGCTACAGAATCGCTTATCTGTGAATACGTAGGCGTTTGTGCGTACGTGGATCGTTTCTCAATTGTTGTCCTTTGTTAGGGGGGGGAAATGATCGAGGAGTTTAGTCTGAATTGATCCTCTTCTCGTTTTAATTTTTTGTTGCTGCTGATGTTGGGTGGCATTTGGCAAGTAGAGGGGTGTGAACGGACATGTCGAGATCAATAACTTTTTACTCGCATGGTATATGTAAAGCTTCTAAACTGCACACATTATATATATATATATATATATATATATATATATATATATATATATATATATATATATATATATATATATATATATATGTGTGTGTGTGTGTGTGGATACAAGTACATACGCATAGACACATATTTATATATGTTTTATTTCAAAAGTTGTCCATCATCCTGGGTAAGACGATAAACGACATCCAACAGCAAAGCCTCTGATAAGGAGGCTTTTAGGAGCGTGGAACCACATCTTAATTGCTGGTGTACCCAGGTCCACCAAGCCTCGGGGTGGTAGCACCCATTAGGGTTCAAGCAAATAGGTAACTCCCAAACAGGGGTCAAAAACATTATAATAATGTAAAAATAGTTTTTAATGGCAGCAATACGATTTTTTTAAATTACCAGCAATACATGTTTGAAAAAAACAAACAACAAAAAAAAAAAACTATTACCAGCAATGCACTTTGGGAAACAATGTTATCAGAAATACATTTTTGAAGAAAAACTATTACCAGCAATATATTTTTTGAAAAAAGAATGTCCACAATAAAAATCTGGTCGGCAATTAGTAACTCTTTGAGGTTGATATGCCGTAAAGCAAAACTAACCAAAGCAATCAAATAATTTTTTAGGGAATGCCCGTATTTGAGTAGACGCCCCGCTTTTATTTTTAACATAATTTATTTCGTTTCCCGGCCTATTAAAGAAAATGAGCTCTCCATCGTGTGCATGTATATATTTTGTCTGGTAAGGATAATTTCAAGGAGAATATTAATCCAGGGAGAGTTCACAGTGAACAAAAGAATATACTACTACTACTACTAGTAGTAGTACTGTTACTACTACTACTACTACTACTACTACTAATAATAATAATAATAATACTAATAATAATAACAATAATCAAGAAGAAAAACGTGAAAAAATCATTTCGGTCATAATTTATTTTGTGAATATCTATATATTTATCTCCTTAGACCGGAATTGAATATGATTTTTTAAACTATAACTCTGGCGGTGTAAAAAAATAACGGTCAATACAATTTGTAAATAAAAGAAAATCAGACAGTCTGATATTTGAGAAAAAAGAAAAGACTAAAAATATCCGTACTGCTTGAAAATGATCAAGCAGCACTGCAATGTGTATCCAAAAGAAAAATCACTCATAGAGTAGATAAGTTGAATATAAATGCGTCCAATAAACTAAGTAGAGGAAAATAAAATACCAAAATAGCCAGAATTTTGGATAGTGTTGAGATGATCAATGAGGGCCTATCAATGAAGAGCGTTATTGGGTTAAGTTGTACTAGCATAAGAAAAAGCAAGATAAGAGGAAATTTAGCCAATTCTAAACTTAAAGAAATCAGTGTTCAAGGTGAGACGTTAGAAGTATCGAGTGGAAGTAGAATTTAGAATGGACCAGTAACCTAATCCTAAACAGGGAACAAGGGATAAACCTCTATTCATCTTCAAAAGACAGAGGAGGTGTGTGAACTCGACGATAGGCAAACCTATCTACTCCTATTGGGAGAGGAAATAAAATATTAATTACAGAATAAAATTTCAAAGTT
>OZ010578.1:20933326-20935826 GCA_963932145.1 Acanthosepion lycidas | reverse complement strand
CAAACATATATGTTAACGTCTCATCTTGATCAGTTAATAGTCTTCTTTTTTTACCCTTTTAGTCCTTGGTAAGACGATAAACTTCATCCGGCAGCAAGGCCACTGATCAGGTCATTGGAGGTTTTGAGGAGAGTAGAACCACCTATACATTACTGTTCTACTTGGGTTTTTCTTGAGGTCGTAGAACGTGTTAGAATCTCAGCTCTACGCAAATACTGAACTCTCAAACAAAAACAAAACAGAATGAAAGTATAGAAAAATATATTTTATAGTTAAAAAGCAAATTTATGTGAAAAAAAAAACCAACAAAATTGCATAAAATCTGTAGTTGAAACCATAAAATTGTCTTCAAAATATTTCAATTAATTTTAGGCATTAAATAAGCCATAAAGATTTGATGCGTCGTTAAACAAACAAATTAATGAATAGTTTTCCCTTTGTTCTTTCATGTGTTAACTAAACCTCGGCAATATAGTAGATATATGTATCTTTCTGATTGCACAGAATCTATAAAAATTACCAGGGGAAAATTAGCCATTGTGTTCAAGATTTTGTCTTCGTTCCAACCAGTGCTGAAAAAAAAAGAGTTTTCTCAGTTTTTGCAATTAACATGTTTATGTAATCACATACATGAATTTATAAGTCATTAATTAATAGTTAGTAGAATGTATTATAAAGACATATCAATTTATCTAAAGCTAGAATGTAATCCAAATAATTTATGGAATAATTACAACACTGCATCCTGAACTTTTCAGGCAATTGTACCTTGATGTGTTTGCTCAAAAACAAGTCGGATTATTCCTGATTCCCAGGACTGTGATACTAGATTGTTGGTCGAATAGATTAAACTTGACTACTTATAATCAGCTTTGATTTATCGGCTCATTTGTACCCAGTTGTCTATAAATTATGTGGAAAAAAAATGTTTGAATCTTAGTAAGGGAGAAAATCCGACATCTTAAACATCCCAGATTTTATTTAGACTGGACTTTAAAGAATTTGATTAAATGCAAGAAAGTTGAGAATATTAGTCCTGAAGATTTATGAAATTTATTTCAATATTTTGGATAATGCTAAGAAGATAATGTAGATATGTTTTGATCACAGAAACAGATAAAATGAAAATAATAATTTATTAAGTAGTTATAACAGAACTTTATAACAACTCTTTGCAAATGTGAAATACATATTGGACAAATGAAAAATAATGACAAAGATGACTCTGCTGGTATCGGCCATGCATGGATTAATGTTAATAATTATTTAATAATTATTTCCGAATGTCAGAAAATTCTAGGACGTGAAAATATTTAACCGGCCGAACGTTTTGGTTAAAATGTTGGTCTAGTCTACAAAAACAATAGTGATCAAGAAGTGATGCTTTGTGGCAGATTCAAATCATGATAGCAAAGACAGTAGAACGGTTCAACTGAATAACTCTCATAAATAGTATTAAATAAAATTTCGTGGAAGTGTGATAGCTGTATATTTAAAATTCCAGGTGAGTCTACGAGGGCTCAAGAGCTCATCAACCATTATTTTGTAATTAAAAAACGAGAAGCTAGACTGAATTTTGTGAAATAATGATGTCATCTTCCAAGGTCAGTTTAACAGATTTGCTTAATTTTAAAATATGTTAAATTATCAGAATGTCTGCAAACCTGAATTAAAATGCTCTATTTTCTTTAATATTTCTAGATAGTTTTCATCATAGAGTTTAAAGAATAAAATACATACATCAAACTTAAGCATTGCAAAGAAATCCTGAGAATAAAGAAATTGTTATAATTTTAAATTATTTCATTATTTCAGGCTCTATAAGAATATGTATACGATATGTTCAGAGTTTTCCTTTTGGTGTATTTTCAAAAATCTGTCTGTTTCCATACTTGCTTGAAGATTTCTGCACGGCAGGTTTTACATCTGCTTAACTGTTAGTCACAAAGTGAGCAAAGACAGGCATGTGATAACAGAGCAAAAAAAAGTCTTGTGAAGTGTGTGATTAGAGTTAACAGTAAACGTAATTGAAATATAATACGGCTGTTTGAATTAGAAATTTTCACTTCTGCTGAAGATTAGAAAAAAATATAAAAACAAAAAAGATTACCAAAATAGAACCACGTTTCTTTGACATTCCTTTGTCCAATTTGAATATTCCCAACGGAAAGAATTTTCGGCAAAACTATCGAGGTTATAAGGGTAGAAACACGTATAATGTTTCACTTGGGCTGAGTTTTACGTTATTGCAGGGTTTTTTTTTTCCTAACCCTATCGCTTCTAGAAATTCAGCTCATGTTTTAGAGATAAAAAAATATCGCTTTGAGGTAAGAAAGATTAAAGTCAGAAGCATACATTTACTAGACAGGATGTATCTGTCTCACTTGAAAGTAAGCACACGCAATATTATTTTTTGTTTAGCCTGAGCTTGAACACCAGATACAGTTTCGATTGAGAATTACATAAATACCTCGACAAGAAGGTCTACCAAACATAAGAA
>OZ010578.1:20900826-20928326 GCA_963932145.1 Acanthosepion lycidas | reverse complement strand
AATTTGTTAGTAAGAGCCTCAAACTCAACACAGAGGCATACATCAAATGCTTAGAGTAGATAGTGCTGATCTGGGTTAATTGGTTGGCTGTTGGAAGGCCCTGTGTCTGTAAATAGGAATCTGCGTCATGCCACACAAGCAAGAGAGCCCAGTTATCGGTGTCAGACAATTTTTGCGATCGCATTACTCCTTACATCTAGACACCTAACTTTCCAGCCTGCAATCCCCTTAATTATTCTGTTTGGGGCGCATTTGACCGAGAGGCCAAGAAAACTCCTTGTAAAAACCGAAGATGAAATAAAGTCAAGGATTACGGAAGCATTCATCGATTTAAGTGAAGTGACTGTCCAAAAGAGATGCAGGAGATTCCGAAGTCGTTTGGACGCAGGCGCTGAGGTGGGTGGGGATTTTATTGAATAAATTTACTGTTTAGTATTTCAAGGTAGTTTTATGTAATTTACGTAAATATATCTCTTATTTTCATTTTTGCATAATATACTTAATATACGAAACAACAAAGATGAGAACAATAGTCTACGCATAAATAACGTAAATAAGAATGACTCATCCCAGAAATTCAGATAGAAATTATTGCTTAAGTCACTTAGCATTTGCGAAAAAATAACAATACACGAATTAGCAGCTCAGCATATAAGAATCAAGGTGATTTTTGAGTTCTTTTTATTTGAAAATAATTCTTACACGTTATCAAATAATAAGTCATTCATTTTTAATAGTAGTTTTTTCTTTTTAGTGTATAAAATAATTTTTCGGGCAATTTTCGAGACATATTTAAGATACGAAACATAATGTTTGGAAAATAAGAATATATTAATATCATAATCTCAAAAAACTGTGCTGAAGCTGAACGGTTCATTAAAACGATATAACAGGACTTGTGTTAACATCAAATAATTAATAAATTTAAAAAAAATCTTGTTTGGGTTCTATTATCTATATAATCTTATAATACATTCCAATAAACATATTTAAGCGTAATTGAAAAGAAAGTGTTACTTCATATGATGTAACCCACTTTACACTGCATGACATGGAGTCTGTGAGATGTTACAATCATCACATCGATATATCTATACAGACATTAATGACACCTAACTGAAATGGTTTCAAAGACTTTGTAGAAGCATACAACATATCCCATGTATTCTCAATGATTTTTAAATTTGATGAGGTGGGAGGATAGTGGAATACATAGAACTCAACCGAAAATTATTCCTAGAAACTATTTCATATAACCTGGATACGATTGAATTGCATTATTGTCTTTTCGGGAAAAAAATCCCTCAACAGCGAGAAAACATGGCAGACATGATGCGTTGCTGATGGCCTCCAGTAGGATTTGCGCATGTCAAGAGTGTTTCACCTCACTTTCGAGACTTGACACCTGTCAAGACTAACACGAGTTCACTCATGATCTTTACAAACACCTAGAGCGTATAAGAAAGAGAATTAAGAAACAATCCTCATGTGACAGGATTGATCCATAGCCTCATGTGTTCCCATCTATACATAAACTCGAAAACGATTAAAACATGACATGGTAAAAGGAAACAAGACGATATTTTGAAACACAGATGAGGCAGTATAACTTATAGAATAGTATCAATAATGGTACGCATATTAATAATCTACTCGCGAAACCACATAGCAATATGTGTACGCTACACAGTACTTGGTGTGAAAGGTTTTATTGCACTAGTTTTGAAGTGGAATATGATATGATACTTCCGCCCACTTCGTTAGGTCCGTTACTTACTTTGTTAGTCGGTGGTAGCTCCATTCTTGACTCAGGTGTTGAAGCCGTCAATGTCATTTAACAATCCAGTTTACCACTGACTTATAATGTTGGGCACTTCAATATATAATATTCATATGATTTTTATATTCCTTTCCTTATGCATATAAATGATATTAAAGAAGATATGGGAAATGAAAATGAAAGGAAAAAATACCATTATTAGAATAAAATATGAAGAAAACCATAGGATGGTATTTCAAGCTACAGATGTAAGAGAAACTAAAAGACATAGAATTGAAGAACGTTAATTGATTAAAAACAAAAGGAATGAAATTATTTACAATTGTCGCAAGCTGACACATTACTTTTGAAAAACGTCGAAAATAAAAGTAGCGTCCAAGATAAACAAACATCCATTTTGAAAATCATACCGCATCAAACAATTTGTTAATGGGTTAATAATTTTAAAAAAAGTCAACACATGTATATAATTCCCAGCGTCTCTCGTTCTTGCGCATGTGTAGTTGCATCAACGGAAACAAACCTAATCCGATGGGACGAAACGCGTCACACGAAGATTTATTCTATTTGCCATACACCTTTCTCCAAAATTGTTCATGAATATATATCGTTTTCCCCCAAACTCATATATATATATATATATATATATATATATATATATATATATATATATATATATATATATACTAGCAGTATCGCCCGGCGTTGCCCGTGCCTGATTAAAAAATCGCACGACTCATATTGAGGGCAACACAATCTTCTGATCTTTAAACTGCAACTTATCTCATAGTAGTGTTATATATATATATATATATATATATATATATATATATATATATATATATATATATATATATAACCCACAGCTCTTTAATTACAAATTGAGCTGTCTTGGCTACTGATGTTTGTATACATCCCGTATATAATACGGTAAGAAATTTTTCTTTCGTGCGCGGATAAGTTAGGGGTAGAAGGTCTTACTGATCCGAAATCGGTCAAATTTCGATCCCAGCTAGACGCAGTCGGACGTTTGGCCACACAGATAAGTTATGTGATACAGCTAAACGGGCTCGTATATGGATGACTATATATATATATATATATATATATATATATATATATATATATATATATATATATATATATATATATACCCAAGTAAAGAATTGGTGTATACGAAATATATATATATATATATATATATATATATATATATATATATATATGTATATATATGTATATATATATATATATATATATATATATATATATATATATATATATATATATACCCAAGTAAAGTATTGGTGTATACGAAATAAATTCCTGTAACCAAAAATAGGATTCTTAAAAGAGTGCTTAATACAGAGTAGAGCAAATATATTCTACATGCAACACTATCACTTGATAAGACACCCGAAGTGTTGAACAAAATGGTTATTTTTGTAGTGATTTTATAACATTTTTATATTATTATTTTTGAATAAATTCTCTCTCTCTATATATATTTATACACACACACACACATACACACACACACACACACACACACACACACACACACACACATATATATATATATATATATATATATATATATATATATATATATGCATGTATGTTTATACTTTCTAATAAGTATATCATAGAAATCTAGTGTTCCATTCAGTCTGGAAAGTTGTTCAAAATTATTTGTGATTAATCTACCTATTCAGCAGAGAAAATATCCAGCGGAGAAAATACATCTTTACTCAGGAAACTCTAATAGTCTTCAATTATTTTTCATAACAAAACACAAAATAACAATATCTTTGAAGCGTCTTTGAAGGAGATTAACGTTGAAAGTTAAGGACAATTCATCAGAGCTTCTTAAACTTTCTCTTGTCGTTTCCGTTTTGCCTCTAGGTTTCAAACTTTTGTCACTTCTTGTGAACAAAACCTCAGAAAATATTATAACAGAATTGCAACATAGAAATTTGGTAAATAGCGTTGCTTCGTGTTAGACCAATGGGTGGTACTTGTCCGCAAGGTAGTGCCATCTTTAGTACAATGGTATATCCCCAAGTTACATTGGTGAATAGAATTGAATAGAGGATCCTAACAGAAAAAAAATATCTTTCTTCCTGAAGTATTTGAAATTCCTCAGTATCTCTCCGTTTCTTTTTCTCCCTCACATTTCTTTCTCGCGTCGACACTGAATTCTGAATATGTATCAGACGAATTGTATAAAGAAATGATGGACCCTTGATTTTTTTTCCAATTTGTGTTTGTCGCTAGTACTTATTACTTGAACATAACCAAAAGTCTCATCATTCTAATATTAAATTTATTTTTACTAGCGTACAAATACAAGAGGCACGGTGGTGTAATGGTTAGCGGCCTGGATTGAGGAATTGAAGAGCCGATTTCGAATTCTCTTGGAGTCCATTACATTCACTTACGTGCTAATGCTCTTTGGGAAATTATTAATCCTTTTCTCCGTTCAGTTATCGGTAAATCGCAAGACAGACTTGGTTTTATAGCTTTGGAGAAGGAAAACTCTGAATTAAAAATCCTGCGGATTGTCGATTTTAGACCTTGTGGCACATAGTGCACCAGTTCTCTCCATTCTGCGCTTCAGAGTGTGGATAGTTGTGCACAAAACACATTTCATATGCCGGTGTCGGGCTGTCGGTTCCTTGAGACTGATCTGCTTGACACTTATACATCGAATTCGACGGGAGAGTTGAATATATATATACATATATATATATATATATATATATATAGAGTCGAATATATATCTTACTTATTATAAAACGCAGATTGTGTGTGTGTCAGTACGTTTATATATGGGATCGGATTTCCTACATTTTTTAACCGATTTCAACAAAACTTCACTTTTTGGGGGCGGGTAGTGTTTCTTATTGTCTTGCACACTTTTTTCTTTATTTTTACATTCAGAATGCTTTAAAAATTCCATTTACAAGACAATTGTTTATAATGAAATTCTATTCAATCGGTAGCCTTCGCCTATCTTGGAGTTGTTTTGTTGAGATGCACGCCACGGGAGCATTTTATAGACAGTGAGAGCTTGTCCATACTATCAACCCTGGCTATAGCAAACATATATAATGTACATAGATAAACATTATTATCCATTACGGTTTTCTTAAGTGTATAAAACTTTAGGTAAAACAACCACAGGAAAGTAAGACAAATTGAAAAGTAGTGAATAATTAAACAAATACAAATATCGAAAACAATTAACTTTAAAAAAGACAGCAGAAACAAAAAATGAAAATATAAATCAGTATTTAAGCCGACAATACTCGGATATTATGACGTCATTGTTTAACATACGGAAAAATAATTTATACAGCCTTTTTGTCAGCATTAACACCTAAACTATCAATTGATTAACAAGAGTAGAATATATAAAGTAGATTAATATAATAATATGTAAGCAAAATAAGAATGTAAATATTAGACAAACATTCAGGTTGTAAAACACAAATAAATAGTAATATTGGGAAAAAACCCACTGACTGTGAAAATTTGAATGATATAATAATGAACAATATATATATATATATATATATATATATATATATATATATATATATATATATATATAACTTACAAATATAATAATGATTATATATATAATAAATGAAATAAAATATATAATAATTGCAAATTATATTAAATTAGATATATATATGTGCGTGTGTGTGGAGACAGATGGTAGATAGATAGATAGATAGATAGATAGATAGATAGAGAGAGAGAGAGAGAGAGGGGGGGTCGAAATAACGAAAGAGAGGCTAAAAGACATATACAGGGACATTTTATTTGATGACCAGTTAAAAGCCCTGGAGGCAAAATAAAATTTGGTATTTACAAAATAAGCCTCGCTATTTTTCTGGCTTTAATAGAAAAAAAAGAGTCTATGCATTCCGAATGGCGTCCTAATATTCTATAAGCTTATTTTGCAACTCAGGGAATAGATCTGCTAGTTTGTAATCTTGCCAGCGAAGTTGGATTTGGCGCATTATAACAAAAAACGACAGAAAAAAGTGTGAATTTGGAATTGGTCAATTTGTAAAAGAGGTTCATATTCATCAGCTTCCTTCCTAATAATGGAAACAATTTAAAAAAAAGAGAAGAGATAACAACGCCTTGCTAATAACAGACTCATCCACGTGGGCGGGAGTGAGAAAAGCCGATCGGGGCCCAGAGGTAGACAGAGACGTACATATGAAATAATATAGGCCCACACAGAATGACGTTAATGCTCGAATACGAAAGCCAAGAAATATTTATTTTGCGATAGATATTTTAGGGAAATTAATCATAGAAATCGGAAATATACAGTGAAAATTGAATATCAAAAATTATTCCCATTCAGTCAATTCACAACAATCTTACAGACTTCATATGTCTGTCTGTCTGTCTGTCTGTATGTATGTATGTATGTATCTATCTATCTATCTATCTATCTATCTATCTATCTATCTATCTATCTATCTCAGTCTTTTCATATCTGTCTGTATATCTATCTATCTATCTATCTATCTATATATATATATATATATATATATGTATGAAGAAATATAGTCTTATGGTGTGCTATATTTATGGGATAAAGTGCTCAATATCAGAGATAGAGCGTGTGTAAATGTGGCCTGACGATTGCATATAGCATGAAACAGACTGTCGCCTCTTAGTGTTAACTTCTATGTTCACTTTTATATATATATATATATATATATATATATATATATATTCCATTCTTCTTCGCATCTGGTCTTAAGATCCGGGATGTTGGTTGGAGACTTTGATTGGGTTTGAATTTTCAAATAACGTCAGAGATTCACGATTGGGTTTAAATCTGGGGACTAACTGGACCATTTCATGATATTTACATTATTTTCAGCAAGTTATTTCTTCGTAGATTTTGCAGTATGCTTAGGATCATTATCTTTTTGGAAGATCGAATCAGTAGGAAGTTGCAGATTTTCAGCCGATATCATTAAATTTTCTTCTCAAATATTTTGATATGCCGCAGCGTTCATTCTAACATCTGTTACTGATATATGTTGCCATATCCCCAATCTATGATGCTGCCGCCACGAAAATTCACGATTGGAACAGCATCCGTTTTTTTTTATTTCCTCATCACATGATTTCTATACCATTTCAAGTTCAATCAGAGATTAATCAACGTTAATTTTCGGCTAAGCAAATTCAAAATAAAGTAGTCAAGTTCAGATTGAGTCGCAGAAAATTCAAAATAAAACACCCAAGTTCACAATGGGACATAGAAAGTTCAAAATGAAATAGCCAAGTTCAGAACAGAACGCAGCAAATTAAAAATGATATATCCAAGTTCAGAATGGGACTCAGCGAATTCAAAATTAAGTAGCCAAGTTCAGAAATGAACTCAGCAAATTCTAAATGAAGTAGCCATGTTCAGAATGGGACGTAACAAATTTAAAATGAAACAGCAAAGTTCAGAATAGAACGTACTAAATTCAAAATGAAATAGCCAATTTCAGAATGGAACGCAGCAAATTCAAAATGAAACAGCCAAGTTCAGAATGGGACATAGCAAATTCAAAATGAAATAGCAAAGTTCACAATAGAACGTACTAAATTCAAAATGAAATAGCCAATTTCAGAATGGAACGCAGCAAATTCAAAATGAAACAGCCAAGTTCAGAATGGGACATAGCAAATTCAAAATGAAATAGCAAAGTTCACAATAGAACGTACTAAATTCAAAATGAAATAGCCAATTTCAGAATGGAACGCAGCAAATTCAAAATGAAACAGCCAAGTTCAGAATGGGACATAGCAAATTCAAAATGAAATAGCAAAGTTCAGAATAAGACATTGCAAATTCAAAATGAAATAGCCAAGTTCAGAATGGGACGCAGCAAATTCAAAATGAAATAGCCGAGTTCAGAATGGGACATAGCAAATTCAAAATGAAATAGCAAAGTACAGAATGGAACGTACTAAATTCAAAATGAAATAGACAATTTAAGAATGGGACGTAGCAAATTCAAAATGAAATAACCATGTTCAGAATGGGACGCAGCAAATTCAAAAGGAAGCAGCCACGTTCAGAATGGACATAACAAATTCAAAATGAAATAGCCAAGTTCAGAATGAGACGCAGCAAATTCAAAATGAAACAGCCAAGTTCATGATGGTACGCAGCTAATTCAAAATGAATCAGCCAAGTTCAGAATAGGACATTGCAAATTCAAAATGAAACAGCCAACTCCAGAATGGGACGCAGCAAATTCAAAATGAAATCGCCAAGTTCATAATGGAACAGAGAAAATTCAAAATGGAAAAGCCAAGTTCAGAATGGGACGTACGAACTTCAAAATGAAATAGCCTAGTTCAGAATGGGACTTAAAAAATTAAAAATGAAATAGCCGAGTTCAGAATGGGACATAGCAAATTCAAAATGAAACAGCCAAGGTCAGAATGGGAAGTAACCAATTTAAAATAAAACAGCTAAGTTCAGAATGCGACGTTACAAATTCAAAATGAAATAGCCAAGTATAGAATGGAACGTACTAAATTCAAAGTTAAATAGCCAATTTCAGAATGGGACGCAGAAAATTCAAAATATAACAGCCAAGTTCAGAATAGGACATAGCAAATTCAAATTGAAATAGCCAAGTTCAGAATGGGACGGCAAATTCAAAATTAAACAGCCAAGTGCATAATGGGACATAGAAAATTCAAAATGGAAAAGCCAAGTTCAGAATGGGACGTACGAAATTAAAAATGAAATAGCCTAGTTCAGAATGGGACAAAATGTCTGCGAACTTCTAAATAGAAAAATTTAGAATGGATCGTACTAAATTCAAAATGAAATAGCCAATTTCAGAATGGGACGCAGCAAATTCAAAATGTAACAGCCAATTTCAGAATAGGACATAGCAAATTCAAAATGAAATAGCCAAGTGCATAATGGAACATAGCAAATTCAAAATGAAACAGCCAATTTCACAATGGGACGTAACAAATTCAAAATGAAATAGCCAAGTTTAGAATGGAACGTACTAAATTCAAATTTAATAGCCAATTTCAGAATGGGACGCAGAAAATTCAAAATGTAACAGCCAAGTTCAGAATAGGACATAGCAAATTCAAAATGAAATGGCCAAGTTCAGAATGGGACGTAGCAAATTCAAAATGAATTTTCTACGTCCCATGTAGAACTTGTTCCGTGCCAATTTGAACTTGGTTATTTAATTATGAATGTATTAGTCCCAAAATGACTTTGGTTAGTCCCAAATTAAACTTGAAAAGAATATTCCATTAGAATAAGCTAAAGTTTTAATGCAATTTAAAAATAATAAAATCTGAAGTTTGCATTGTACAAATACTTTTTCATTAAAATGGATAAATGGGAATTATTTCTATTAAATAAAAATATTTTCTGTTTTCTATGCATATTTATTTATTCTGCATCTGTGTACAATTTATTATATGAAAAATATCTATATTCATTCGTTTGAAATACAATAAACTCGAAATTTATGTGTACGAATATTTGTTTCCTCCCACTGTATATCTATCTACTTAGATATTTATCTATCTAGTACATTATTTCCATATTTATTAGTGTATATATATATGAATCTTTGACCGTATGTATGTATGTATATATCTATCTACCTATGAACATAATGTGCCAACTAGATAACTAACTGTTCATATCTATCTATCTATCTATCTATCTATCTATCTATCTATCTATCTATCTATCTATCTACCTATCTATCTCAGTCTACTCATATGTATCTATTTATCTCTGATCATATGTATCTATCTAAATCTGATCATAACTATCTGTCTAATTCTAATCACATCTATCTATCTATCTATCTATCTATCTATCTATCTATCTATCTAACCTAGTCTGCGAATACTAATCAATACATACATAGTCCACTTTACGACTTAATGAGAAAATAGTTTATAATTATTCTTAGACTGCAAATAATACGACACTGACCAGCCAAGAGTGGATGATTTGGAGTCAGTGTTTGCCATGACTACTGCTACATGCACCGTCTAATCTGTAGCATGAAAATATAAATATGTGTCTGTCTGTCTGTCAGTATATCTAATGGGTTTAGTGTGCTTGATGCACCATAATTCGTAAGTCGTTACGGATTTCAGCTTCCGACTCAATCGCATCTGCGTGACTCTACGCAATAAATGACTGATGGAACGCCTCACAAATCAATTATTTTTTTCCGTTTGTTCTCTGACGTTTCTACTCATTAGGGAAAATTGAATTATTGGCTCATTGCCAAGTGCAAAGGTTATTTTAATTCTGCTAAAAATTGCTTTGAATCCGTTCAGATAAAAAATGAAAAAAAAAACGTTGATAAATACTTCTAGTGATTGAATTGAGAGATTTATGAATTTTACAGGTTTATCGGTTGGGTTTCTCCATTGTTCTATTCTGAAACCTTTTTAAAGAAATACGAATCATTTGTTGATACAAAACATAGCTTCCGAGAAAGACGGTTTCGACCATTACTCGAATGTTGTGTCATCGTCAGGCCCTTGCTGAGAAATTGGTGAGATTGTTAGCCGTATTTTTCTTACTAACATTCATGGTTATCTGTTTCCTTTTTGGTAATAAAACATTGTTCCTTATTCATCTTTCTTCTGTTACCTCGGCATTTCTCTAGAAATAACCCTGTGATTACACACGCTCACAACATACATACCCGCTCAAATATATATATATATATATATATATATATATATATAGAGAGAGAGAGAGAGAGAGAGAGAGTGAGAGAGAGAGAGAGATAACTTTTTAGTTTAGGATATTACATCAAAAGCATGCAAAAACGCTACACGAGTGGAATCATGTTTCTACACATCTCATCGGCCGTTAGTAAATAACCTGGTGAATAAACATTTTATTTGTCTACTCAAAAGTCATTTACTAACGCCTGATGGGATGTGTTAATGCACATGATTGCATTTGTGTTGCAGTTTTAGATGTTTTTCATGCAGTATCCTAAAATAAAGAATATGCTCTAATATTGTATTTAGCCCTCTTTTAAATTGAATGTTACGAACGTCTGAATAGCATTCTATTCGTTCTCATTTCACATGGGAATATATATATATATATATATATATATATATATATATATATATATATATATATATATATGTGTGTGTGTGTGTGTGTGTGTGTGTGTGTGTGTGTGTGTGAAAGGATTTTTAATCCGATATTATTTCTTATTAATAAATAGGTTTACTTGTTTTGCTTTTTTTGAAAATTTTCAAAAAATAACTGTTTTTTTTTTTTTTACTTTCGGGTACAAGATTGAAGCTAGTAGATATTGATTCGTGGATGCCCCAACGAGAAAAAATAACTCCTGAAATAGTAGAGGCATACTTTGACTAAAATAGCATTTTTGTTTCCTGCCGGAAGAGGATTTTTTTCTTTGGCCTTTGCTAGGTCTTCTTAATTCAATCCGGGTGTTATTAATTTCATTGAATAGTAACTCAAACCCTTGTACCCACTAAAGATAACGCTTATGCTGATAATAATAATAATAATAATAATAATAATAATAATAATAATATGTACAAACACACACACACATATATATATATATATATATATATACTGGGTGGTTCAAAAAGGAACTCCCCATCTTAAATATTTTTAATTTATGTATTAACTATAATTTTTACAGGAAATGAATATGAGAGGAAATCGTTTAGCATGAGGTTTTATTTAAAATTCAGTATGGGCAAAAGATTTGCTACCAGCTTCTTGAGCCGCCCAAAAATAAAGTTAAGTATTTTCACAGGAATTCGTTTGGTTTGGAAGACATAACTTCTTGTATTTGCAGTTCAAGTTCTTCCAAATCTTTGGTCCCGTATAGCAGACTTGCTCCTTTAACCAACCCCACAACGTGTTAAATTGAGACTCAATAACATAGGGTGTCACTTCAATCCCGCTGTATATGTAGAAGGCGAAAGCAGATCCAATTTAAGCAGATCCGAACTAGAAGAAGATATATTTCTGCAATATATTTTTTTAAATATTTTTTTTACTATTGTTCCCCCATTAAAATTTCGTGTAGCCACTCAAGGTAAAGCGTTATTAAACGAGGTGTAGTGGGAGGCTTAGATACAGTGGCAAAGTATTAAGAGGTGTATATGATGGTCATATGTAAGATAGTAGATGTTAATCTTAAAATTGAAGAAAATAATTTTCTACTGATCGGAGAAGAAAACTGTCAGGAGTCCGTTTAACAAAGCAGTAGTCCTGGTGGAAAATCTGCATGTCTGGAATATCATCCTCACAAATGGAATACAGCAGAATGAGTATTGGTGATGGTTATTATCTGTGAAGATTTGCGATTAGTTGAACGAAGGAATGCCATTCGCCAGAATTATTTGCCAAAATATAACATCAACTTTACCAGTTAATTTTATACAATCACTTGCATTTTTCTCCCACTTTTGCTTCTCCAAAAAATAGAAAATAGCAGAAGAAAATTAGATAATTGAACTAAGGTATGCAATAAATAAAACGGTTTTGTAGCACTTTTCAAATTTTGAAGGGATTTCATTTTATTGACAAATCTTCTATACTCATATTTCTCATAAAGAAAAAATAAAGTTTTATTCCCAAAAATATTAATTAATATTATTTCTGGACCCTATTAAAAAAATATTATTCTCACATGACAGAAATGATTCGAACTATCGAACAGTGACTTATGATCCAAATTGTACCACCCAGATTGTACCACCCAAATTATACCGACCAAATTATACCGACCAATCTTCATGTCTCTAGAGCCAAATCAGATTAGCCATTCTGGCAGGTTATCGGATTTCAAATTTTAATTTTTGCTTAATTTTAAATCAATTACTCTCCACTGAAAAAATCACTTTTGTCCACTTGTTATATGCCTATCATGTTTTTCTTTCAATTTTATGGCCTATATTTGTAGAAATGAAGAAAATGTTAACAGAGTATTTGCAGAATATATCCAGTGTATGAAATATTGGGAAAATAAAAAATATATTGAAAAATCGATCTTTGTAATCAGAATTCTGGTATGATTGAACATAAGAATAACAGATTGATAGTACTTTAGTATCATGGGTGGATAGAATCTTTGAATACCAGTTTGTTAGAATTGGGGAATATCAGATTGATCGAACCTGGTTATATTGTGTTAGTAGAAATTGAGAATATAGGTCTGATTCGACCTGATAATATAGATTTGAATGAATCTGGGAATACCAGTTTGATGAACCTGAGAATATCGGTTTCGCAGAATAATAGAATTATAAGTTGATAAAACCTTTGAATACCCAGTTTATAGAACTAAGAATATTTATTTGATAATACTTGAGATTAACGGTTTTGGAGAATAACGATATGATAGAACCTGAGATAGAGAGTTGGTAGAACCTTAAAATCGTGATTTGGTAGAACCTGTGAATACTGGCTTGATAGAATTATACATTCGCGGATTGATAGTAAATGTGAATTTAATGGTATAACCGGTTTCGCCGGATTAAGATTCTATTCCGCGGATTAAATTTAAAATCAGAATATTAATCGGAAGCATTATGATGTCCAAAATGTAAGTGTTTAATCTCTGTACAGAATAAAATTTTATCAATTAAAAGACATTTTCTTCGCAATAGCGAAACTTCTGTAAACTTCAATTTACATATCTTGGTTTTATTCAAAAATAGTCTACGACATAAATCATTACATATGGAAACCTATATAAAAATAGGCAAGACATTTGACTTGCTGCCGACACACAAATTTGACAGTCAATAAAAAAAGGCTATAAGACATGACCAACCGAAGACAAGATTCGGTTTATTTTGTTTTATGGCATATCAACATCAGTGGGTTATTAATGCCGACAAGACTTTTAGGATAGGTTCGTGTGAGCAGAACATGCATTCTTAGTAAGAAATCAGTTTGTAGATCAGGGTTTTTTATATATTTTTGTAAAAAGGTTTTTTTTTTTCGAGAGTCAAATTTATTTCTGGTAATATTTTTTAGAAAAAATCTACTGTTTTTAATTTTTGCTATAAAAAATATTGTTATACTGTCATAGTGGCTTGACTCCAGTTGCACATAGCTAGGACCCTAACAGATGCTACCACCCTTGGTCAGCATGAACTTAGGAACAACAGCAATTACGACCGAAGACAAGGTGAAGATTCAAGATATTATGCATCAACAGTCAGGACAAAGACATGCATCTGTGAGAAAAGACAGAAGAAATACCTGATGATCATGATTTTGAGGGTTATCTACATCTCCATCTGAATTGTAGCTATGAATTTGAACAATTTACGAGAGCAATGAAGTAAAATGAATAAACGGATATTATTATCTAATAATAACACTTGCATTGCATTGTTTACCCTCTCTTCTGAAGTGTTATTTCTCTTCCTTTAATTATTCACACTAGGTGTCTGTCGTGAACTTAAAGCCTGACAAGTTCAGCTGGTGAGATCACGGAAAAGATGAAAGTTGATCTCCACAATTAACTCTTCAAAAGATGATAAAAATATTTGCCGAAAGCTTTCCACTGTTACCTTTGCGAGGAAATGTCCAACAAGTACATTACCGCCTTCATAGCGAGCAAACATTTTCAGAAGAAAAAATACTGATCATTAGTATTCAGTAAGGTAAATAAGTTTATACAGGGATATGAAAAGACAAGATATACCTTTATTTAAATTCAGATCTGATAGCCATTAACATTACGTTTGTGCAGTGTCTACAGGTTGTGATGGGTAAGTTATCGTCTAAATTATGCAAAATGAAAATAGTTGTGACATCTCATTTTAAGAGACATATTTAGCAAAATTATATCTTGAAATATTAACGAGTAAATTTATTCAATAATAATTGAATAATAATCATTGGTTTCAACCACGGGCTCCAGAAAACTTCGGAATCTCCTGAAACTCTTCTGGACAGTCTTCTCGATTAAATTGGTGATTGCTGCCATAATCTTTTTCTTGAGTTCATCTTTGGAGTTTTTTTTTGGTCTCTTGCTCAACTGCGCACCATACATAATAATCAAGGGGATTATAATCTGGGGAGTTATGGGAACAGATGCAAAGTGTGATATAGTCGCAGAAAATGTCTGACATCCATGACTGGGTTGTCTTGCTTGTGCAGCAGACATAGGATCTTCCAGCAGCGACCCACCTGACTCAGAGCAGCACTGTCTCGTCAAAACACTTGATGTAGGACCCCGTCTTGAGTCACCTACAAATTCACTTGTTCTTTTCTTATCAGAACGTTCAGTTCGATTTTTTCATGCTACCATACCTTTGTAATCCCCATTAGACACATCCAACTCATCCAGAATTCTCTGCACTCTTCTCAGATTGACACCCAAACACTCTGAAACGATCGTATTGGAACTTCCAGCTTCAATACCAAGCAGTACATGATGCCGTTTCCAAATTTCTGGCGGAGTGAATTGGGTCATGATGCTTATTCTTGCACAGACGGTGTCCAACTTACCCTATTATGGTGTGCAGTCGACAGAACGAAAAAGAAAAAAAAAACGCACGAGAGATTAAAAATATAAAATGGCGACTACTTACCCATCTCAACATGAATTATTCAATTTACCAACTAAATTCAGCTAAATGTGCAAAATCACTTAAAAGCGTTTCGGTTCTCCAAAGGTTATGGAATAGAGAGTTGTTCAATAGGAAGTTGTGAGCCGGTAACAAAATGTACAAAAATTTAGAAATTGACTTTCAACCGTTAATTATACTACAGAAAGCAAACGACTGTGTCTCGTTTAGGTTCATCTTCTAATACTCAAATGGAACACTAAATTCCGTTGTAAAGATACGGATATCATCCACATCATCGTCCTTCGATCTACTTATGGTTGGTCGGAACACCATTGACTATCTCTTCCTACATTGTTTAGTCCTGTATTCCCAATGTCCAGTCCCGAACCGCGAGCTATAGTGTCAATTTTCGTGAGGAAGACACTTCCAGAAGGATACCATAGGAGTAAGAATGAGACGATTTCCCTGTCCGCTCGGTGACAGCGGCCGGTAAACTGTAATCGTTTTTGTGTGAGAGAGATCTCTGTAATTTGTGTTAAGCGTTGCATGTTAAGATACAAATATATAATCATACAACGAAGATACAAATATAGGTACGACAGAATGTGACTAAATTAATTCAAGAAAATCCAAGTCACAATCGGCCGCCCGAAATAAAAACAATAAGGCAAATTGCACGTTGGAGTTAAGGATAGCGGCACGGATTGAGGAATCAGAGAGCCGAGTTCAAGTTCCAGACGAATCCATCACATTCACATACGTGCTAATACTCTGGGAAAACGTATGAATACTCTGCTTCTTCCGCCAGCTATGGAAAAAATAGCAGGACATAGCGGGTTCTATAGCCTTGGATGGCAACTGGTGTATGAAATATTGGGTAAATAAGAAAATATATTGAACTATAGAACTTTGTACATGAGAATTCTGGTATGAATGAACATAAGAAAAGAAATGGCAACTTACTGCAAGAGAAAAATCTGCCTCGTCAGTCATGCATCGGAAGATACATGATCGCCTAAGCGTAATTCACGTCTGGCACATAACCGTCTGATCCTTCAGAAAAATCTTGCCTTATTGAGCGAAGAAAATGAGATATTGAAAAATCGGAAAAATTAAGCAATGGTTTCAAGGCGATGTAATTTTTTTAAAAGTATGCGCATGTGCGTTTGTAATTTACATAGACTGGAATCTTTCTTAATAAAGACTATTCTCTAATATTGTATTGAGCCCTCTTTTAAATTAAATGTTACGAACGTTTGAATTAGATTCTATTCGTTCCTATTTCATATGAGAAGTTATATATATATATATATATATATATATATATATATATATATATATATATATATATATATATATATATATGTTGTCTAGTGCCATGAACAAGAGGATTCACTTACAATGTGGGAAAGTAATTTTGAGTAGCAAAACCACGAAAATATATGATAAATATTAATGAAATCATCCACGTTAAAATTGTTAAAAAATATTATGTGATTGTTGAAAGCTATGACGACCCAATTATTCAAGATACAAAGAGATTTAGACAAAAACAGTACGTTTTTCATATATATATATATATATATATATATATATATATATATATATATGAACTGTGTATATTCCCCTACGTAGTATATGGACAAAATAACATCACGTTATGAGTTAGCGTCATTTCAGTAGCATGAAGGTTTTTATACATCCGGTTTTTAATTCAAAGTTTTCCTAGTCCTAGTTAGGATCCCAACAATATGTAGAATTCCTAATCTGTTCTGCTATTGATGCTTACCCCGCCATGGGAAGAGAAGGATTTCTGGTTTTCCACAGAGATTTGTGTAAAAGTGAATGCAACAACCTCGGTTTGGATTAAAACTGGAAATGCCAGTCACACTTTCCATGGAAATTATTCTGAATACCTAGAAACGCTATGATTCACGGCAGTAACAATTTTCCTACGGACAGGTCAGATCAGCTCAGCAGAATATATATATATATATATATATATATATTATTACATTCACTTAGAATCAGATATTCATGGGTGAAATTAAATCTTTCGTGTCGATTGTGTATAAAACTTATAGAATATATAGCGATTACAAAGTATTGATTTTATGTAGCGAGGCCTTCAGCCATATCACGTTGAAACAGCGATTCTCATATGATCACCGAAGTTAAACAACGTCGAGCCTAGTTATTACCTAGATGGGTGATCACTTGTGTATACCGGGTGCTGTAAGCTTGGATGTGCGGGTGGTGTAATGGATAATGGTTCGAAATGTTAATTGGATAACGGAATTCCAGTTCTACTTGTGTTCGTTATATTGACTTGTAAAATATATGAATCTACCTCTTCCCCCAGCTATGGGTTAATTGGTAAGACGTATATCGACAAAATCATAATTATTTCCATGAAGATTCTTACAAACTAAAAATATTTTCTGGCTTTAAATATCCTGAAAAGGGCTGATAAGCCGTAGAAAAAAACAAGTAAACAATATATATATATAGACAGTTCCCATATTGAAATTTGGATTACATTAATTACATTTTAGAAATAAATTCATTCAGTGATATATTTGTACAGATAAATCCTCAGTTACCTCCCCTTAAGATCTAGGAGGTATAAAAATCATTCTGTAAAACCGCCAGTAAACGATTAGTCAGAATAAAGTGCAATAAAGCTTTGGTATAAGTTTATTTATTGGTTCTGTTTTTACTACAATATTCACCTAAATAAACAATGAATTCTATGTCATAAGCCTTGAAAGTTTTACAATATGTTGATGGTAAACACGCTCGATTTTAGTATGTAAAAGATACTAGTCTTGACTTTTTTTGACTGCTGAATTAAAATAAAATAGATATTAGATCAAAGAAGTGATTTATAAATTGTCCCCAAATTTCCTCTACAGTAACGAGGAATGTATTTTCGTAATAGTTTGTGATTTTACAGGAGGAAGTTGAAATGAAGAAGAGAAGTGTAACTGAAAGAAAGTCGGTTTTGAAATGGAAAATAACAGAACAAAGAAGAATCTAGAAAGATGAATGGAGAAAGAGAGTGAGCGAGAAAGAGAGAAATATTGAATCAGACAGACAGAAAAAGAGACAAAGAATGATAGGAAGACAAATGCGAGAACACTAGGAAAATGCTCCTTGGCAAAAATAGGAAGCAGATTGTAGTAAGCGGGCGATCGTGTGAAATGGAGAGAGACGCGTAAAAAATGTAAAGGGACGCTAGAAAACCAAGCGGAAGAGATATACAGGAAGAGAAGACACAAGGGCGAGTATAATTTAAAACAGACGGGTAATAATTAGAAAATAACCTAATGTTTTTTTTTCTTTCCCTGAACGTACATTACGCATGCGTTAACAGGAAAGGATCCGTACGCACAGAGACACACAATTTACTCGCTAAATTCATTCTCTTTTTTTTTTCCAACAGATGTTTACACTCATAAGCACATTGGAAAAACTTTCCTCCGTCCGACGTAAAGTACACAGTAATCTCCCGTACAGGAGATTTAAAAAAAATACGGGGTGATGAGACTGGAAGTTTAGTTTGTCGAGTGTGATAAATATAAGATGGTTAAAACAGACGTCCAGGAAAAGAAGAATTGCACTGTTTGACAGCTGTCTGTAATCGGATCCTTCTTTTCTCTCTGTTCGGTGTTTAAATTATTTCCCCCCCTCCGTTTCTTTAATCCTACCAATGGATTGCTTTTAATGTTTTGTTTTTTTATTTTTTTATTTTCGAAATAAATTTCTAACCGACTGTAGCTGTCTTTTAGCTGTCACGCATATTCGCATATAGGTTTTCCTATTATTTCTTTGTCAAGATTAATAACGGTTGTAACAGCCCTTTGCTTTTATAGCTTGGGCTACTATTAGTTTATCTATTAGATAGTTTTTCTGATATATATATATATATATATATATATATAATATATGTGTGTGTGTGTGTGTTCACTTCATATGTATTTAATTGTTACTCTTTCCGATTACTCTACTCTTTATTCTATTTATACCTATGTTTCTTTCTTGTTGTCAGATTTTCCTATCCTGAAGTTACAGTCATTCTCGGGCGGGAAAACAATACGCCTCTGCGTTACAAATATTTTCCAACTGTTTTCACCATTTATGTGTTGCAAATTCTTAATTCTTTCAAGCAGACACCTTAGTTTTCCCCTCTCCACGTTGATTTACATGCCTGTCTCAGTTTCCTTATTCTAAACGCCCCACCCTTAACTCAACTTTCTCAAATATTTTATGTTTTCTTTATTCGTAGCAACTTTCTCGCCTTAAAAAAATAAGAACACAATGTGTAAGATCATGCGCGCCTTTCGCTACGTCTACGGTCAGAGAAACCACTTTAACTGGGATTGAAACCAACAGAAAGGACAATCTACGCGTTCGACATTAAAACAACTAACGATGTAAAAGCAGCCGTTTGGAGAGACACGCACAAGAACCCTTGAACGAATAGTTTGATCCGAAAGTTTTGTCACCCGATGTCAGAAAGTAATGAGATCTAATACAAGAATAAGTAATAGAAAGGGCATGTAATGGATTCCGTTTATTCACTTTCATTGGCGCTGTCACATATCGACAAGGGGGTCTGGAGGAGATCGTGTCAGCCATCCGAAATAGAAAATTATGTAGAGGTATTCTGTAGAAGTGACAAGACATTTGGGCAATCGCTTATCTCGATCTTTAGGTTTAATGCAACAGAAGGCTAAGTCCTTGAATTCTGAAACGTTTTGAGTGTCACAGAAAAAAAAAGCAATGACGACCCTGAAAGTCAACAATCAGATTTAACTGTATTAACTAAATTTAAATTAGTCGAGTATAATGACATAATAGTACCCAGTTAACACGGAACATTCGATGTCACTATAGTGCGATATCTACCGAGGAACTTGCGACCTACATTAAATGATAATGCATGCATTATTGCTGGAATATACTCAGAAAAAACGACGACCTGTGGTGCTACTATAGCATGGTACATACCGTGCATTTTCTACTATTCATTTTCTACTATGCTATGATTTTTACCAACAGTCGCAAGTATGAAATACGTTAGGGTTAGGATTTAGGGGTAAGGTTAATGGCAGTGAACAGTGAACTGGTTATGTATTAAAAATCATTAAAAATTTTAATTCATTAAAAAGACATCAAATAGTAATTTTAATGTTATCAAACTGATTTGTTTTCATAAAAAAAAAAAAAAAAAAAAAAATTACCCCCCCCCCAAAAAAAAAACAGTAAACTCTTCATCGTTTTTCCTGAGCATTTTCCAGAAATAATAAATACATCATCATTTACGTTATGTCAAAAAAAGCCTCGGTAGACAGCATAATATTGTAGCCCCAAACACTAAACAGGTCATGGTTTTCCTGAACATTTTCCAGCAATAATATCTGTATCGTACTTGCGGTAGGTCGCAAATTCCTCGATAGATGTTATACTATAATACCAACCATATTTCATACTTTCAACAGTTAGTAAATATCATATCATAGTAGAAAACGAATTGTAGATATCATCATACTATAGTCGAAAATGGACGGTAGATATCAAAACTCTAATATCATCCCTCATAATCTACGTTCCGAAAACAACGCCCTCGAGTAACCCTGTTCCTTAAGTGGATTTTGAGCCTTGTAATGAGTAAACAGTATAGCATTAAAATATTTCACTAGAAATATTGTCTTCAGTGGAGTTACCCTTTTGAGGAGAGTCATGATTGTCCACGTCCTGTATAAGAGGATTAACGTCCACAAAAATTGTGCACAAATTTGTAATCAGATTTTAAATTTAAAAATATAAATAGGTGTGTCGTGTGGTTTGTCCTTTTTTTTTCTTTTTCTTTTTTTGTCTTTTATTGTTGTTTCAAAGGTTAAAGAGGATTTATTGGGCTACAGCTCTTTCTGTACTCTCCGTAGGGATTTTATGTCTTACCGTAAAAGACCAGGGTAACGACAATTCACTATTCACTGCCTTTAACCCTAACTTCTAATCCTAACATATTTCATACTTCCAATATTTGATAAATATCATATCATAGTAGAAAATTGTAGATATCAGCATACTATATTAGAAAATGGACTGTAGATATCAAAACTCTAGTAGCATCCCTCATAATCTACGTTCCTAAAACAACACCATTGAGTAACCCTGTTCCTTAAGTGGATCTTGAGCCTTGTAATGAGTAAACTGTATAGCATTAAAAAAAAATATTTCTCTATCCTGCATATCTTTAAAAGGTGCTACTATAGTATATCTACCGAGGCAGCTAGAAGTGGTGTTTGGGCAAGATGGCCTGACGAAGCCCAACCCTCTCCAGGCCGGCTTTGAAGTCATATTTTTTCCTTCTCTTACACTAGTTGCGATCCAAGGCTATAGAACCGAGTCTGCCCTGCTATTTATCTATTGCTATTTTTGTTGGGGGATGGGGAAAGAAGAAGCTTCCTACCTATCCCAGGGTATTAGCACGTAAGTGAAGATAACTGGAATTCGAAATCGGCTCTCTGATTCCTCAATTCGAGCCGATTTTTCAATCCGAGCCGTTATCTATTACTCACCCGTGTCTCCTTCTCGATGTTTACTACTTTTTAAATGATATCAAATGTGTTTACAAACATTAAAATCACTATTTCACGATATTTTTTAATATATAAAAAATTGCTAAGGATTTTTAATACATAACCAGTTCACTGCCTTTAACCATAACTTCTAATCCTAACCCTAACTCCTACCCCTAACTCCTAATCTCTAATCCTAACATATTTCATACTTCCAATATTTGGTAAATATCATATCATAGTAGAAAATGAATTGTAGATATCATCATACTATAGTAGGAAATGGACGGTAGATATCAAAAATCTCGTAGCAACGAACGTTGTTGTAACGTTGGAGATATGTTAGCTGGAGGTTACAAGACGTGTTGAAAATGCCTTAACATTGCAATCGACTAATATGCTGATACCTAAACTAAGCAGTTATTCCAAGTGATCCGGAATCAATACGTAGTGTCGATTCTCATATTTTTACAAAGGAGAAACCATCTTGTTCCAAATCTATTACATCTCTCTCATTGCAATAAAATAGAGAATGTCAGAGGAATTTTGACAGCAGGGCGATAATGATCACAGGGAATACGGAATTTTTGGATTGTCAACCGGATTACACGAGATCAAAATGTTACACGAGATCTTTATAGATCTCGTGTAACATTTTGACACAGTGAGAGGCGAATAAAAAACCACATTTCCAAAATTATCACACCGTCCTGATGGTGTGTCGTCTTGACGTGTTAGGACGGCTTGCTTGCTTTAATGAACCCTCAGGGCTATGTAGGCGGGGGGTTCGGACCTTAGCAGATCCAACCAATCTCAACAGGTCTATAGGGTAGGAGCCAGACGAAAGACACATCCTGGTCCTCGAGGCTGGGAGTTGTGAAGTAGGCGAACAACCTACTCACTGAAAAACTAGCTTGTTACAGAAACCTCAACGATATCTTCAAAGAGCGACGTGGCCGACGAAGAGTCCTTCAAGGTGGAACGTATGACGCTTGTTGGTGAAAATCGCCTCGGAATGCCGCCGGCACGACAGCGTCCGAGTTGAAGTGAATCGCGTCTGTTGGAGAGGTGTCGTTGCGGCCCTATGTTCCGCAAGGAATTAAGAGGTATAATGAAATGAAAGTTGTCACAGCGTTATGGTATTAATATTTTGCCTTTACTTAATTATACGTATCATAAGTATATAATTTATTTTGTATTTTTCAAATTTTGTATCCCTAATTTAGATGATGAATGTATGTTCGAATATCTTCCTGAAATTTATAATCCATTTCTGATAATGTATTAGGTTGGTGCAAAAATAACGACGTAATAATGTCGTTTTTTGACGTATTTTTAACGTCAAAAAACGACATTATTACGTCATTATTTTTGCACCAAAAGGCAAAGTATCAGGTCGGTGCAAAAATAATGTCGTTTTCTCACATGTGCGAAAACGACATTATTTTTGCACCAACCTAATATTTGCGACGTTGCCAGGCAGACTGTGAGGAGTCTACAAAAATAGTTTTACAGTTTCTATGTACTGTTGTATAACGTTGTAGCAAATAAAATTTGTTAGATGCGTAGTTCTTGTGATGATGGAATACACAATATCAGCTAAATGACCCGCAAGATAATGTTAAGACGAAATACATGACAAGATTTAATATACAGCGCCGAAAAATATAGCTTCCTCACAATTGGTTCAACTGCGATAACTAGCATTATCCTGTGTAGCAACATCTGTAGAAATTACGAGGCTGCGTTAGTGGCAAGAACGATATCACTTGCATTGTTTACATTCGGACTGTTATTATCATATTCACAACATACGCTCCAGGCTTCTTCAGGTGATTGGAATTTCGAAACGAGTCCTTTGTATCGTCCACCGAGATAGATTATTCTAGTTCCACATGTCATGCCTCTTCTTGATGTCTCAGTTATTTCCCTTTAACTCATCGCTCCATCTTCTTCATCACCACTCTTGTGACCCGGTATTGAACTCACAGCTCTTTGGGTCTAGTCATTGGATCTAACCAACGTCTTTATCCACTGGGCCATATGTCCTTGAGGACGATATCAATATATTAACAGAGGGGTGAGGGATAACCAACCTTATTTGAAAAAAGATATTCAGTTACGCACAAACAATTTACGAAAATATGAAACTAGCTTTTCTGACCGCAGCTATGTCTTAATTAATAGGATTTGTACAATTATCCTTTGTTAAAACAAATTTTTACACTCTAAAAATATTTTATGGCTTTAAATAATCAGTAAAAGCTTGATGAGCCGTAAATAACAAAAGAATGAGCCAATCAATGTGAACATTTGCATATGGAGGAATAACTTTGGTGATATTTTGCATTAATTTTTTTTTTTGCTATTTTTATCTAATTGCTTTTGCAGAACGCATAGAAATTAGTGGATTTTAAAGACATCAAAATACTTAAAATTCCAACGTAGGATGGATGGCTTCGCTCCAAGCAAATCTGTTTTGAAAAGGGTTTAGTTTAAGTAAGCAAAGATCCTGCTCGCATATGTTATAACAGTGAAGCGTAAATTGTCTTCCGTTTGACCTTAAAAAAAAAAAGTAAAAGAAAACATACTAAAAACAAACACACCCCAGTAAAAGGGAAACAAACAGTAGAAAGAAAATATCTGTCTTTAAAACCACCATCCAATGTCAACCCTGATATAATTAAAAGCAAATTCAGGGAAACCAGTTTTTTTTTTTTTTGTTTTGTTTTTTTCATTTTTAAGCTTTGGTGTCATACGATGTCAAGCGTAGGGAAAAATTCTTTTAAGATTCCCGAGTCATTGACGAAGGAAATTGATGTTGAAGGTCAGTTATAGGGATATAAAGGGAAAAATAAATGAAGTCTAAAATTGTCAGAGCTTATTAAGGTCTTAGGTCTAAGAATGGAGGTTACAACGTGTAATTACGGGGTTGGGTGCCATTTTAAGACATTTTCTTAAAATGGGTTTTCTTTCTTCCTTCAGATGTTTATACAGATACGGTGAGTTTTTATGTTAGACACTATCTATAGTTTCACAGCTTCTAAGTGTGTTATAAATAAAGTCGACTTATAACGTTAGCGCTTGATTGTCAGGAGGAGAATGATGATGTGACGAATAAGTCGATGAATGAAAACTACTGAACAGCGTGCCATTTGAATTAGCGTACTGTCACTAAAAATTATATATATATATATATATATATATATATATATATATATATATAAACAAACTAAAATAAATCCTAAAGGGCCAGGTAAACCTACCTAGGATTCAAACTAAACAGATCTTCAATATAACTTTACCCTGAAGATCCGTTTAGGTGAAACATAGGTAGGTTTTCCTGGCTCTTTAGGAATTATTATAGTTATTCGCGCTAAACTTAGGGTATTGAGCCCTCTACGTTTTAGTCTGACTACTTGCTTGGGTTTTATTTTCTTTGGACTTAAGACTTAAGGCTCTGGACGATTTATTTCGCCCTGTTCGGATGTTTTTAGTTCTTTCTTTTTTTATTTTCAATTTTTTTCCCCGGGTACCGATTTGTTTTGATATATCTACAAGTTGGGCTATCTGGGGTTTTTCCCAAACGAGTATTACTATTACTATATATTACGATTAGTATATATATATATATATATATATATATATATATATATATATATATATATATAGCTTTTTAAATTTGTAGGTCTGATGAATTGGATCGTAATTACGTTTCCAAAGTAATAAATTATAACTATGGAATATTATTGTTTAAGCCTTTTTATTATTATTATTATTATTATTATTATTATTATTATTATTATTATTATATATATATATATATATATATATATATATATATATATATATATATATATATATACACACACACACGTGTAGATAAACCTAAATGTTAACTATAATTCCAATAGAATTTATCAGACAATAATATAGCAGGTAATATATATATATACATATATATATATATATATATATATATATATATATTGGAATTATATAAAAGAAATATATTTAGCAGACAATATATACATATATATATATATATATATATTAAGCAGACAATATTATATATATATATATATATATATATATATTATATATATATATATATATATATTATATATATATATATATATATATATTTAGCAGACAATATATATACATATATATATATATATATATATTTAGCAGACAATACATATATATATATATATATATATATATATATATATATATATATATATATATATATATATATATATTAAAATATTTCACTTCAAACAAGGCCGAAATGCCACTAGTACGCAGGGGTTACAGAGAGTGAAAAGGAAAGAAAATACCGGCTATAGGGAGGATTTAAGAAATGGTAAAAGATGAACGGGGTTCAAGATAATAGCTGATGGTGGTTGGCGTTTGTATCTACATTTATGATTGTAAAGTAAACAAAAGGATGTTCCACAGCAGTGAAGTGCGAGAAAATAAACTGCTGGAATATAATTGGTGGTTGCACTTTTTTTATTTAGACAGTAAAAGGGTGAGATCTAGATGTCAATCTAGTCGTCAGAGTACCAGGGGAAAAAACTTGTTAAAGCAGTAGCCATGAAAATATTTGTAGAAAAAACAGAGAAAACGCGTCACGCTGATTAGAAAGTGACTGAAGTCGAGATGCCGGGTCAGGATCGATTACATTGCATATCCTTGTTTGGATTTTGTCAAGAACCTCGAGATGAATATCAGCAGTACCAGGCTAAATATGGCAGCAGTTTTGCACTAGCAAAATTCAAAATGTGATCATATAAAGCTCGACCTATATGTGATGAAAAGGCACAAATGTGCTACGCATTTCCTCGTCACCCAAACAGATGGACATAATTGGTTGTGATTCGTGTGTATATATATATATATATATATATATATATATATATATATGTATATGTATATGCCCATTAAGGAATTGTATTCCTGATCAATCAAAATTCGTGAATAATTATATAGGCCACACTACAACAAGTTTGACACGAAGACTCACTCAACTCCTTTCTGACCATAGCTCAATTAGATCTCATTTCAATATTCATGGAGACCTACTGGACAGTATTCGTAACATACTTGATTACAACAGTAATATAATAGCATCATCTACATGCAAAAATGCTAAAAAAAAATGGAAGTCTTATTAATTAAAACAAATATAAACAACACTTAATAATATTAACTTTGAATATAGACACAACATATTGACCATGTTTTGATAAAATGAAAATATTTTATAAAACATACATACAACAAACTATAGCTTATTTAACAGTTAAAATAATAATTCTTGAAAATGGCTAAATGTATAGCCGAAAGCGCTCGGATAAAAAGAACATTCGGACAGTTTTTATATAATTTATCATCCACAAAGAAAAAAAGAATATTTGATCGCATGGGAAATTTTACAAAAAAAACTAAATAAAAGCACCTTGTTTGTCGTATTCAATAAAGTG
>OZ010578.1:20870826-20898326 GCA_963932145.1 Acanthosepion lycidas | reverse complement strand
AGTTATTATTATTAGTAGTAGTATTAGTAGTTATTAGACTAAAATGTCTAATGTGTCAACAAGTAGGAACAGGAATTTTAAATTTTACTTCAATTTCAATTCATATATATGATTAAGATTACAGTGTTTAATCTAACACAAAATGTATTCTATATTATTGAGAACTCGACAGAAGTAATCAATATATTGATAAATCGATTAATAAACTCACTGATAATCACTAGACTTAAATTTCAACAATAGTTTCACCGTTTATCAATTGCCATTGTTTGGTGTTTTTTGTTTTTAGTCAGGTGATGATTTTAACACATTTATTTTAGCTTTTAATATATCTTTTTTTTATTTTCTCGCAGATTTTGATAGCCAGCTTTTGAAGTGAGGATTCGCCTCTTCTGCTTTTCACTCAAATTCAAATAAGTTTACACATATTTGTGTTTTGAGTTCACTTTTACAAAAATTATGTCACCGTTTCTAATGTCATATTTACAATTAATATAAACGTATTAAAGTTTTGGGCTAGGTATAAATATTCATTATCAACGATGTCAGCCTAAACATTATCAACTAAATACATCAACATATGAAACCAGGAAGATAAATTCTTAGGAATTTTGGGAATCGAACATTTTAATTTATTCGCGTTGCATTTGCCGGTTTAACAGGTTATGTTGTCGTGGCGTCTCTTTTATCTATAATGCACAGCTAATGTCGAAGTTGGATGCAGACCTACTAAGGATATTACTTAACACTGGTGTCATCACAAGACTAGACAGAAAGAGATTGCACACAACGTGGAACTTACCTTTGGGAGTATACCTTGAGATTTTAACCTGAGGGTTTACACCTGAAAACTTAACTGAGTATGACAGCGGATGTTCGAATTTAGAAATTTCTTTTTCATACATGGCGGGTCCGCCAAGACTAAAGAGTTCCATCCAGCCGATTTGAGGATTAAATATTTCAAGTAATTCCGATACATCCGTTAAAACTGATTTAAGATCATGTTATATTCTACCAAATAATTAACTAACGTCATTTTAAATTGCCAAAAATAAAACTAGTTTGTTGTAATCAGTAAAACAATGGCAGTCATTTTGTATACTTGAAATCCAACCTTGGAACTTCGATATACATAGACATACGCACACACATATTGCTGATACGCCGTGAAGTCTGTACAGAAGAATCCGTCTACAAAACTCTGTTTTCTGAAGATAACATCAGTCAGCTCAGTGGCAAAACTTTAATATATATATATATATATATATATATATATATATATATATATATATATATATATATATATATATATAAGCCTGTTTCGCTCTATCGAAGCTCATCAGTATGACTATACATCCGATTGCTTCAAGCCGTGATCGAACCTCAACCTAAGCTATCGGGAATCTTATAACGTATTATTTTCGTGATGTGTATAAACGCCAAATCAGCAGCTACAGGGGTGAAGAGAGATGCGTTATAATCAGAAGCAGCCACAGTTTTAATAATTCCTTTTACCATAGTTCTCAATCGGCAAACGACAGTATTTTTCTGGCATTCATATATATATATATATATATATATATATATATATATATATATGAGTGTGTGTGTGTGTGTGTGCGTGTGTGTGTGTGTGTGCACGCTATAGGAATTAGATTCTCCTGGCCATTTTCATTATATGTGCAATTTCAGTCGTCTTCTTTCTGTTTGTAAATATAATTTCTCTTGTACTACTTTGGAAAGAAATTCCTGAAGCATTTTTTTTTAATGACTTATGCCAAAATAACCATTGATTTTTGTTTTCTGATGTCCTTTGTGTCTTTATTGACAAATTTATTAACATCGGTGGGTGTAATTTTACATCGAATATACCTTTTTAAAATGACTTTCGATAAAAATCATATCAGACAATGTAAGCAGCATTGATTCCTGGAAAGCGGCAAGAAATGCGATGCTTAAATAATTAAGAATGCTGAGATGGTTATGCCCGATTTTCATAGGGATATGTTTCTGTCGAGAATTTCTGTAAAAAAAAATGGCGATAAAACAAAAGGAAATTAGCTAAAAGTGAAAAAATCAATGATGAAGCTCCATCATAAACCCGGAAAAGTTTCTAAACCTAACAATTGGACTAGTCATCATCTGTTTGCTTCTCAGTTTAATTCAAGTGTTGCCTTCGGTTCGTCATTGAAGAGTAAACCTGCTAGCTAACCATTCCAGGTTAGAATCATCACTGAAAAATGAGGTCTCTATAATCATATCCAATTAAAATAAGATTAGTTAGAAATAATTACTAGAAATGGAGATTGAATCCATAAATCAGGAGTATACCCGAAAAATTGATTCCCTGTGTTTGGTAGAATGCGACATATCAAATGAATGTGTAACAATGAATGCGGAAAATATTGTTGTTAATTGGAAACTTTGATTAGAAATTTACAGGACAAGCGCACGTGGTTGGTTAATCTTAAAAGTGTGTTGCATTTACATGATAATTAATGAACACATATTTTCCGTGACATTAAAGAAAAAATTATAACACTAATTATAGATTTTTTTTTCTTCTTTCTTACGCTCTTCAACTTGTTCCATCTGATCGTAAAAATTTCAGATCACTGTAACCTTTATAGAGAGAAACAGTTCATTATTGAGTGATTCTTTGAATCGGAACCTGAAACTTATTACGCCCAAAGAAACAAGAATTTTCCAAATAGATGGGATTAAGATATCAAAAATGCGAGGAAAAATATTAATCAAAAATATCAATTAAGACCCAATAAGTATTTACTTGTTTTTATTTTCAAATGTGACAAGAGTTTCATTCCAGATTAACAGAACATATTGAAAACTTTATCGTTGTTCGTGCGTTTTTTGTTCATGTCTTTTCAGCAGTCATCGGTAGAACCTTATCTTTGTCAGTCCAAATCTCTGTAAATAGATTTCTTGAGACTGTCGTGTAGGAGATTAAATATTATACAAGAGTTCAGCACAAATTGTTTTGCGTCATTTTCATATAATTCAATTGATATATTAAGCTAAATATGTTTTAAGCTTAAAAAGATCAAATAAGAGAAAATGGGGGCAGAATGATTGCACTGAGTCAATCTTTTAATTAAAAAGAGCAAGACTTGAAAAATTAATATTGATTATTTTATTAGCTGAAATATTGTCACCCAATATTAATGTTCTGGCAGTCGTTTGTTTTATCTTTGGCGATAATGTATCATTTAATAAGTCCCTTTTACCAAAGAGACTTGTGCACGTAAAAAAAAAAAAAAAAAAAAAAAAGTGTGTCGATTTGAATTATTTTTGCTCTTCGACCAACAATGTAGAACTCTGGTAATTCAGTAACATTTCCTTATAGAAGCAGGATTCCTGTGCAAGACAAAACATTGAAAGTTTTCAACTCGGCATTATTATTTTTTTATTTTCTTTCGGTTATCACTTCTGTAGAAGGACTGGCTGAAAATTTGTGTTGACATTTAATTTAAGATTCAAGAAATAATATTTATAAAAATAAATCGAAATATTGGTTTCAATCAAGTCCAACACACAAATAAAAAAACCCTGGAATTTGCATCTTGCTTAATTAAGAAGCATGCAAATAAATTATTTTATATTTTTAATTAGTTTTCTTCAATACAAAAGAAGTAGCACTGGGAAGACAGTGTGGCTTCAGAGAAATAATCAATACGGCCGCAATCTTACTAAGTTATTATGTTATTTTATATAAATATTAATATTCAAACACATTTTAAGACATTTGCATTCAGAATGAAATTATATCTTATTGATGCTTGACTTCCTTTGAGGTAAATTTCTTCCAAGATTGGTAATGTCTTTCTAGATTTGAATTGCTGCATTGTTTGCTGAAACCTGACGGCAAATAGAAGTAGTGTAATATCTTTAGATATGGAATTTTACTTAATTGGTTAATATTCTCTACAAAAATAAACAATATATAAAGCAGAGCAACTGAATTGGTATATATCATTGTCTTTTTTAACAAACTATTTTTTGTGGAAATGTATTATCAGTAACATTAGAGTTGAAAGCTTTAAATTTTTGTAGTATACGATTAATCGTAAGCAACTTTCCTACATCTACGAGATAAAGTTTTATAATAATTTTTATTGTTTTTCATTTTTTTATGTTATAGAGGTGGATCAGATACAGTAAAATAGGTTGAGATTGTAACCGGGTCTATTATGCAGAAACGGGAGATTTAGATTTATTTCTCTCTCTCTCTCTGTATCTATATATGTATGTATGTATGTATGTAATATATGTATGTATATGTATATATATATATTAGGTTGGTGCAAAAACAATGACGTAATAATGTCGTTTTTTGACGTAATTTAACGTCATAAAACGACATTATTATGTCATTATTTTTGCACCAACCTAATATATATATATATATATATATATATATATATATATATATATATATATATAGATAGATAGATAGATAGATAGATAGATAGATATATGTGTGTGTGTATGTATATATTTGACATTAACAGCACCCTTACACACTTAGCGTTTTTTTCAAAATGGCTGGTCGTTTATTAATAATGTTCTTTCCAAAAGTTTAAAAAGGCATGTCAACAGGTCGACAGTCTGAAATATTTTCTTTTCTTTATAATATTATTCACGTTTTGTAATATATATATATATATATATATATATATATATATATATATATATATATATATATATATGTTTGTTTGTGTGTGTGAGTGTGTGTGTGTGTATATTTATATATATATATATATATATATATATATATATATATTTTTAAATGTTATTATTTTTCGTTTAATATGCATGCAAAGCTAGGAACATTTGCATCTTTTACAATATTATATACGCATAGTAAAAAAGAGACCGTTTGATTAAAATGAACGGTATCGTTGTTGCTTGCCAAACTGTAAACCACTAGGTTAGGCTCAAGAAGAATAAATAAAAATGTTGCAGAAAATGATCCCGCGAGCGTTTATAAGCGTCGATACTGAAGTCTCTGTTCGTTTAGCCGACTTCCCAAAATAATATTGATTAATTATAACACGTACGATCAGACTTCACAGACTTCAGCTGTTTTACAGAATAACGCCCACACATTTTTTGAAAGCGCAGTATAACCTTAATCCATGCTAAAGTAAACGCACTGAAGCGTTTTAAAAAGTAATTTCCGGCTTAGCTGAAGGTCAAATTCAAAAGAAATAAATAAACATGCAATATAATCATGTCATCCCCGGGATATTTGTGGGTGTTATTCCGAATTAATTTCTCTCTTGTAAAATTCAGGTTAAAATATTACCTTTTAGAACATTCAGAAAAAAAACCCACACACAACCACATAGACTATATAAAAGAGGATTGATACACAGATCTTAATGGTTTGATCATTTTGTTATCATGCCAAGATACTCGGCGTTTCCCGGGACTCGCCGGATATTTCAACCATCTGATAACAACAAGAAATAACTATGTTTTATAATTGTTTTCTTTTTCAAGGAAATCTTTAGGCGATTTAAAAATGACACACAGACACGGGTGCGCACATACACGCACACAAATTTATATATATACAAAAATCCACGTCACAATCAAAATCGTTTTTTCTTGTTGGAACTACTTTAACCTCTTCCCTTTATATATATATATATATATATATATATATATATATGGCCGAGTGGGTAGAACGTTCTCTTTCTCACTATGATTCATTTGTTAAGAAGGAGACGTCCTGATGTTATTAGTCAGGACGACTCCAGCGTGCCTGAGAACCATACCACAGGTTGACCCAAGCCCTGTTAATGAAATGGGTAGACGGAATAATTGGGAGACCGTCGATAGATGTGCTAGCACAAAGTCACATGTCATCGTGTGCGTGTATTTGAGCGTGCTGGGCTTGTTCAAATTGTCGATCACGCTAAATAACATGGCCTCTCCCAGAAACTGTAAGAAAGATCAACTAAGCATAGTTGCAGTATAAACCACAGGTGGACTCCCTAGGTGTTGAATAAACCAAAAATGTGCTTGAGTGAATGTCTGCAATAGGGATTGGCTAATAAATATATATATATATATATATATATATATATATATATATATATATATATATAGGAACTATACTCGTCTTGAAAAACCTTGGAATATTAGATTTGCCAATAATCAAATCAATCTCGAAGGAAAATATGGTTTTAAAAAAAGAAAAAGCCAGGAACATGAGAATCTGTCGAAAAAATCGCACAGATACAGATTCAAATCCCAAAGAAAAAAACCCGACCCGAGTAAACAACTAACTAAAAACAGCTCATCACAACCTTAGATCAAACCTAGTCAAACCTAGTGAGCCAGACAAACCTACCCAGGTTTCACCTAAACGGATCGTCAGGGAAAGCTTAGATGAAACCTGGGTAGGTTCGTCTGGCTCACTAGGCTTGACTATATATATATATATATATATATATATAATATATATATATATATATATATATATATATTCAAAATAACACAAAAAAGTAAACTTAAACAGACAAGATATGCGGAAAAACTAACAACATCAAAATCAAAACATCCAATAAAATGACTAGGAAGTAGTCGAAAGCACTAAGGACAATGAAAATTATGTAAAATTTCTGGACTCAATTACTCCTACAGGGACGTTGGAAAAAGAAATAATTAAATAGTTAATTAAATCTCCCTTGCTTCACCATATTTCATGAAAAATGTCTAAAGGAAAGGTTTCTGTCCCCCCCCAACTTATATATATATATATGTGTGTGTGTCTGTGTATTGGAGAAATTATAAGACGAAATGCAAAAAAAAAAAAAAAAATACTCGTGACGGTAGGACTTCATCGGACTAGATTTGTCGACGTTGAATTTTGTCGATGAAGTCCTAACGGATTAAACGCGTCACAAAGAATTGTTTTCCCCTTTTTCTCTTGCAATTTACCCTATAGTGTTCTTGATATATAAAATATATATCTGATTATATATATATATATATATATATATATATATATATATATATATATATATATATATATATATATATATATATATATATATATATTAGGTTGGTGCTAAAATAATGTCGTTTTCTCAGATAGTAACATATGCGAGAAAACGACATTATATATATAAGTTTTGATCAAATAAAATCTGGGCCTATGTTAACTGCTCAAAAGCCCATGATGTAAAAGCGCTTCTTTAATAGCTGATCGTTTATTATTCCCATCAAACCGAAAGCCCTTCAAATAGGTGGATCTCTCTTGTGGTATGAGTCTCAAGTGTGTTACTTAGAATGAAAACTTAATTCACTATGAAGCATTGTGAAAGCAGAAAATGAAATTATCATTTCCTGTGATTCACTCAGTTTCGAACAATGTCGTCATTCTGTTACGTTGAAAAGAAGCATTTAAATCATAGCTTAAATAATCGATGCTGAAATGTTGATTGATTTTTTTAATTCAATTAAAATCATTAAATCATTCGCATCAATTTTCTTTTAATATCAGGCTAAATTAAGAATAGTTCTTTTAGAAACATATTTTAAGGTAGCAATGTCATTTAATAAAGAACGTTATACGTTAGGATCAACAAAAAAATTTATGACAGTGAGAAAATTACAAATCATATACATTTCAAAAACAACGAATTTATAGTAAACAGCCACATAAGTAAGTATATATATATATATATATATATATATATATATATCTTACACGGTTAAAAATATGAATATTATATGTCTCGCATCTGGACATAGCCACACATCTCTCCATACCAATTTAACTTTGGAAGATGATAGAACTCTGAAACGAGTAGAGTTACTCGAAATAAATATTCTTGAAGACTCCAGTTTCATTTTCAATTTATTTTCCTATATATATATATATATATATATATATATATATATATATATATATATATATATATATATATATATATATGTGTGTCCTTATTAACATGTATAATGACTTTTTTTTTTCATGAAAACGAAGAACCAGTCAGTACTGATTTTAGTGGCTATACTATCTTTCTCTTTTTGTCTTCCATCCTAAAATTTATGGCTAAATCTTGTGGACGATATATTTAATATTCATTTATTTCCAAAACTTGAAATCGCATCTTCATTAACTTTGTCATATCATTCATATGAGTGATGAAAGGACAAGGAAAAATCTTCGCGTGCAGTTAGCTGCATGACAGTTCACAGAAAGTGGAACGGCCCCTGTTGACGTATAAGGATAAACTTAAGCAAAACTTAAATTCTGTTGCCATCCGTATGTCTTCCTTTAAAGAAATTGAATTATGGTCGTGTCAATTGGAGGAGCAAGTTCATAAAAGGCATTGCCTACATTTTCTGAGATCACACATTGAATATCTATGTATTTCAAGACGGATCACTAGACACCCCTATAACATTGGAAAAGCCTTCACAAGAGAATATATTAGAATGCCAACAGATTTCTATCACTTTAAAACTGCGTGTAGATATGAAGAAATTCGAGAGATCATTCACAAGAGAAATTTCACTTGAAAAGCATGACATCTGGCTTTCACTGGCCATCTGTCTCTTCGTGGCCAAACCGGGCTGGGCTATACAGTGGCTCTCTCTGCACAGAGATGTACGTTCTTTTCCTGTCAAAGATCGCAAATTTTACTTTAATAAGATTTCTGGAAATTTCAGACACATGAATATAACTAACTATGCTGTTTAGTATATAATCAGGGCTCCGAGTATCCACTAAATAGCATTTAAAATGAAACAAAAATCATTCTAATAAATATCTATGTATACAGGATGACTGAAAAGTAACTCCCTGTTTTATATATGATGGGCTCTCTCGTCTAACTATAATTTTTACAAGGCGGAAGAGACCATTAGACATAAAAAAGGGAGTTACTTTTTAATCACCTTGTATATCATAAAGATGTTTTGTTATGGAGTGTGATAACTTCAATAAGCAGTGGACGATATTCGATCTGAGCTAAAATATTAAAGACTGTCAAAGCTGAATTTGACGGAAAATATATACTCCTTATTTGGAAGATGGATGCAAGATATTTTCTGCCTCGTTTAGTCCTTAGAGAAGAATAAGCTATGTTTAACCTAGCTAAAGATATAAAGAGACATACATACATATCTGTCATATATACGAGTTAGCAGGCCCGGATTATGACATTTTCGGGCCCCTAAGCTAATGAAACTATAGATCACTATCAGATGGAGGCAAGCTCTATCTCATCCGAACACGTCTTGAATATTTTAGGGATATTTATATAGCTTGAAATAATCATATTGCAGAGTCATAAAAAAAAAACGAGAATAAATTTATTTTGTTAGCCAATAAATAGAGGGTGTCCATAAAGTTCGTGTGCACTTTAAAAACTTTATAACTTTATTTGTATAGGCGATAGAAATAATTTGTAAAAAGGATTAGAAAGAAGTAAATATATATTTTTTAAGGTTTTATTGAAATTTTATTTAAGTTTCAACATATCCTCCAACATTAGCAATGCAAAGGGCAATACGATTTGGCAGTTCCCGGAAAACAGTTGTCAGCTGATTTACAATAATGCCTGAAATCACATTAGTTATTTTAGCTATACTTAAAACTAGGTACATTAAACTTCATAACATTTTTTACAGATTATATCTATCGTAAATACAAATGAAGTTACAATTTTTTTAAAGTGCACACGAACTTTATGGACACCCTGCATATTGTTTAAGAAATACCATTATTTCAATATTTATTGCAAATCATATTTCAACCCAACCGTAGGAAAGCAAAAGCAGACGTTGTAATCATACTTAAGGAGGCTTAGGTTTTAGCCTATACGATAATCGGGCCCCTTAGACTATATTATTACTGATGTATTTCCGGCTGGAATCATTGATTTGCATTCGCGTCTAGGTTAACCAGAAATGAACAAAAAATATCTCAAGTAAAATTACCGATGCAATATAATCCTAAGTATTTCAAGTATCTGTCATATTTAACAGTTTTATTCTAAGATGACAACAAAAATAAGAAGAGTTGTTATATGGTTTACAAATCCATGTCTTTAATGACCAATCAGTAGCAATATCGATTCATAAATATATTCTCTCCTTTCACCAGATTATTTGCGAACTAAACTATTTAAAATACCAGTGTGACGCTGATTATGTAGACAGAAGAGGTTAGAAGTGTGCATATTTGCGAAAATTTACATATGTGCGTCAATAAATTATGGTCGGCGATAGAGAGCATTAGCTACAAAATCGTTAACGTTATCAGTTCCATGGCTAGAACATGTTCTTGGTAATGCGAATGTCTCAATATAATTCCATCTGAAGAATTTACTCTCAATATTTTTTAAGGTATTCCACCTCCTCGCAATGTATGCAGAAGAAGTGTTTTTCAGACCTGATTATATATATATAATATATTTTCTGTTTATACGTTATTTTCATAGATACAATTTATTTAAGCAAATGCTTTGTTTTTAATTTAACAGTATTAATTGCATTTACCGTCCTGAATGTTCGAGAAATTTCGCAGAAAATATGCGTTCTCCGACAATAATCGAATCTGTATTCCAATCTGTTTCAAAATGGTAGCTAAATGGTATAGTACATCAGATCAAATGATGGTTTCCGTATAGGAATACAGGTTCAATTCATGTCGGAGAATGCTATGTTTTACGAAATTTCTTTAACATTCAGGCCGGTAAAAGTAATTAATACTGTTTAATTAAAAACAGAGCATTTACTTAAATATATTGTATGTATAAAAATAACGTACAAACAGAAAACATTTTAATAATTGCAGAATACATTTCATTAAATATATTTCATTTTATACATATATATATATATATATATATATATATATATATATATATTAGTTATACTTTCCTCAAGAAAGTGAATGATCCGGTTTGATCTGTAGTTTCCCCAAAGTGGAGACGCTCTAACTTTATGGGATTCCCAATAACGTAGTTTTTTCTTTTTTTTACTATTTTTCTCTATATTTTTCTGTTACGCACATTTTCAGTCGACAAGTAGGTAATGTAAACCAGTTAATAATTTTTTGTCCACATTGTTGTTCTTTACGATAGCTGCCGTAATTCTTCATGTATAATACCCCTTCATCTATAATACGCACCCCTAAAATTATGCTGAAAGTGAGTGAAAATACTTCTTCTCACGCATAATACGAACCCTTTTTTGTTCATCAAACCCTATAAATTGAACCCTTCCAATTTTATTTTGTACAGCGTTCCTTATTCTTATTTAAAATGGTTTTAAACATAGTATAATATTATTCTAATTTAGTTTTATGATAATTCTTATAGTAAGCATTGTTTGGTATATATGATTGTATTTGACATAATTATGGGGTCGCGATCGCCGAATGTTAGTGTCAAATTGTCGTATGGTGAGTAGTTATTTCGCAACTTAAATCGAACTATGAAACGGCAATTTTTAAATATTTCTTTGTAGCTCATTATTGTTTCCATATCATTTTTTAGAAAAAAATGCATATTGTTATTATGGGGGAATTATGGCATTCATGTTTTGTGTTGCATGTTGTTTGGTTTTAATATGTCTGTTTAGCAATTATTATACCCTTAGTAAAATGCTACTGCGTTAAACAGGTGGGTTTGCAGGAAATGTCATTATATAGCACCAAATAAAGACCTGTGCAAGAAATCGAAGAAAGAAAGAAGAAAAAGTGACAAAGAGAAAGAGAAGCAAAGAGCAGAAGAAATTAGCTGGGGACTCTAAGAAAGACTTGCACTTCGGGAAAATCGATCAATTCACAGTGAATAAAAAAAAAATCAGAAATGAACAATGAGAAGGAATATTCTGGAAAGAAGTGACTCCAAATTGTGCCATTGAAATAAAGGCGAAGAAAGGCATCTGTGTAATTGGTTTAATTGGGGACGTTTGGAAAGAATTTTAAGAAACCCTGGAAAAGAAAGTGTAAAGAATACCTTGAAAACGAGGAAGAAAAGAAATAAAAATGGCAAACTAGCAATGGTTGCTTGTCTAATGTTAAATGGTGACTGACTTAAATTCTGTGCTACTGCTTTGCATATACTTGACGTGCCTGGCGTTATGGGAAGAAAAGTTCCATTAAATATTTACTTTTTCATACTAGTATGGAAAACTAAGTGAGACACTTTTACACTCAATGGACGCGACTTCTGTGAAGCGGAATTACTTCTGACTTGAAAGCTTGTGAATGAATTCGTGTGAATGAATTTGAAGTTATTTTTGTAAGAGTTAAGTTTAATGTTTATGAATCAGATTACATCGACGACGTATAGAAAACACGTGGCAAGTTTATTGATTTTATTTATATTTCTTGATCGTTTCCAAATATTACGCTTAGAACCTTTTGATCTACTCCCAGGATTGAGCTATTAGGTTGGGGCAAAAACAATGTCGATCTCCCACATAGTAACATATGTGAGAAAATAGCATTATTTTTGCACCAACCTAATAATTTAGATTTTGAATATAAAACGGACTGCCAAACTGGAAAGAACAACCTTGGTTGAAGATAATCTAAACAGATATAAGGGGAAATCATTATGGTTGAGGCAGTTCAATGATTTTATTCGTCTGACAATAATGTAAGCAGAAAAAACGACAAGACAGTAAATAGCAGATTATGAGCACTGAAACATTATCGTGTAGAATGCGGTAAATTAATTATCTTCTCATTCATTTCCATCAATTTGGTTGGCCTTATATAAAACGCGTTTCGTTGAAACTTTGTTGGTTTCAAATTTTTCAGTTAAGAATGGAAGACCAAACTAGGCACTCGGAATTTTGAGGATAAAAGGGGACCATAAAATAAATTAGCTTATCATTTGTTTCAAATACATTATATACACAAACATACATACATACATACATACATACATATATATATATATATATATATATATATATATATATATATATGTGTGTGTGTGTGTGTGTGTGTGTGTGTGCGCGCGCTCGCGCGTTTGTGTGTATTCCACGATATTGGACATATTTTATAGTAGAGAATTGGATAGGCTTTGCATTTAGAGCCGCTTCAATTCAACTTGATATAGTTCATCTATCTCAGTCTGTTCATATCTGTCTATCTATCTATCTATCTATCTATCTATCTATCTATCTATCTATCTATGTCAGTCTGTTCATATCTATAGTTTGTCCAAGCATAGCTTAGATGTGGCACATGGCCGAAATTAGGGGGGGGGACACAGTAAGAATCGAACTCACTACTCAGTCGTAATTGTTCTAGCAAGACAGGCTTGCTAACCATTACAGCACCCCGAGATGCCCAAGTCTGTTCATATCTATCTATCTATCTATCTATCTATCTATCTATTCATGCAAGCTTGCACATGCTTGTGTGAATACTTGTGCTAATTGCGTGCATGTTTAGCCATTTCTCTTTTAATGCCATCTCCCATCAAGATATAAGTGATCCTGGCCGCTTCCCATTGCCTTGTTCACTTTTGGGGCCTTGCGTAAATAAATTCTTTTGTTCGAATCTCTCCCAACAGAAGAGAAATCTCTAACCCGTGTCTGTGTGTGCGTTCTACGACTTTAGTCCATCTCTAACTTTCACGGTGGGTCGCCAGGCGAATTCCGTCACGAATTCTGTGACCGTGTGTGCGTTGTTGAGGCAGATGACTGCGCCCGCAACAATGCGCTAAAAGAAAGAGAGAATCAGATATACAGAGAGAGAGAGAGAGATACAGAGAGAGGAGAGAGAAAGAGAGAGAGAGAAGGAAAGAAAGAATGAAAGAAAGAAAGAATAAAAAGGGAAAAAGAGTCACGTGGTATCTACTTTGTCTACGTGTGGTTTCACAAATGCAGATATAGACTCGATGCGTCTTAATGGTTCACACATCATATACATATCCAGCCACAGAATCAAAGAGAAATGGTTACCAAAAGTTGTCCCATGAAAATCCATTCGGCCTATTTCAGTTCATATGATAAGCTATATGGTATAAGAAGAATTTATCTAGGAAGGGAGTAATAACCTGATGCTGACACCGCCCTCTCTAGCATTGTCCAAAAGTTCAAAAGTGTCGTCGAGCTCTTGTGGGTGACGAATTATTTATCACTCTTCATCCTCTCTCACACAGGCGGGATATAGCAAGACATTCGCTGTTTTATCTCTACTTTCACTGAAAGTGCTCGGACGAACGCAATCCCTGGTTCCGCCAATTCAAACCTTCACGGCATAGTGGCAAACCACCCACATTACCTCCATATTTCATCGGTTTCAATCGGACTTCCTTTTTCCCGCGATCCATTGCTCTGTGGAACTGACTCCCAAGAGGATGTTTCCCCGATCACTACAATCTTAGCCTGTTCAAGGCTATTGTTAACCGTTATTTTCCATTCCTATCCGCACAAATTGCCCCCTAACGTAACCCTATACCCCGAGTGGCCGGCGGGCCTTGTGAAAAGGGAAATTTTCTGTAATAATAAAATTTCCAAACGTAATGCTTCTTTTTCGAGTCTACCGCTACTATATTGCTATCTCCATTGCAAATGTTTACAGGTAGGGTATGTGATGCAAGATATTAGGTTGGTGCAAAAATAATGTCGGTTTTTGACGTATTGTTTTAACGCCAAAAACCGACATTATTTTTGCACCAGCCTAATAAAAAGAATCGCGTCTTCTTAATTCCTTCTGTATCCCATTTGTCAGAAGGAAGTTCCACTCAGCTTCCCCCCGAGAATCGATTATCCGTGAAACAGATTCCAGAGATGATGCAGCTTGATAATTAAAACCTTAAACCCCTCCCAGTCACACGTCAGCAGTTATCTATACTAATAATCTGCACCTCCTATTATGTACATAGAATAATCTCATTTAACAAAGCTCTACGTTAAGCTCTTGGGAGCTTCATTTAGTGAACATATAATAAAACCCTTGAACAGATGATGTATCATACACAGATTATCATATATACATATGCAAGCAGAAACAACTCCGCTCTCATACGTACATATTGACTATTTTATATCTATCTATCTATCTATCTATCTATCTATCTATCTATATATATATATATATATATATATATATATATAGTCATCCACAGACAGGCAGTTTTGCTGTATCACAGTTCCTCAGTGTGACTAGATGTCCGATTGCTTCAAGCCGGGATGGAAACCCGACTGATTTGACATCAGTCAGATCCCTTAACTCTAGATCATCGTCCCAAGGAACGAAGGGAATTTCTCTATACGAAACCAGCCAGCAGCTCATAGAACACAATACAATTTTACTTGAAGAGTAATCCTTGTATATATATATAATACATAAGTAACATTATATATATATATATATATATATATATATATATAGAGAGAGAGAGAGAGAGAGAGAGATAGATAGATAGAGAGAGATATAGAGAGATATAGAGAGATAGATAGAGAGATATATAGAGAGATATATATTTATATATATATATGGAGAGAGAGATATATAGAGAGATATAGAGAGATAGATATAGATATAGATAGAGAGATAGATAGAGAAAGATAGAGAGACATATAGATAGATAGAGAGAGATAGAGATAGATAGATAGATAGATAATGACAGAGAGAAGTAGATAGAGGAAGAAATAGAGAAGTTCAAGCTGAGAGAAATCGATGATAGACAGTTTAGTCAATATTTATATATAGATAATGAAGATTTTTAAAAATTGGCAAAGCTTTGTATACATTTGACTTTAGTACCATGAGCCTGGTACTTGAAAAATAATAAAATTTAAATTAAACAATGCATATAATTGGAACAAAACATTCTTCCAAAACCGACTCGTGTAAGTCTAAACAACAAATATCAGATCTCTTTTTGCGAATCAGTTTTAATATTTTATGTAGTTTTATATTACTAGGCTCCATTCTATTACATTTACTATACACAGCGTCAGGGATGGAGGGGAACATGAGAGGAGAGATGATATAGAAGGTTTCAAATTTGATGGTGTATAAATAAATAATTTATTAGATTTAAATATACGTATCTTCTTTCCCACCATATATTTTATTTCCCGCCATATATTATATTTCCCGCCACATATTTTACTTTCAAAAATCCGACCGTCTATTTTACGTGGATGGCTGCGTTATTGAGATGAGGCTAACCAGTTCTGTTTGATCCACAGGCTTTCTCACGAAACAAAATTGAAATATATGTAAATATAAATGCTTGATTTCTATTTAAAATAACAATAATGCTAAAATATTCAATATCTATCTGTCTGTCTACGGATGTTTAAACTATTTACGAATCAATCTGGTCTCAGTACAGTAAATACCTTTTTAAATATTGAGCCTGATGGTCTATTTTGTGTTATTTATTTCATCTGAATTATGTGAATATACAAAACAGAATTATTTCTAATCCGTAATTTTCTGGGGATGGTGAAAATAATCATACATATATGAAATTTTCAGAGATATTTTTACAATTAATTTTTCAAATAGATAAGAGTATCAACTAAAAATAAGGTTTCAAGTGATATAATCTGTTTGATTAAAAATTAAAATCAGTTACTTCTCTATAAATTGCTTTCTTTACGTTACAATTGGAAACTGGGTAGACATGACATTTCGAGAATCTATGATGAAAAGGGTTTTGATTAAATGCATTGGACGTTAGAATTAAATACATACCAGCTATAATACTGAATAAAAATGTTTTGTTGGGCGATACCATTCGTAACACGTATGTTTCTTCGATTGCGGATCACTTTATAAAGAATCCTACTTGTGAGATGGATTTTAGTGTGAACTGGTTTTCCCTTTTGGCCAGAGCACACTCATTATTCCATCTTAAGGTGTTGGAGACGCTGTACATCAGGTCCAGGCGACCTGCTCTTTATAAACAAAGAGATTGTTTACTTGGACTTGCTGTGCTGCGCTTCTAGCATCTTTGCTGGTATAATTTTTATAATTATATTTTTTCTCCCTGTTCATTTAATTCACGTCATCCATGACAGACTTTCTTTTTTTTTTCTCTTCATAATTTGTGTTCCCCGTTAACAATTCTGATGAGAGGGGACGAAACCGGTCGACTGGTCTGTGTTTTTGTTTTTATTTTAAATATATCAGGGCCTATGATATAAAATTTCTTGCTTTATATATATATATATATATATATATATATATATATATATATATATATATATATTTGTGTGCATGCAAGTTTATGAATAAAAGCGACATTTTTCTCTGTTTCGGTTACGATGATCCTTTCCTCAGTTTTTACAAAATTTACAGAAATCTTACATGCTAAAATAGTCGCTCCGAAATTTGAACACTATATTCATATACAAACATACGACTCACTCAAACCCAACAGATGTTAATATATTCCTAATCTCCCCATTAATTTACCCTAACGATAAGGCCTTCATAAAATCCCTTTAAGGATGTGAGTTCTAGCTAAGAATTTTAATGTAATTCCATATACACACAAAAAAAACGCAGTGGATAAATCTTTTTTTTTTTTTTTAAATATCCACCACACCTTTCAAATCTTATCATCAACCACACCTTATTTTGTTGATTATGTATTGATTATTTCTTCGTGTGTTTTCCACAATTATCGTCATCTATCATAATCCAGCACTTCTCTGATACCTGACGAGTTTTGGGGGAGGGAACAAGAGAAGGAGGGAGATATAATTGAAACGTTGTATCATGATGATTTTCAATTCCAAAAGACATCGCATAGATTTCCGTCTGTCCATGAATCTTCATGGTTGATATCGTAGAGGCTAAAAAGGCTTAGTTTGGCACCAGACAAAAATGCTTACTTCTCCCATTCATCAGGTGTGTCGAGTGAGTGCGGGGTTTATAAAAGGGATATTCTGAATAGTAAAAGCATATTCTACCTTGTTGCAAGGCCAAAAGTGTGAATCTCGCAGTAAGGATTGTACTTCAGCGTGGACATTGGTTACATATTCGAGACTGTTTGACCATCACTGTAGCGAGTTCAATCCTCGCTAAGGTCCCGTAAAAATTATATATTGAATAATCCCAAAAACATTGAAGCCGTAAAAATCAGCCAATGAACCAACCCAGTGAAGATCGAAATGATTTGTAATGACTTGCCTAATATATATATATATATATATATATATATATATATATATATATATATATATATATATATATATATATATATATATATATATAGAGAGAGAGAGAGAGAGAGAGAGAGAGATAGATAGATAGGTGTGTGCGTGTGTGCATAAACGGGTTTGTATACGAAACTCCAGATTTGAGGTCCTGAATAAGACATCAGTCAGCTAAGTGTCTCTTCTTCGTCTATATATATATATATATATATATATATATATATATATATATATATATATATATATATATATATATATATATATATGATTGTCCGGATGTCTTACGATTGCATCTATATATATTAGAATTGATCCTTATCTATATAATCGCCGCAAATTCTTTAAACGTTTAGAGTCATAGCTGCACACCATGTATTGCAGACGTAGCAAGATGCCATCCATCTTCGTGTTGATTTGTTTTTTTTAATTTAGAGTTGTTTTTTTTCGGTTGGTTGACATCAATGGCTTGAAAACACAGAATTTCCTACTATTTAATCCATAGATGGAATTTGGGAAAACGAAGATAGCGATTCATGGCCTTCCCAAATGCATTTGTACGAAAATGAATTCAAGAAATTCGCCCGGAATTTGACCTCTTTTTACCAATTCCACTGTATACGCTGATATCCATCACACTATCCGCACACCCTTATTTAATCATGCAGTTTAAAGATAAATCAACTAATATGAATTTCAGCCACAAATTATCCAGTTGTTTAACATTAAAAAATAAATTACCTACCTAAAGTAATAGCTTCTTAATCGCTTTCAACCTTCTCCACTTGAGACCTGACACATTGGAACGTCTTGTTTAGGAAGCACCCCCAGCTGTTTCGTCTCATTTTGCTTAACAATCTCAAACGTTTTTCCTATCACTGGGGATATTAGCAATGGCAATGCAAAAACTAGACGTTCCAAATGCCTAAATTTGGATTGTAGCATTCCTTATCATGGTTGATGTATTATTTTGAAACATAAACCGTAAGATGCGAGATTCGAGATATTTAAATGTGTTGGATATTTTATGTTCAGTAATTACAAGTTTTTTTTTTGTTTTTTTTTTTCAAATATCGCACTGCTAATGACAAATTCCATTTGATTTCAATATTTTCAAGTATTTTGTGTGTAGAAATTCTTCCAGATTTCAATCCGTTTCAGTGCATTCACGGCGATCCCATTCTTTGATCTCTGTTTCGCATGTTGAATTTCTTCAGAAAGCCTTGTTTGTCAATAAAATGTCGACATTTTAAACAGATATGATTCATATTCGCAATGTTTACTGCGCACAGGAAAGAAACTGCTCTCGCATGAATAGCAATCTGGGGTTGGTTTCCAAGTTGCATCCCGTCCGCAAAACCGGTTTTCACGATACTCAAAACCTGTAGATACTTTCGGAACAAAATATGTATATGTTTTCGTAACAGCTAATTTTCGAGTATGCCAGTATGCTGGGGCGTAGCTAATCCCTAGAGCAGACACCTGCTCAGTGACATTTTTATTGTTTTATCACAAAGTTGTCACACATTTGAATCGTTTCTCGGCATTGATATAACCACGTATTCACCTCCTTGACTAACTGACAACGCTGAGATTCGAGCCCATGTCTCATGATCGGAACGCTAGCATTCTAATCAATCTTAACTATATATGTACTGATATAAATTATATATACGAAATTGATGGAGCAAAATTCACTTGATTAATGCGAGATGGGTAAGCAAACAGTAAAAGACGAAACAAAGATGGAGAGACGCGTTAAGGGAGATTCTCTGATATGTCATGATAAAGAGTAGGGCGGTCATCGCCGTCGTAGAAATAGCTGAGAAAAGATGTTTTTTTTTTATTATTTTTTTTTATTCTACAATGGAAACGAAACGCTTTCTGTTGCTGCTGCTGCTACTGATAATGATAATGCTGTTGATGATCAACGTGTGTAATGACTGGATCTTGTACTGTTTATAGACAGCGTAAAACCAGGGAGGTGTTTCTAATGTGGATTTTTCAAAGCTAGACAGATAACTACGGAGGAAAATTTATACAGAATTCAGAAATTGTTTAGAAAGAAATTCACTGATCCAGGACGGTAGAGGTCAATTACAATTTTAAATTCTGGGAATGAGATACTGCTACTTACACAAACTTAATTGTAACAAATAAATTGCATATATATATATATATATATATATATATATATATATATATGTGTGTGTGTGTGTGTGTGTGTGTGTGTGTAAGAAATGATTCCTGATTGTCCACTCATTTTTAAAATAGAAATTACTTTTCAATCACCATATATATATATATATATATATATATATATATATATATATATATATATATATATATATATATATATATATATATATATATATATGGCCTGACGATTCCGTTTAGCATGAAACAGATTCTCATCTCTGGGTATGAACTTCAATGTCCAATTTTATGTTTATATACGCTCTATCCCTGATACTGAGTACTTTAACCAATAAACTACAATTCTCCATAACTTTAAAACAGAAAAATCGACCTTGTTAACAGAAACGAAGAATGTCAGGCTATATGAGGCTTCCGTCTAGGACACAGGTTCGATTCCTGTCGAAAGACGTATATTTTCAAGGAAAATCCTTGAACATTCAAGCCGGTAAATGTTGTTAATACTGTTTATTATGAACAGATCATTTACTTAAATATTTGTATATATAATAAGACGTATAAACATAAAAAATGTCTTAAAAAGATATGTATATATGTATCAGGGACATATTATATTTGGTGAAGACACTTGTTTGAATAGACATTCCTGGGTTTTACACATTCTAAAATTATCTCTATCAGCATTATCTTTCAATAAAGAAAAGCTATACTGCGGCAAGGTTTGAAACTGCGCATTTCTTGAAGTAGAAACCGCAGTTAAGTCCGGCCTGTTTTTAGAGCGATTAGCAACAAAAGAGTTCTGCAATTTTGTAATTGTTAATTGCCCTATTTAAGGAAGTCCATTATTCTTGCTATAATGTCACGAATCCTTGCTTGTCAACTTTTATTTTCGTATCCTAAACATAAACAGATTAATTTTGAAGGAACCACTGAATTCTATTTTTAATCCAACAATATTCTTGAAACAAATTGTTTAAGTGATACATATGTTTCAGTCGATATGTAAGCAGACTTGATGTTTTGAATTTATAAAATAATAAATCATATTTTGTTGCGGATCCGTAAAATGCTGCAGTGAAACATAACTAGTAATTTCAGTAGAAAGAAGTAGACGACAATCAAGTAAATCTGAAGCTTCATATAAGAATGATAATTTATAATAAATGTGGCCAATTAAATAAATCCCGTTGTTGATGTAGAACAACAAGCTCTAGCCTCTCCTATCACCATTAGCATTTACTTTGTATAATTATCCCTTGACATTACTGGAAATACGCTAAACTTATGCAAGTTTAGTAAGTGCGAGCATGATTGATAATTGTTGTCACAAGAGCATACACGCTCGTCTCGTATATTAGAGAGAGAATGTTAACTTATCTGAATAATATGTCAATATTTCTGAGATGAGGTACTGTAACTCTCTCTTTCTCCCCCCTCTCTCTCTCTCTCCCTCTCTTTCTCCCCCCCTCTCTCTCTCTCTCTATATATATATATATATATATATATATATATATATATATATATATATATATATATATATATGCCAATTCAAGAAAGAAATTCGGATTACTAACACAAAAACAGAAAATGTCTCATATCGAGAATATTTAACATTGGAAAACATAAGGAAAAAATTAATTATTTTTGATAATATGCGGAAATCTCCGCTTTTACCTGAAGACGGTCGCGAGACCAGAAACCGGTGTAGTAAAATTATGGAAAACGAAGCATAATATTTTTTTCTTAATAAATCCACATTACAGCAAAAAACCTTTGCGGCACCTCTCTTCTCTTCTTTTTAATATACATACTTTTCTCTCGTTGGAACCACTACAAACTCTTTCTTTCATATATATATATATATATATATATATATATATATATATATATATACACACACACACTATTTATATTGTTTGGACTGTAGTCCCATCTTTGTCGTCATATTCACAGCATTTCAGCCGTTTTAGTCACCAGCCTTCTTTAGGTGATATACTTTGTCATTTTGAACATTTCAGGAGAAGATTCTTCTAGCTCCACGTGTCAAGCCTTTTTCTCGATATCCCTGATTCAGCTGATCCCCTTTAGTAACATCAACTGATGTAGCCATATATTAAACCACTGGAATATTTCAATCAGCGCATTTATCCACGGGTTCATGTGTTCTTGGCGACATCAGTGTATGAATTGTTACAGAGAGATTGGCTTTACAAGTCCCAACATTTCATGCATTGATAACCAAAAGAGCCCATAAAAGCTTTGTTTAAATTTTGGATTTTTCAAAGCTAGGCAGATAAGTTAGGAGGAAAATTTATACAGAATTCAGAAATTATAAGGTCCTTTATACATACTGTGGTTCTCAACAGGAAACGTAACTGCATTTACTGTCAAAGAAAGAATCCGCTGATTTGATTTGTAAGGTTAATACCTGATCGCGCCAGAGGTGATCAAACACTTGAAGAGTTGAGTTGCTCAAGGGAATTAACTGAAACTGATATATACAAAGAAGGCATGGCATGTGGAATTAGAACAACCTATTCCGTGGTTTAAATAAATGTTTTAGCTCGAAACTCCAATGTATATCACCTGAAGAAGGCCGAAGCTTAAAACGGTTGAAACGTCTTGAATATGACAATAAAGGTGAGGACACTTGTCCGAACAATGTAAATAGTGTAAATATCTGAGTAGAGTAGTAACAGACAATGAAACCTGTAGCACAGGGAACTGAAAGAGTATAGGCATACAGAAAGAAATCAGCAAGAAACTAAATAATGCATTAAGAGGTTGGGAAATGTAATTACGAACAAAATAAAGTTTACTGAAATGTTATGCAATATCTAATATCCATTAAGGCAGTGAATGTTGCATAATTTCCTCACAGTTGAAGCGGCTCGAATCGACAGAAATGTAGATCTACGGAGAAATATTAAGAGTGCCATTGCCAGTACATGGGAATTAAGAGGAAGCTCTCGAGTAAATAGGTACACAGAAATCTCGACTTAAATCAGAAAGAGACAGTTGAAATTTACGAGGCAAAGAAAAAGAATGGGAGGCTGGTGAATCTGACACTCAAAGTACATGTTGAATGAGAAGGAAGCTTTAACAGCGTGGAACGTACTTAACGAGTTTGCAAGTATATGATATTGACCTGAGGACAAAAGCACAGATGGTAAAGAGATAAGAGTTAATGATATTAAAGTGAATGAAGTCATTTGGTTGGTTGTTTTATTTAGCGGCATATCAACACCTCTCTGTGTTATTTACTGCCGAAATCTAAATATGAAAAATCAAACTTTGAACTTAATTCAAGATTCTGTCTATATTCCTGAGATGAGGTATTATATACATTATTCGGACTATTGTCCTCATCTTTGTCGCCATATTTATCATAACGTTTCGGCCGTTGTACGTTCCGGCCTTCTTCAGGTTGGAATGTCGAACTGAACACTTTATTTCGCTCACAGGGGTAGACTGTTCTAGTTCCACGTCCCATGTTTGATGGATGTCAGTTATCAGTTATCTCCTGTTAATTTCCCTCTGAAAGTTCTCCACTGCCTTAACCGGGTACTGAACTCACACTCTTTGGGTACTGTCACTGGATCTATCTAACCCTTTATCCACTGTGCCATGTGTCCTTAACAACATCAGTGTATGAATTTCTGGGTATTATAAACCTTATGTCTTCGGTAACTATTTTTTTCCAGTGCTCATATTGCAATTTTGCTATTACCATTACATGTTTTTACCAGAGTTCATATTGCAACTTTGTTGTTATCATTGCTTTTCTCTGGCACTCCTTATTACTGGTTCCCATATTGTATTTATTTCTATGCTTGGTCGGCTCAGGAGATTTTTGTGGCCTAGTATATGTGCTGATTCCTTAAGTTTACGAATTTTCCAATGGTGTTCCTTGTCTATGATCTCAACATGATCCCACAGAGGGCGATGATCTCCCTTCTCTCTTCATATGTGGTCAGCCACACCTGATTTTTCTACTTCCCCTCGTGTTACAGCTTTCTGATATTCTTGAAGCCTTACCTTGAGGGGGCGGCCTGTCTCTCCTTTATATTCCTTTCTGCAGCTGCACGGGATAGCGTACAGTCTTTAGTCATGTACTCCTCTATGGGCGAAGTGTCGTCAAGCTTTTGAAGGTTGTTCTGATGTTATATGGACCGCAGATCCTTTGTATTTTTTCTAATAACCCCTTCACATAAGGCAGGCAGACTGTTTTCTGAATGTTGTTGTCCTCCTCCTCTTGTACCCGCCTATTCCAGTTTTGGGGGTCTGCTGCCATGTACCCAGGGTAGTTGTTACGCTGTAGGGTACTAATTATACTGACGAATTCTTTATTTAACGTCTCTGGGTCGCCACTTATGACTTTTGCTCGGTGTTGTAAGCAACGGACGATCCCCTTTTTTACGCTGTATGGATGGTGGGTGTTGAAATTGAGCTACTGTCCGGTGAATGTCGGTTTACGGTATACGGATGTCTGAAACCCATGCAAGATAGTGACATTTTTTTCATGATTAAATTTTAATTACTTAGATGTATTTTTAAAACCAAACAATCTTGCAAAATCGAACGATTAGTGTAAAACGTGTTTTCCTTGCATGAAATGAGATTAGTCGTAGCCAATTTTTTTTTTTTTGACAATGCATGCTATTTCCTTAATTTTTTTATAAAAATGGATGTTTCACTTTTTAAAAATGTGTTGCTCATAATTTCACTACAAAAATGCATTATTGGTCATTTTTTATGAAAATTAATTTCTAGTATTTTTATTATAATGTTTTCATTTTTGTTTGGGAGGGATTCCCTATTTGCCCATAGCTGGGACCCAAAGAGGTGCTACTACCCCGAGTTATTGTAGACCCGGGAATAAAAGAAATTAAGAGATGTGTCCATGCCCCTGAAAACCTCCAATCGCCCGATCAGAGAGGCCTTGCTGCCGGATGTACTTAAGTAAGTCGTGAAGTGCTATGATCACTGTTATGGTCCGGTTCCTTGTACCACGGTGATAGTCCAAGGTAGAACCAATAAAGAAGAACTCGAAGGCGGAAATGGAATAACACAGATATATTAAAAACAGAAATGTATACAAAGAAGTAGAAAAGTGTTAGTACGAACAATCAGGTTTAGTAGTAATTTTCTGAACACGACTCTGTTTCAGACTGCCTCTGACTCGACTGACTGATTCGCTCTGACTGACTGACAGACTTCTGACGGACTTCACTCCAGACTTCAGACTGAACTCTAGGCTTCAGACGGAACTCCAGATTTTAGACGGAACTCAGACTTCAGACGGAACACTCTGCTTCCTCTTGAGGCGCATTATTTATTACATATGGAATAGTCCATTATGTTATTATGGGTAAGGCCCCATAACAATCACCAACATTCTGAAACGTGCATAAAAGAACCATGCGGTATAGATATGTGTTTCTTTGACTTAATAAGCATCGTAGTCTATTAGTTTTGGAGTAAGTTGGCACCTGAAATCCTCAACTTCATATAAATAATTTAAAAATCTTTGTTTTTTTAATGATGTTCCCTGTAGAAGTCCCAAGAGCCGTTCGATGTAGATATTATGGGAAGATAACAGTTAACCCTTAACTTTAATAATTCTACCAAGTTAAAGTATTTAAATTCGTCTTGCAGAGTAAATGGTTTGTTTAGATTCTTGCTTTGGACTTCTTACTTATATTGATTCAGATGAACTTGCTAAATGCAGTTACTGTAAATGACAAAAGTGGAGAATATCGAGGAAAAGCTATCATGTTCAGTGGCAATAATTCATGATGGTAGACCCACGCCAAAGACAGATGACATTGTGCACGCGGACACACAGAGAAAGAAGAAAGAGAAGAAAAACAGAAAACAGAGATACTCTTACTGCTTATGCATTACTTTTGCAGTTGCTAGAAAGAAATTATTCCGTCAGAGAAAAACAGGAAACCCCAACTCCCTTTCCTTCTGTTTTGTAAAATAACACACACACACACGCAAATACACACACTTACACAGACACACACACACACACACACACACACACACACATATATATATATATATATATATATATATATATATGTAGAAAAATAGGAAAGAACAGGTAAATAATCCGGGGTTCTTTAATATTTTTGTTCTTATTTTGAAAAAACAGTGCTCCATACAGAAGTAGAGCTTAAATTATAATTATTTTTTTAAAAATATGATTTCTTCGCTACATGAGAGTTCTCATGGTTCAAAAACGAGAGCCGAAAACCTCAACATAATTCCAATTTCACACCTCCAGCGATCACTAAACCACGTGACATGAGAATCGTATAGAATAATGTTTAGGTAAACAGAGTTGTAATGGCATCATACTATTTGCTTAGGAATGCACACAGATGGTTATTTTTTTTAAATCCGTCGCTTCTTATAAAAACAAAACTTAAGTAATAACTGTAAATAATTTCTTATTACGACGTATCTAAGTTGTTTGTAAATACTTAAATGTTTTCAGTCAGTGAAATGGAAGTCATCTCAGAAGACATTAACAGTTTGAAAAATTGAATTGTCTCCGTTTGAACTTCATTAGGTTTATTAAGTTTGAGATCGGATTTTATTTCTCGCCATCTCATTTGCAAGAAGGTTGTCGTTTGGAGCAGGACTACCGGCAGATTGACATCAGTTTAATTCGGCTCATTTTTTTTCGTCATTAAATATTGCTGAGATGTATTTTATTAGAGCAAGGTAACTTTAACACCCAAAAAGTTACAAAATGTTGGCGCGGTGGAGTTGTTTTCCTTGAAATATGACGCACGGAATCTTAAATGCATCTTTCATATCGAAACAGTTTGAATGCTAACCTCATAATTGTATAGTAGATTCACATCACTCAGCGTTATACTATATTAGAGGGACATAGAGAGAGAGAGTTAGAAAAACAAATAGAATGATAGATATGAATTTGTTGTGATAGATAGATAGATAATGTACAAAATTTGATAGATAGATAGATAGATAGATAGATAGATAATGTACATAATGTGATAGATAGATAGATAGATAGATAATGTACAGAATGTGATAGATAGATAGATAATGTACAAAATGTGATAGATAGATAGATAGATAGATAGATAATGTACAGAATGTGATAGATAGAT
>OZ010578.1:20863326-20868326 GCA_963932145.1 Acanthosepion lycidas | reverse complement strand
AGACCCGGATATAAGAGAGATTTTTATCTGGTCCCAAATTAGAGCCATACTTACCTAAACAAAAGAGACCAAACCCGGATATAAGAGAAACCCGGATATAAGAGACCCCTTATTCGTTCCCGACAACTCTCTTATATCCGGGTTACACTGTATATATATTTATATATATATATATATATATATATATATATAGAGAGAGAGAGAGAGGGGGAGAATCCGGAGATACGCACACACACAGACACACCTATATATATATATATATATATATATATATATATATATATATATATATATATATATAGTGATGTGTTAGAAGACCAGGTGATGTAGCCAACTTGGCAATTTTCCAGGCAAAGTAAAGCGTAATTACGAACCGTGTTCACATTATGCCACATCTACACTTCTATAATTATGATGCTGATTTTCAAGTTTGGCAGATCATCTACATCTATAGGACTGGCGCAATTCAATCTTACTATGTTGATATGAAAGTAATTAAGGCTTAAGCTTAGTAAATATCACTCACCCCCTTCTCTCTCTCTTGTTCAGTGTGTGTGTTTGCGCGCGCGTGTGTGTGTTTCTCCATGTTCGTTTACACGTCTGTACATAGTGAGATAGACAATATATCTGTTATTTGAGAGAGGGAAAAGATGAGAAAGAAAAGATACAATGAAACGACAGAGATAGTGAGTATATAAAATCTAAATAAACAGCAAAGAATAGGAGAGGACAGTTTGTTATGAAATCGTAGCTCGCTTTGTAGTAGTGACACGTTTTTTTTTCGGGTGAATTACATGTATATTTCAATTTAGCTTCGATTAAATAAACCCAAGAAAAAAGATGGAAAATTCTTCGCACAATCTGTGTAAAAAAAAAGAATAAGGGGAAGAGAGAGAAATAGAGAGAGACAGAGAGAGAGGGAGGGAGATGAAGAGAGAGGAAAGAGTGGGAGAGAGGGAGGGAGGACAAATTTTGTGAATATATAGAGAGATTAGGTGTTGGTAGAATATGAGAGACCAAGAGGGAGACAGGCATTGAGATCAAACGGAAAATATATAAAAAGAGAAAAGGGGGAAGATATGGAATCAATGGATAAAAACAGACATGGTATGAATGAAAAATCAGTGACCGAATCCAGATTTTACAGATGGCAATATTTGTGTCTGTGAAGATGTCGAGGAAGGTGCTGGCGTTTTAAGAAGACTTATTTTCAGTCAGTCTACAACGATAACCGCCAAACATTAAAAAAATATCTACCTGACTATCTATCTGTCTGTCTGTCTTTTTCGTTTCTTTCTGTTTTATTTCTTTCTTTCTTCCCTCTTTCTTTCTTTCTTTCTTTCCATCTATCTATCTATCTATCTATCTTTTTCGTTTCTATCTACCTACCTACCTATCTACCTATCTATCTATCTATCTATCTATCTATCTATCTGTGTCTCTTTCATCGTTTCTTTCGTTTTTCTATGTATGTATGCATGTATGAATGTAAGTATGTATATCTATCTATCTATCTATCTATCTATCTATATATATATATATATATATGTCTGGGTGTGTGTGTGTATAAATATATACATGTTCTCAATCTGTTCATATCTATCTATCTATCTATCTATCTATCTATCTATCTATCTATCTATCTATCTATTTATCTATCTATCTGTACGCACATATTTCTATGTACAATTGCATGAAAAATTGGTTTATAATTTATCGTAGACTGTAGATAAAACCAGACTAACCACACGGGCTTTGGTAATTTTGGTGTAAATATTTATTTGCCTTCAGTAAGTCCTTATGCCATCAACAATACCGCATAAAAAGCAAATTTGCATCTAGCTGCAATATCAGCTTTTACGCATACAAGACTGACGTACAGTGAAAAGGGTCTTTTTACACGTTAATGATTTGAACTTTCGACATTATAACGCATAGCACAGTAATATAACCCTAGATGAAGATGTTCGAAAAATGCTTTCAGATATTAAAATCACATCGAAATAAAAGTTTAAAAAAACAACGTGTCACTTACGAGAAATCAGCTTATTAAGATTAGTGATTTAAGTACAAGACTGATCACATGGCAAAGGGCACCAGTCCAGAGAGTATAAAATTATCAAATACAACTTTGCTACTTTTTTCCAATTTCAACATGCTCAATGTGATCGAATTCAAAGCGGCTAGAATAATAGAAAAATATTTCGTTTCAAACAATGAATAAAAATTATAAGTAGAGGCACTACGGTAAGGCTTCGGATTCTTGTTTGTTACAAGTATAATAACTATGTAATTATAGGAGAGGAGATGGGCATTGCCAAATGCATATGCTCTCTTCAAGATACGGTTCAAACGCCCAAAGGATTTTCTAAATCATGGGACTAGTTACCAAAACAGTCAATGGCATGTAAACCTGTACTAGTTTCTCGTTAGTCACAGGTCATCACCTAGTCACACCAAGGAAACAAAACGCAAAAGGATGTGGAGAAAGAATACATCGATACGTATTTTAATTATCATCAATTATTGCTTATTGAAAAAATTATTCACTTATTAATTAATTATACGATTTAGACTCTTCTGCAAGTGACATTCATTCACTTTCGAAACTTTTTTGAAAAATATTATTATTTTTGTTTTATGGTCAGTTAAAATAAAAATGAGAAACAACTTATCAGCATTACGCGTAAAATCGTTTTAGGTCAGAAAAAGCAGATTATTAACTAACCAATAGTAACAACGTGAATCCCGACCAGCAGCGACAGTGTTTAAAAAAGGACTTATAAGAAATAATAATAATAATAATAATAATAATAATAATAATAATAATACTTTAACGAAATACAAAAAATGTACTCACAGGTACAGTTCACACATTATGAAGAGGTTTAGCTTGTAAATGTCTGTGAAATTAACTTGTTTCTTGTTTTTACAAAAATGATCGATGAAAAATGCCATGAAGCCATTTCTGACCTTAGGTCTCTGGCCGGGACCCGGATGGAAATCAAAGGAAATAATAATAATAATAATAATAATAATAATAATAATAATAATAATAATAATAATGTATCGAGGTGAACCTAACTATGGACGTCAGACAGTGATAGAGTGAAAAGATATTTAATAATAATAATAATAATAATAATAATAATAATAATAATAATAAGAAGAAGAAGAAGAAGAAGAAGAAGAAGAAGAAGAAGAAGAAGAAGAAGAAGAAGAAGAATTCCGTGGAGACGCGAAGAAACTTTCTTTCTAGAAAAAGTAACTTACTATATGTATGGTGCAATATAATAATAATAATAATAATAATAATAATAATAATAATAATAATAATAATAATAATAAGACTCACTGAAGGGATTCCTAGTATCCCATGACTTAAACAAATATAAAAATTATACTCACAAGTGGAGGTCGCATATTACGAAGAGCTTTTACCAATTTAAAATGTGCATGATTTTTCTTTCTTTTCTTTTTTTCTTTTTTTTTATTTTACAAAATGACCAGTGGAAAATATGAAGCCATTGCTGACCTTAGGTCTCTGGTTGGGACCCAGAAGGAAATGTGTATACAACAGAAATCAAAGGAAATAATAACAGTAATAAAATCATGAACGTTAAAGTCGTGATCATAGTGAGAATGGTAAGGAAACTTAGTGCCATTTTGCCTCTAGCCATTGCACCAAACGTTTACAGGGAATATTTAAATTCTTAAGATAATAATAATAATGTTAATAATAATAATAATAATAATAAGGAAGAGGAAGAAGAGGAGGAAGAGGAAGAGAAAGAGACAAGTGATAGTTCATTGAAGCAACTTCCTGTCGCTTGATCCCCTAAGAAAAAGTCATCGAGTATTAGTGATGTGAATTTTCATCGAGGTCTACTCCTATCAGTAGAAGTGGTAGCAGATTTGGGGAAACAAAACAAAACAAAGCCAAAAAAAAAAAAAAAACATCGGGCATAAAGCTGCCAATTTCCACCAGTGTTCGAAGCATCGACCAACAACGCGACTTACAGAATGAAAATAAAGGAAGCACTAGTTCTACTACTGTTTCACATTCGAGAGATGGAAGCGGCGGCGGCGACGTTTGTGGAGAGGAGTCACATTGAAAAAGTGTGAAACAAGTTTTGGAATTCCACCAGGAGACGTGACCGGCTTTTAGACGGATAAATAAATAAATGCCTTGAAAGGAAAATCAAGGGAACAGATAACAAAAGCTCGCATCATCTTTTAATAAAGTGCGAAATAAAGTAAAACGAGAAATGAGAGGAGTCAAATATTAGTGGAATTAGGATATTGTGAAATTCCTTATTGTTCCATCAACCAGACTGACAGATAGATAGATGGATAGATAGATAGATAGATAGATAGATAGATAGATAGACAAACAGACAGTAAGTGTATTAATTCAGAGAAATGTATAGTAATGTACGTTAGGTACCTTGCTGTGATATAAAAACACAGTAATGGTTCACCGAAAAAAAAGGATCGAACACATGTTAGCAACGAATTGCTGTGATAAATGAGGTTAGTCATCAAAGCCTGAGGATATGTTTTCAATCAGCTATAAAGACAAAAAGATATATGGAGGATAAGTTATTACAATAAACTAATGGATACTAAATCATATTACTAATTACTAAACTTATTAGACGGTTAAAAGTATGGAATACTCAGCGAGTGTCGAATTCAATGGAATGCCATTCAAGGCTAGCATGTTGAACAGTGCTCCACACCGAGACACTCAATACTAACATTTAGATAGATAGATAGATAGATCAAGATAGATAGATAAAATAGATAGATAGATAGCATACTTAACCACTTTAAGTAAATGTCAGATCAGTTCTCTGTTTGGAACAGATCTATAAGTGTGGGTCTTCCAATAAGGATTGAACTCTCGCGTCAGTGACAGTGACCTGCTCAGTTAGCTGCCTAACGGTATATATATATATATATATATATATTGAAATATAAATATTTTTTAGAGAAGT
>OZ010578.1:20838326-20858326 GCA_963932145.1 Acanthosepion lycidas | reverse complement strand
TATTACGTCATTATTTTTGCACCAACCTAATATCTATCTATCTATCTATCTATCTATCTATCTATATATATATATATATATATATATATATATATATATAAATATCTATATAGCTATCTCTATATATATGTATGTATGTATATATATATATATATATATATATATATATATATATATATATATATATATATATATATTAGGTTGGTGCAAAATGCATAATGTCGTTTTTCTTTTGAAGTTGAACGTCAAAAAACGACATTATGTTTGCACCAACCTAATAAATATATCTATCTATCTATCTATCTATCTATCTATCTATATATATATATATATATATATATATATATATATATATATATATATATATCAATCTACCTGTCTATCTATCTATCTCTATACAGATAGATAGATAGATAGATAGATAGATAGATAGATAGAGAGGGTGAGAAAGGGGGAGTGAAAGAGGAACAGAGAAAGAAGTGTTTATAGACCAAAGCTAAAAGTGAAGCCATGAGGAAAAGTAAAACGGAAAGCGACGACTGGAAGAAAAGGGCGGGAAGCAGAAGCAGAAGGTTAAAAGGGAGAATTGGGGGTAAAAAAAATTAAAAAAAACGTCTCTAAATGGAGTCACGTGTCGGAGCTTGAAATGCCGGTCCTATCTCGTATCTCTTTCACACTTCTACGAAAAATAGTAAGGTAGATAGCAAACCTAAGAGTTAAAGAGTGAAGCAAACAAACGTGCATAGAGATATGAAACGAAGAAAGACAAGGGATAGACTGAGTAAAAAAGAATGAGAGAGAAAAAAGTAACAAACTTTAAATGAAAGGAGAAAATTAATAAAGACAAGAAAATTACAAAAGAAGACGATGTCAAATGTCCAAAATTGTTCAAACATTTCAAAAATTTAACAGTACGCTTACACTTGCGGAAAGCAAAATTGGCATGGTGAGTTCAAATTACAGTTTTGTCTGATGCTGTCTCTTTGGATCTAATGCCCTTCCGAAAAGAAGGAATTCATATCGTCTCCAACTGTGGGTTAAATAGCTATGTAGACACACTTTCTAGCCATTCGAGAAGAAGGACAACTCTGGATTCCAAACTGTGGGGAAGGAGCGGGGAAACCATTTTTTCCAATGTTGAATTAAGATGGCATTTGTTTAAATATCACGTAAACATTCTGAAAATGCATTTCGTTTGTCTCCCTCTAGAATGAGGAAGCGGAGGAGAAGAAGAAGAAGAAGAAGAAGAAGAAGAAGAAGAAGAAGAAGAAAAAAAGAAGAAAGAAAGAAATGTTTAAAAAAGTAAATCCGAATGACAGCTCCGATTTTCTTGACAAACTAGAAAGCCAGACATTTGCTTATATCATCCTAAGAGCAATTACGTGAAATTCTGGCGCAACACGATCCTTTTGCGCGATTTTTTCTATTTGGTTGATAACAGCGTAAAGGTGTTTTAAAATGTGTGTAAATGAAGTCAGATGCGATTGCTGGAAACAAGGGTCACAATTCTCGGACAGAGAGAGTGAAGAAAATGAAAGAAATGAAAGAGAAAGACATTTAGAGAGAAGAAGAAAAAAGAGAAGCGAAAGAAAAAAGAGAAGCGAAAGAAAAAAGAGAAGCGAAAGAAACTGCTCAGAGAAAGAGAGAAAGAAGTGGAGGGAGAAATCTCCGATATATACGGAAAATAACGAAAACACACAAAGGAACAAATAACCAAGTAAGAACTGTCTTCTGGTTGAGATAATTGCATATACCCCACCAGTGCCAGAGATCAACGATCGATTCCGCGTCAGAAGAGATCTCAATGCTGATTTTAGTAGCAGGCAAGCAATCTAGACTTCGAAAATCTGCCTTCCAACATTGTGCACATCGTTTGTTTAAAAATAATATCCAAATAGGGGAGCGTTAGGCATGTTTACGATAGTCAACTATCGTGCTAGACTCTAGCAAACTGACACACACACACACACACATATATATATATATATATATATAAAAGTGAACATTGAAGTCAACACTCAGAGGCAACAAGCTGTTTTATGCTGAATGCAATCGTCAGGCCAACTTACAATTGCTTCTAGCATGAAACAGCCTGTCGCCTCTGAATGTTGACTTCAATGTTCACTTTTATATTTATATTTACATACGTTCTATCTCTGATATTGAGCACTTTATCCCATAAATATAGCACACCTTAAGAATATATTTCTTCATATATATATATATATATATATATATATATATATATATATATATATATATATGTGTGTGTGTGTGTGTGTGTGTGTGTATGTGTGTGGGCGTGGATAAATAGAGATTAACCACCTGATTGATAGAAAGATAATAGAATGATGAACTCAAATAAACTTATGTCGATATAAATGATGGAAAAAGAATAGGGATGATGTAATGGTAGAATTGGAAACTGAGACAAATAAGGACGGTAAAAAAAAGTGAAAAAAGAAAACGAGACAGGACCGATAAAGGGATTTAGTTAACGAGAGAGAGAGAGAGAGAGAGGGAGAGAGAGATTTGAGCAGGCAGCTGAAAAGTGACAGGCAGCCATGACAATAATAAAAAGAAGGGGTACGGTTTAGAACAGAGTGAAAGCCAGAAGTAAGCAGAAAGAAAGGACGAAAAACATAGAATTAAACACACACACACACAAAAAAAAAATCCGAGGTCACATTTAAGAAGTCAGAAGGTAGCAGGGTAACAGAGAATGAGAGAAAAAGAAAGAGTGTCGGCAATGAGAGATTGTGCCACTAAATTCATTTTTTTTCTCCATTTTCTCTGTTTAATTATGATAGAAAATCTTTCTCACCGTCTTTCGTTCTTTACTTCTGCTTTCTTCTGTCTTTCTCTCTCTTCCTACACTCTGTCTCTTCTTATTATTATCCTTATACATTCCCATCTCTTTTCAGCTACCTCTCCCTATCTATCTATCTATCTATCTATCTATCTATCTATCTATCTATCTATCTCTTTCATTAAGTAAATCTCTTTCTTCAACCCCATCTCATTTCCTTATTTTTCACTCTTTTCTCATCTTTTGCCTCCACAAAAGATCCACATTCTTAAAAACTGTATTTTAGCTAGGAAGATTATGTATCCGGGTGTGTACCCATGTGTTCGCCTTCCCCATATCTGTATATCCGTCAGTGTGTATGTGTATGTCGTTTCTATTTCATCTACTATACACAGTTGTCAAGGAAATCTTTCATTGTTTATAAAACACCCATAGCCATATTTATTTGACGATTTTCATGATGAATATTCCTATGTGGTAGCTCGACTTCATGACTTTAAGCGCAATACAGCATTGGCGGTTAGGTCTCGTCATTTTCCTCTTGAAATAACTAGTAAGTAGCAGTAAATTCTATTCAAATAGTTTCTTACTTTGCACTTCTCGTTTGTGGAACACTCTTCCGGTTTCTTGTTCCCCCCCTCCTTCAATTCTTAAGTTGAAAAATTTAAATTTTTTTAATCATTTCAGCCATGCAAAAACAGTAAAACCAATGAGACACATGGGTTAACTGAGTCTGAAAGAATACGAAATAAGGAAACAGAAACATTAAGAATTGAGAACAACAGAAGTCTGTGATATAATGGAATATGCGACCACCTGTCTTCTCCCTCACTGGAATATGATTGCCTGGTGTCCGTCATAAATATAGACGGACGTGTAGGTGAGTCAGAGCCTTAGTCTGAGAGCTAAGTCTATAACGACGCCCATTGGACTACGCCATTGATCTACACTTCTTACCTGCAACTACGACGCGTACCAGTCGATTACTGCTACCGTATTCTACTTGGTTATAGAAGCCAAAACCACTTAGCTACTTCGTTCAAATATATCCCTTACCGGGACATATCAAAATCTAATCCGGAAATAGTAGATAACGATTGACATTGTATTTTTGAAGATTAAAGTTGTCCGGAAAACATGGAACCGGAAGAGAGTTCCACAAGCGAGAAGGGCAAGAAAAGAAACTGTCAGCATAGAAATTGCAGTTATATTTAGGTAATTCAACTGTAAATTTATGAGACCTTGTTGTTAATCTAGTACGCGCCGAATCTCATGACATTTAGGTACGACAGCGGAGAGTTACCATGGAAGTATTTATAGAAAAACGACACAGGGAAAAATGTAGGAAAGGGACAGAAATCGAGACGCTGTGTCAGGACCAATAACATTGCTGATTTTTCTATGGATTTTATCAAGAATTTCTAAACAAACATCAGAAACACCGGATCATATATATCAGCAAATTACGAAAACTGGATGAGTTAGTCGCCTCATCTGTCTCCTTGGATCCTGTTGTTATCATTCTTTTCGAGTCAATAAAGATTTCCGTTTCTTTCGTTCTCAGTAACACTTTCTATATGAGCGGCTTTATTTCTCGTAATTGAGGTGAAATTATTAAAAAATAACAAAACAAAAATAAATATATACCCAATATTTTTACATATAGATATACGAATATATACATCCACACACAGGTACAAACAAACACTAACAGGGATGCATGAGCACACTTCTATCTAGTTATCTATATCTATATCCAGTGTTTCAACCTAATTTTTAGTGGATATCCGTGTTTGAAAAAAAAAAAAAGCGCTTTATTTTTTAAAAAAATGTAAATTATGTCTATATTATAGGATGCTCGGTGGAGTAATGGACTGGGAAATGGAAGAGTCGAGTTCGAATTCCAGTCGTTTCCATTGCATTCACTTACGTGCTATTACCCTTGGGAAAGGAATGAATCCTTTTTCATGAGTAAAATAGCAGGAGAGACTGAGTGGTAACCAATTTAGCAAAAGGGAGACTATAAAAGCCAAACAAGCCTGGATAGGTTGCCTTGCCCAGAAAACAGCACTTCTACTGCTGCTGCAGTACATGTGATGCCCCTACGACCCTGGTGGGTCATGGGATAGGCGCGATTAATCGCGATATTATGCTTAGGAAACTGCATTATCGAAAAGTCTTAATAAATGTGCTCTCCAATAAAGTACAGACTTGCACACTCCTTTGTATGGAAAACCACCGCTGATCCGGCATATTTTCGACTGTCCGGCAAGCAAGGTTCTATTTAAACTTTAAAAAATGCAGGTCCCCACATCTAGATGTTTTTCAAATTTTCATGTTTTTTTATTTTTTTTATCAAAAATTAAAGGACTTTCTAAAGAACTAATGGATTTATTGTTAATCAAACATTTTTATATGGTCATTCCGTCTTCTCCAGTTTATTTCAGCATTGTTCAGCTATGTTCCCACAACATTCTTGTGCATACATACATATATATATATATATATATATATATATATATATATATATATATATATATATATATATATATGCATCGATTCAGAGTGTCTTGAGTAAAATTGGGTTTGGACTTCACAAGAAAATCAAATAAATGACTTTACAGATGTTTTCTTTCTTTGATTGCATTCACAGGCAACAGAATAAAAACACACACACAAAAATTCACACCACACACACACACACACACACACACATATATATATATTTATATATATATATATATATATATATATATATATATATATATATATATATATATATATATATGCGTATATTTCGGCACCATGTTTTCATTTAAACATGTTTCATTCAATAATGTAGACATGTTCTGCATACTTTTTTTCAATTGGATCCTTTTATATTCGTGGATAAGTTTTTTTGTGTGTTTATTGAAAGACGAGAGGAAAACGCCGCGTTAATACATAATTGAATATATTTACCGAGTACTTTCGACATAGCACAATGTCATCATCAGGGTATTATTAATTACAGGATAAGTATTGTATTGTAGTGTTCATTGTTGTGAAAGTTGAAGATTATTGTGTTCATCTGAGAGTTAATTATTTTACCTGTGAAGTGGAAAAAGTTAAATTTCTATACTGTGCGATGTAAATTTTACGATGGTAAATGTCAGGGGACATATTTTTTCTCTCTCACTTTAATATAGATACTAAGAAGTTTGTCCGTAAACATGAGAGGATCCTATTGAAAATAAGTAGAAAAAACTTGTCTAAATTAATCAATGAAACATGTCTGAATATATATATATATATATATATATATATATATATATATATATATATATATATATATATATAGATAGATAGATAGATAGAGAGAGAGAGAGAGAGAGAGAGAGAGAGAGAGAGAAATAGATAGATAGATATATAATATTAGTGGTCAATATATATATATATATATATATATATATATATATATATATATATATACATTTCAAGAGGATAGAATCCAAGTAGAGCTCAATGTCCAGGACAGAGCAAGAATATAATATAAAAGGCTCAAACACTAATATTCCAAAGTTATAATTTATTACATTGCAATAGTAATCACGATCCAATTCATCAGACTTACAAATATAATAATAATAATAATAATAATAATAATAATAATAATAATAATAATAATAATAATAATATATATATATATATATATATATATATTATTATTATTATTATTATTATTATTATTATTATAAATTAGTTTAATACCTATATTCTGGCGGTGTGAAAAAAAAAACAAAAAAAAAAACGAAAAATGAAATTTGTAAATAAAAATATATTTGAACAAACCGATATAAGATAAAAATCAGTAAATATAGGAAGGAAAAATGACATCCATGTTGATCGAAAATAGTCAACCAATACATAGTTAAAAGAAAAAAAAACTCACCGACAGAGTAAAATAAGTAAAAAAACTTAGAAGTGCTGAATTCCCTAAGTATAGCAAGTATAAAAACCTAGTAAGCACCAGTAGTACCCTGAAGATTCATTAGTTGAAACCTTGATAGATAGGTTCTGGCTTACTAGTTTTATATATATATATATATATATATATATATATATATATATATATATATATATATATATATATATGCACACACACACACACATATATATATATATATATATATATATATATATATATATATATATATATATATATATATATATATATATATATATATATATACACGATTTTTAATAACCGGGCTATCGTATGAGAGCTGAAGAATCTACCAGAATTTATTGGTGGTTGAAATTTGAACAATATGATAGACATATTTCACAGAAGAGAAAATACTGGACGTCCTAGAGAAGGTAGTAAAAGAAAGTGAGAAGAAAATGCCAGCCATCATTTGTAAGACATAATTTATGGTTATTAGGAAATGAAAAAAGGTCAAATGGCGGTATACGAATTGGAGAGGTAAATATCAAAGAACTACAGAAGTTTAAACATATGAGAAATATTTTAATAGATAATTGGAAATATGATACCGTATTTCGAACACGCATGAAAATATGCGTTTTAAAATCTCAGCAACGTATTAAGAAACACGAACATATCGGTAGAAACATATTGAATCACCCTGAACATTTATGCAATATTATTCCTGTTATATGGCATTGTTTGCTAGACAATTTCCTTACCGATTACTTAAGATAACAGAAATTGGATTCTACATAATGGTTATGGTGATATTATTCGTTTCTTTGTGTGGCAACATTCGCCATTAATTTCCCGAACAGCCAATGCCACTGTCGGCTTAAATTTATAAAATCTTTCTCTGAAAATGACATTTCTGGAAAATAGTTTTCAAAAGTCCAATAGCTGTTATCATTTTTCACTTATTGATGGGGCTTGTCCTTCCTATCCTTTTCTTTGAAGTAGTGTAGACAATCAACATCTAGATGATGTCATTATTTTCTCCTCGAGTTACATGTGATATACGTTTTAGTTTTTCTGTTCTTGAAATTCCTCAAGCGATGTTGCTTCTATTACTTTATACAGATCTTTGATATTCTGCAGACCTAGTCCACAAGATTCGAAGATGTTTTGTCCTCTTTGAAACCTACAAGTTTCATTTGATCCAAGCCATTGTAACCATTGATCTGGGAAAGTGATTATATACATCTGATAGTTCAGATATTTCTGAATGGGTTTGATACCATGCGTGATAATGGTATGAAAGTCTCGATCCGATGAGACTATTAAGAACTTGGTTTGAGTTTTCTGTTTAATGTTTTGGCTATGTAGCTATTTAATTGAAACTGCTACTAACATAACCTATTCTATGTTCAAGTTTCTTATCTTGCATATAAATTTCTTATAACTGGCCCGTATAGCGATGTATTTTAAGTCTTTGGTAATGAAAATACAATGGACACATCAGGTAAACAACGAAGAAGAGAAATGGTAACAAAAAGGACACCTCAGCCACTGGCTGACCATCTAAAAGACGCAACATCACTCCTTCACAACATCGAAAATGTAGCCCAGGAGATTGGACTGTATGTCAATAGGGATAAAAGAAAGTTCATCTGCCTGAATCAAGATACATCGACAGGCATGAAAAGTCTGAACAGAGAAAACATCAGACAAGTAGACGAATTCAGATATCTGAGTAGCTACATTGCCTCCACTGAGAATGATTTCAATATCAGAAAAGCCTGAAGGAGTGCTTAATGAAATGAACAAAATCTGGAAATCAAATCTACCGGAGAAAATGAAGAGAAACCTTTTCAAACCTACAGTAGAATCCATCCTTATATATCGCTCACTGAAAGGGACACTAACGGTCAAACTGAAAAAAGGTTAGATGATGCTTACACACGAATGCTTCGAGAGGCATTAATCAAATCCTAGAAAGATCATCCAACAAAGAAAGAACTCTATGTCAACATACCTCTCATCAGCAAATGAATACGCCAACAGTGACTAAGATTGGCTGATCACTGTAGGCGTACCGAAGAAGAACTAGCAGGAAACGTTCTACTCTGGATACCATCCCATGGAAAAAAGAATATAATGTCGACCAAAGAAGATTTATATTGAGCATCTGATTGAAGACACGGGATGCAGACTTGATGAGCTTCCAGATGCAATGAACGACAGAAATGGATAGAAGCAGCGTCTTATGGAATGCTGCGCTTGCTCGACCTGATGACGATGATGATGATGATACTCAGAATCAGAAATTTCTAGAATAATTTCACATAATATAAACGGGTGGCGTGGATATTTTGAAACCCAAAGGATATACCAAAGAAAAAAGAAACATGGGAAGATAACTGGACACCTACCTTAATATCCTGTGGGAATCGTTGCTGGAACGCCGGATGAGAGATTATGTTTTCTTATTCTTAGGAAAAAAAAAACAAAAACAAAAAGAAAAAAAAAACACTTAAGTCTACAATAGATTGGACGTGGTGGCTCAAATATTCAGGACGGGACGATTATTCTACTTTGGCGAAAAATCCACGCGGGTCATTTTTATTTCAGCTTCAGTTTTCTATGAAATATTTTCAGGTAAACTCATTCAGCAATTTATTCAGTCTGCGTTCAATTGATGAGAAAATCTTTCAATACGGAAATTTACAATATATATATATATATATATATATATATATATATATATATATATATATGTGTGTGTGTGTGTGTGTGTGTGTGTGTGTGAAAAGTGTGTGAAAAGTGTGTGTATATAAATATAAATAAATATATATATATGTGTATAATTATTTATATATTATATGCGCGGTACTTATTAGAAAGCGCTCAATATCAGAGATAGAGCTAACATATATGGTTGGATAGATGTGAGCTTGTGACCCTGGGTTTCACGCTTTAGCGATCATCAGACAAACCCTATATATATATATATATATATATATATATATATAGTTGTATATATAGGCATCAATCCTTCCTTTATGCATGTTTCATTAAGCACAACATACAAGGTACTACAGTTAAGCTTTTTATTTAATTTTTCTTGTATTCGAACAAGAGCTTTCATTTCTGGACAAAGGGTGTGTAAGAACTTCCCAAATGTTTAATATTTTCGAGCGCTTTCGGCTCTACCTTTAGCCATTATCATGGATCATTCGATTTTTCAGCTTAATTGAGTGTTTGCTTTATATATATATATATATATATATATATACTTGTGTATGTAGGCAGCAATCACTCATTTATACATGTTTTGTTAAGACTATTGAAAAGGTATTCGATTAAGCTTTTTATTTAATTTTTCTTGTTTCATACAAGTGTTTTCTTTGCTGGACACAAAGTGTGTAAAAACTGACCAAAAATTCTACATGTCCAAGCACTTTCGGCTATACTTTTAGCCATTATCAAGGACGATTTTATTTTTACTTTTAACTGAAAGTATGCGTTGTATTATGCGTGCATCTAGAGTTATAGGGAGGTTTTATTTTCCAAACACGATCAGCACATTTTAGCCGTGTTCATAGCTAATGTTATTGAGAGTTAGCTTTTTTTTCATTTTATTATTCATATTTTATTATTCCATTATTTTTAATCTTTTTTTTTTGCATGTGGCTGAGGTTATTATGCTTTTGTTTTCTACTAGTATGTTTCGAATGGTGTCTAATAGGTTTTTATGTGTGTTTAAATGAGTCCTAATAAAGCTGTGGTCAGGTAGGTGTAACCTAATTCGTCTGGATAGGGATGTAGTAATGTGACCAATATAATTATTTAGAAATTTGATTTGATCAGGAACACACTTCCTTAAGGAGTATTTGAACTCGTAAATAATCTTTGTTCGTTGTAATTTTAACTTTGCAGGTGTGTTGTTATTTTTGATGATGAAGTTAGCTGTTTTAATTTTTTTATTGGATAATTTAATTTTCTTGTTCGGGTCGACTGGGCTAGTGTATTTCTATATGATATTTGTAACTGAAAATTCATCTTGCTTATAGTTGACGTGATTTGACTTTTGTAGATTAGGTTAATATTATTTATTTTTGTATGTTCAGTATCGTTAATAGTTCTTTTGGAAAGAAATAATCTAATATTTTGGTCGATGAGGTAGTTAAGAAAACCATTGTTAACTAGTGTCTGTTTTGCATTATTGAGTTCTTTAAGGAAGATAGAAGGGAAGATGAATTCTTTTGTACTCTCTTTAGGAAATCTTTTATAACTGCTATTTTATATCTGGGTGGGCATTCACCCTTAAAATAAAGGTGGCAAGTCTTTCTCCTAGTCGGTTTTCTACATAATGGTGTCGTGAAAGTATTATTACTGTATTCTACGAGAATGTCTAAAAATAAGAGCTTATTTTTTGACTCAGTTCATAGCTAAAGTTAAGAACATATTTTGACAAAAACACTATCCTACACACACACACACACACACACACACACACACACATATATATATATATATATATATATATATATATATATATATATATATATATATATCAGACAGACAGGCTGTTTCGCTGTTTCATCAGCTCATCAGTGTGGGTAGACATCCGATTGCCTCAATCCGGGGTGAGACGGAGATTTTACTCCTAAGCCATTCGCGCCCAGCAGGGACGAAAGTGAATTTAGACGTATTTATTTTCAGACAAACATGACAGTGACCGGAGATGTCGATTCGTCTTAACGAACAATCTTGCATCAGCCGCAGTAATAGTCACTGTTTACAAATTCACTTTTCTCCCCGAAGGGCTGAACCGAAATAATTTTTTCAGGAGCATGTAATATATATATATATATATATATATATATATATATATATATATATATATATATATATATATTTGTGTGGATATATATATATATATATATATATATATATATATATATATATATATATTGAACAATAAAAAATATTAAAAAATTAAAAAAAATAAATTTTCAGACACACTGGGTTGTATATTAATATTCCTTCGTTTTTATTATTATTTCATTTTAGATTCCTCGACTAGTTTCGGCCAACATGGCCATCATCAGGAGAAAAATAATTTTCTGTTTGTTGGTAGCAGTGAACTACAGGAATGAATGTCTTGATGGAGAAATTGAAATTTTGTCTTTAGTTTTCATATGTTTTTTCTTATTTTTTTTACATGAATTTTGGTCCGTCTTTGTGTTGGTCAAACAGTCTCTCTCTTTATATATATATATATATATATATATATATATATATATATATATATATATATATATGAGAAATTATAAAAAAAAAATAGTAAGTACTCCGTGAAGAGGTTGTGGCGTCTGGTAGATTTTCTTCATGTAACACAGTCTCTTTTTTCAGGGATACCAACAATTTGCCAGCAAGGGATGTACGCTCTTCAACTTAACATTATTATTTACTAGGATTTATAATTTAATAATGGTGTCTGGTAGGTTTTTGTGCGTATTTAAATTAGTCATATTAAAGCTGTGGTCGGGTAAGTGTAAAGTAATTCGTCTGGATAGGCAAGTAATAATGTGACCGATGTAATTATTTAGAAATTTTATTAGGAACACTCTTCCTTAAGGAGCATTTGAACTCGTAATTTTACATCTGACATATTAACATATTTAATTAAACATTAAAAGAAGTACTACTGTTGTTTTCCGCTTTAAGATATTGCACATAGAGATATATGTATGCATATTTTAGTGAAATGTGTATTGTGTATAACATAGGATTATCGGAAAGGAAATATTTTACTGCTATTAATTATGAGTCGGACAGACAAAGAAGGAAAATGGGAAGGACCTGCGCCCAGCGTTAGTTTACCATCACTTCTATTAATTTATGGAAAGGAATTACGTATTTTAATATGATTTCAATATGATTTATGAATTTCGCATTAAATGCGGAACGTAAGTTGAATAGTAGAGAACTACATCTAGATTTAGTCTCTCTAAACGGTATTGTATCGTTCATGGTACGTTTCAGAATTTAATCCAATACATGTTCATCATTGGTTACTGTATGAATAACGAATGTGTATTACTATTATAGAGTTAATTATAAACATCTGTATATACTGATGCAATGGAGACCCGTAGACGTCAGTTGCAATTTAAAAGATTTACAAATAATGAATATGAAATATACGACAAGTCTCGCTCTGGAAGACAACTCACTCTGAATGAAGGACTTTTGTAAATAGCCTCGAATTGGATGAACATTTGAAAATGTGATCTCTCTTGGAGATCCGCGTCTCCCCACTTGTGAGAAGACGCCATGAACATTATACACGCATACACATGTACGTAAGAACATTCACCAAAGAACAAACACAAATGTTCACACACACACGCAAACATATATTTGTTGATATATATATATATATATATATATATATATATATATATATATATATATATATATATATATATATATATAGGTCTTGTTTGTTTTCTTTTTAGCTTCGGTTGGACACAACTAGAGTCCGCCATGTTCTTTTAGTTGGATCTCCTTCTAACAGGAAATAAACAGCACGTGTTCCCAATTCAGCAACACGCAAAACCCCATGTCCTCTACAAGACTCCATACGCAGAAATCTTTCGTTTTGTGTAGTTGGATATGAAAATGTCGTTCATTTCAAGAAGCACTGTTAATACCGCCGTTCATTGAGTGAATTTTGACCGGATAAAAGTTAAGAATTCCGTCGAATGTTAAAACGTGTTATTCTCCATTATAATAATTCAATTGCTTACTTTGGAAAACAAACTCATGTATAACAGGATGTCATTGAGGAATTTATGTTCCATAATCGTTAGGTGAGGCACCAACAGATTTTCATTTGCTTCGAACACTAGAATATTTGATATAACATTCAGAAAGAAAGTTGAAAACATTTTTACAAACTCTTGTTTCTTTCAAAGTGGAGCGGAAATAAAAAATTGGCTTTCAGTTTTGTCTCTACTCTTTGAAAAACAAAGGTGATTGAATATTTGATTGATGATATTTAAATAAATTAAACCATCATTTGTTTTTATATCCTCTCTACTAGAACTTGAATACTTTCCAAACGTTAATATTTAAATTAAATTTCTTTCAAATTAACATAAATTTCTTATTACATCCTTTGTAGTAAAACGTAATTTCTTTCCGAACAAGCTGACATGCGGCATACATAATGTTGGTATGTTGATCTCAGTATATCGTGATTACGATGATGTAACTGAAGTCGACTTATACACTATACATATGTATTTCAAATCTAATACATATCTATAAACGAGATCGACTTATATACGAGCAGCTACTGTACTTATGCTAGAAAAAAAAAGTCCATAAAAGACCACTTTATTTAAAATGCGCCTTCATTAAATTCTTGTTCCTTATCGGCGGAGAGTAAAATAAATGTGTTCGTTTGTGCGTGCCGCTGATTCGTCCAATGTTCTTCTTTAGTGAACGATCGGAAGATCCAGTGTGTGTGTCCGTCTTTGTGTAGAGAAAGAAAAGAAGAAACTATGCCAGTTTCAATAGCGACGACTGAGGTCTGATGAACAAGTATTATTTAATTTTTTTTCCTTTTTTTTTTTTCTATTGTATTGCCTGCAGTCGAATAGAATTCACACAAAAGATACGTCATTTAACATTTAGAAATTATAACAGAATTCAAATAAAAAATACGCATACATATCTGAGTGTCAAATTTGGGGAATACAGATACAGGCATAAAATGTAATAACATGCACACTGTTAAATTGGTGAGATAAATGAATAATTAAGGGTTTGGTTTCTGGTTAACAGTTATTCTTTGAAAAATCGACAAACATGGACAAACATGCCGCAATAAGTCGTACTGTCAAAAGGAAGATTTTTCCCATGACACCGCTTTTTTTTTTTTTTTTTTTTTAACTCACTTCACTCTTCGGCAATTTTATTGCTTTAAAAAGCAATGATTAGAATTGGACAAAAACCGAAACATAAAAAGTGAATTTATACATTTTCTGTTCTTGAAAATTGACAAGAAAAATAATAAACTTTATTTATTTTAATGTACAAGAATAATTTTATATTTTAAATATTTTAAATGATTTAATACAATTAGATTAAATAGATAAATGATTAAAAATATGAACAATAATACAATTATTGCAATAAAATATTTATCATTTCCCAATTTATAAAGACATAAAGAAATTTTTATTCATAAATTTACGAACATTTAACAAATTTTTAAAATATATGAACAAACGTATAGGAAATCCTTATTCACCATTTTATAAAATTTGAATCAATTGGCTATTAACCAATGTTTTGCTACCCAGTCCAAAATAATATACTAATAGTATAAATAAACAAACTAATATGGTCCTAACAAGAAAAAAAAAACAACAAAAAAACGTAAGTATTGTTCTATGTATATAGATATATCATAATTTTAATTTGTCTACGTGTGATTTGGATGATAATATATATTGATAATTGTGTGTGTATGTCTAGCAGTCATTGTATACGTTGGTTAGTTATACCCATTTTCATTTAGTGGTGTTTAAAAAGAAATAACCGACTTTCTTTTTATTTTCCTGAATATGTTTTTTCTCTGGTGAAGCTTTAATAAAAGCGAAACATGTTATATTTATCAACGTTTCCTACTTGTATTTATCCTATCACTCTCATGTTTTCCGATCCATATTTTATCTGCATCTGATTCCAATACACACACACACACATTGCACACATATATATATAGTAATTACTTACATGATCTAATGCAACAGTGTAATATATATATATATATATATATATATATATATATATATATATATTCATATATATATATATATATGTATATATATATATATATATATATATATATATATATATATATATATATATATGTTATATTTATGCAGGATGTATTCAAGATTGAATAAATAGAACCAACAGTATATTCTCAGTGAAAAATTCTTAATATATATGACTCAAAAAACTATTTTAATTCATCATACATTCGTATATTAGAAATGTAATGCATTAAAATCAATTTACAACACAGTAAACAGCTTTTGTTTTTATGACAATTTTTATTTACACTAGAATTTCAGTATATATGTAATTTTGGAATATTATCTGCTTGACTAAAAAGAATAATCTAAAGCCATGTGATGTATATATGCCACATATTCCCACATATTTATAGTTGAAGGCAAGAATTAATTTCTCTAGTTTTTTGATAATTGTTCAAATTTTATTTAAATAATATTTAATTCCCTTTGTTGTTTATGTTGTTGTTGCAGCTGCAACGATTTTTGCATCGGAATCATTAAAAAAAAATTCCTCACTGCAAAACTAGATCTAAGATTTGGGCACAAGGGCTAGTCATATGAAACAATGATCTTTGAAATAGGGTTGATACCTATAAGCAGATGAATATTAATTTACGCTGCCGATTCAAAAGTATGTTTTAATCACAAAATAAATTAGAGTCAAATCTTGGAACCGTTTGACTCCTATAAAAATATTTCAATAATTTAGTGTACATGCCTATATCTCTGAGATGAGGTATTATGGTAACTTGCATTATTTACATTATTCGGAATTTTATCCCCATCTTCATTGCCATATGCAAAGCATTCTTCAGTTTATTGGAATTTCGAACCAAACCCTTTATTTCGTCCACCGTGGTAGATTGTTCTACTTCTACGTGCCATGCCTCTTTCGGATGTCTCAGTTATTTCCCTTTAACACAACTCTCCAAGATTGGGTTCACCACTTCTGTGGCCTGGTATTAAACTCACACCTTTTTTGGTCTGGCCACTGGATTTAACCAACGGGAAATTCCAGTCACCTGAAGTAGGCCGGAGAGTATTACGGCCGAAACGTAGTGAATATGGCAATGAAGGTGAGGATAACAGTCCGAATAATGAAAATAATGCAGTGTTAGTGTACATGTAAGACATACAGAAAATAAAATTATAATATTGGCTAAAGTTGAAAACTATCAAAGCGTAAAGTATAAAAAAATAATTTCCCAAAAGGAAATTTGGTGATGAATACAGACGTTCATTGTAAAAACCTCATAGAAGTCAACTGAGAAAGTAAAAGCAGGGGTGGGGGGTAATGATTTAGGCTAATCTGTCAAATTATCAGTCCCTTCACAGTCGATGATAGGTGAAAAGTTTAATGCAGAGATTCAGTTATTGGTCAAGAGAACTCTTTGTTCAGATCGCAACTAATATCTTTAAACTGCAAATTAGATTAATACAAAACAATGTTTCTTCATATGCTGCAAATTGTCTATTGCCAATCACACGAAAAAAATATTTCATACATACGAAATTAATGGAAGGTCTCCCAGACATCACAGATATTAACCGAGTAAAAAACAGGAGGTACGTCTTTATAAAATAAAATATATATTTATATCAATACACACATTTTGAGATCGATATATATGGTCATAAAGTATTGTAATGATATAAATGGTAGACACTAACACGAATAAACCTATATATATATATATATATATATATATATATATATATATATATATATATATATATATATATAGTGATGTTCCTGTAGGTAAAAGGTGAGGAAAGTGATGAAGTAAGTAGAAAAAATACTTATAGAAATGAAGAGGCTTCTCAATGTACTAAAACGTATTAAGGCTATTGCTATTCGTGTAACAGACGAAGAATGGCTAAAAAAAAGAGGACAAAAAAAGACAAAAAAATGTTTACTAAATTTTAAATACTAATAATGATAATAATACTACTCTCTGTAATAATGAGAATACTTCGTCTCCGAATTTGAAAGCAGCTGAAATTGTGTTTTCTAAATCAGTTTCGTCGCGCGCAAAATCTTCGCAACGAAATGGAAAAGCGAATTGTGAGCTAATATGCAAGCGAATGTCACGAACAGAAACCTCGGGCAAGAATGCAAAGTTAAAAGAGTGACGAGCCTCGTTCCTCCTCGTCTTTTCTCTCTGTCATCCTCTCTCTTTCTTTCATGATTTACATATACCAACAAACTTACATACATACATACATATATATATTCATAATCTCTTTTGTTCTGTTTGTGACACATTGTTGCAATATTACCTAAGCGCTTTGATACATTTGAAACTGCATTCAACGTATCTCTCTCTATTTCTCTCCTCTACTTTTTCTATCTCTTTATATATATATATATATATATATATATATATATATATATATATATATATATATATATACACTTCGATGCAACTTTCTGTGGTAATGACATCTATAGAACATTTGATGCACAGTTGGTTAATGCGAATATCTGTGTGCAGGTTCGATTTTTCGATCGATCATTACATTAAGCCCGTGAGGACAAGGTACAGAAACGTTTTTTTTTTCAGACGACTGTGCAACGCCTAACTTTGAATTTATTTTATATTGAAATGATAATTTTTTAACACTATCTCATGTGTACTGTTTTCTATCTATCTATCTATCTTTCTATCTATCTATCTATCTATCTATCAAATATGCAACAGAATTTTTATATATGCGTGTTTATAAATATATATATACATACATATATATATATATATATATATATATATATATATATATATATATATATATATATATATTAGTTTCGGTTTTTACGACGAATATCTTTAAAGGAATTCTATATTTTCTGCAAGCCCGTTTGTAGCTTTTATATTCTATGTAGTACCGACCTGCCCTGCCGTAATAACTACAGGGTAAGCTTTTTGTATGTGGATGAATTTTAAATAAATTTATTTTTAGATATATGTCAACATCCTTAAAAACGATTCTCTGTTTTTTTAGGTTTTTCAAAAGAGAATGTTGCCATACTTTCCTCTAAGCACCTGGCATTGCCAATTGGCCTCAATCGATGCCACATATATAAAAGTCTTTATGAAGACAGTAACTTTCTTCATGACTCTCCATCATCTAAAAACATTACTGAAATATTTAGTAAACGATCCGCATCATGTACGTTTTAGATGTATATTTATATTGTAAATCGTACCCTTGAAGCTTGCAACGCCTGTCAGATTTCGTGTTTGTAATGAATTCTCACAGGATTATACCGAAAAATATACTGATTAAAAGCTAATAAATTCTTTTCAGTAGGAGAAAACAGAAAATGACCCAAGTTTCTGCACCATACAGAAAAATGGTTATATTGACAGTTTATTGTCTTTTACTACGTGTCCGTTTATATATATATATATATATATATATCTATATATATATATATATATATATATGTGTGTGTGTGTGTTTTGTGTGTTTGTGTATGTATATACGTATATATACATATATATGTATATATGTGTGTATGTGTGTGTGCGTGTGTGTGTAAAAGTTAATATTGAAGTCAACGCTTAGAAGCGACAGGTTTTTTCATGTTAAAGCAATCGTCAGGCGGCCTCTCGCCTCTGACTTTCGGCTTCAATGTTCACTTTTATATTTATATTTACATTTACATACAATCTATCTCTGATATTGAGCACTTTATCCCATAAATATAGCACACATTAAAACTACACACGCACACACACACATATATATACATACATACACACACACATATATATATATATATATATATATATATATATATATATATATACATAAAATTATTTATTTTAAAAAAATTATAACATAAATATGTTATAAAATCACTACAAAAATAGCCATTTTGTTCAATACGCTCGGTGTCTTATCAAGAGATGGCGTTGAATGTAAAATAAATGGTTTTAAAAGTTTCAGATTAACTAAAAATCCTTCGCAAGGGGAAAACGTTGTTACAAAGGCTAGATGGACCAATCAAAATACAAGTATAGGAAAATTCAAAAAGATTGACAACGAAGTCATGTTATAATATCTATTCAGATGTTTAAAATATGGGTAGTATTAAAAAAGAATTTATTCCAACGAATAATTACTAAATTATATGATAAAATTTAATATTAAAATTAAAAACTGCTAATTTCAAAATCAAAATTTGATCGCTATTAAGTTTACAACTATAAAATTACTGAGGAGAAAAGAAGAAATATATATGTTATTCAATTTATTTCTTCATTGAAGTTACTTTAGCTAATTTAATATCCGGTCCTTTGACAATGTATACATTTTAATCCTAAAAGTATGTGTGAATGGGGTCCTAAACTCACGCGTAAAACAAACGCAATCAGATTCTAATATATAAACA
>OZ010578.1:20823326-20833326 GCA_963932145.1 Acanthosepion lycidas | reverse complement strand
TTGTCCTCATCTTTGTTGTCATATTTATCACAACGTATTGTCCGTTGTACGCTTCGGCCTTCTTCAGGAGGTTAGAATTTCGAACTGAACCTTTTTATTTCGCTCTCTGGGTAGTCTGTTCTAGTTCCACGTGCCATGTTTTTAATGGATGTCAGTTATCAGTTATCTCCTGTTAATTCCCCTCTCCAATTTCTCCACTGCCTTAGCCGGGTATTGAACTCACACTCTTTGGGTCCTGTCACTGCAGTAACTAGAGTTCTTGGTTTTCTGCAAATTGCTAACGGGGAGGGGGAAGAATCATTGCGAATAGTTAATTTGGTTATACTAGTTTTAGTGTAGTATATGATTAACCTAATTTTTTTGCTAGGGTCTGTTGAGGATATATTAGCATTTAATAATTTTTTTAGTATATTTTCATCTTGTTTAAAATTAGTATGCATTTGACTACGATAAAGGAGATTAATAGTTGAAGCAGTATTATGTTCTATTTGTGTAGTATTAAGACTTCTAAGAAAGTATTTGATTTGTTCATCAACTATATAGTTTGGAAAGCTATTATTCAAAGATAATGTGATTAAGCTTAGCAAACAATATGAAAGGAACTTACTTAAAATAAATAGACAAAACTTGTATATATTATTTAATGAAACATGCAATAATGAAAAATTGCTGCCTAAGTACACACACACACACACATATATGTGTGTGTGTGTGTGTGCGTGTGTGTGTGTTTCTGTATCCTCAAATTAATTATTTTGTCTCTTAACAATGTAAAGTAGGTTGAATAAATTTACCAGTTAACCTTCTCTCCATCGCACATGTTCACTATAAGAATCGAAGCAATTATTATCAGCTATTAAACCGATCAATGCGGTAAGATTAGGTCAGAGGATTTTTCTCCTCTAACCTGCATGACAGCTTCCCTGTATAAGAGTGCATGTTTTTTTTTAATTTTTTTATAAACAGAAGTTTTTAATAATTTCACACCAAGTAAGGTGAGAGAGTCACTAAGACGCATAGTGTTATTGGGATTAACGAAAAAACATGAAAGCAAGAGACAATAAAAACACGTGATTCAAGGTAAGAAATGGTGACAATTGCGCTAAACTTTTTAATGATCAAAGTTGACTGGAAAGCAAGATGGCAAAATAGAATTCCTCACACAAAATTTTCCCATCTAGAAATTTAAATTGATGACGCCTTGCTGATAATTTGCAATCGCTTAAATTTAATACAAAGAAAAACTGATAAAAAATTTCAGACTTCATTACAATCTTCAGCGGAAACCATGACTGGATCTGAGGCGTTAATTAGTCAATTTATTTTTTTATTTCGGTTTCAGGGACTCAATCTTTGATCATATCCGTCAACACAATAGAATTATACAATTTTGAATGTTGATTTTCATTATACAAAACAATCATCTGGTCTCTGCAGAAGTCAGTAGACCCCACTTGTAAAATATGCAGTAACATGTATGACTATTGCAATCTATCATTCAGCAATATACACCTCTGAGTTTGTTTTGTGTTTGTCTGGGGTTATTTCAGAAGACGTAATAAATTCGAGCTAAATTCGATTCCTGGTGATTTCTTACGCGATCATCGATCTGAGTCGTCAAATATAATTATTGGTATCATCAAACTGTAATATTTCTTTTTATTCTATCTCTAGAAACCTACATCAGAATATGCTAAGCTAATCCAAATAAGGACGAATTTAACTCTGGCGACTGTCGTCTGGGTTCAATTTTATTTAAAAAGCCATCTTTCAAATGCTGGTTTTCATTGAAAGCATGTATGCAATCTCTCTCACAGCAACAAACACAACTTATGGTTAGGATATGCGCATATTTCCAAGTATTCATGATAACAGTTTGGATTAACAGTTCGCTATAGTAACTAGACATTATGAATTCAAGCGCAGTACTAGATTGGTGGCAAGGTATCATTATTTCGTAGTTGAATTTGCTAGATGTAACTGTAAGTTCTATGTTAACAGTTTCTTCTCTTGCACTTCGCGTTTGTGGAACTCACTTCCAGCTCCATACATTTTAGCCAATATTGATCTTCAAATATTTAGATGCAATATAAATCGTTTACTAAAGTTTTCTTCGTATCGCTTCCATTGTTCTCGTCACTTTATAATGTTTCTCATATTTTTATACTTTCACACTCATAAACCCATTGTGGCTTAGTGGCTTTACTACCTTGCATGGTGTGATATGATTAAAAAAAAATTAGCAACTCCAATTGAGCTAAATTAAAAAATGTCGTACCTTTTCCTTCTCTGTACTGTATCTATTTGATCTATTTGTATGGAGGAACATGTCTCTCCACAAGTTCCTACACTTTATAGTTCTAGGCGATGTTCACACTTTATTAGCCCTCCTAATCTGTGTTCTGTCATTCAAAAAAATTGTTGTTTATGTGATGTTGCACACTGCTTCTTTTTATTTAGATATGCCCTGTGAGTACCAAATTCTAGAACCCCCTTTCCTCATTATAAGTCATTTACTTATCTTAAGCACAAATGTACTTTTCGTTCCTATTTTGCTTAAAATGTAGTTTTTAATCACTTTTTCCCCTTCTATGGTATTTTCAATATCCTTCTATTGAATCAAATTTCTGCTGCCTTAATTCTGCTTGTAATCTGCGAGAAAATAATATATTATTCACAGTTATATAACTTTATTGATATTGCGCAGCAAAATCGTTTGCATTGATTTCTAACAATATTTTCCTGTTCCTTCATACCTTGGTTTAGCTTTTCGAAGACTTCTTTCTCTCTGCCAATGAGCATTCGAATTTCTGTATCATATTTTTCATCGCCTGTTATAACAATTCCCAAATAGCTAAATTTATGTACTTGCTTGATTCTGACGCCTTCCATTTGTAGCTATAATAAAGGGCTGTTGGTTTTGTTAATGGCCATATATTAAATATTTTAAAAAGATTGAAGGTTATTCCTTTCTTCCTGCTTTCTTTTATTACATTTTCTAATTGACCCATGGCATCTAGGTATATCATTTGTGGTCGTCTTTCTAGCAAAAATAATCTGTTCTCTGTATCATTTAAATAAATTCTTAGTAAATTTCATTAATATATTTGCAAAATATTCCTTTCTAAAGTAGATGAAATCTACTTCTATGTGTTCCGTGACCCTTCAGTTTGTGGATGATCATTGTCATCCATAATTTCTCCTACTTCGTAATATTTGTTTTTTTGTTTTTTGTTTTTTTTTAGTAATATTTGTCTTTTTGTTATCCCTCCCAGTCCTTTTTGTGCTAACCATTTTTTACACAAGCTCATTAGACATATCAATCTGTGACTCTTACCTTCTACATGTCCTGGGAGTGTCATATTTTGTAAGCCCGCTGTTCTCGTTATGTGTCCGACATATTTCAACTGCCTCTTTCTGGCTGTATGTCTAAATTTCCATTTTCTCTAAAAGTTTGTCATTGTTCACATGTTATGTCCATGATGTACTCAACATCTTGAATCACATTTCTGTTGACTCAGGTCTGTACTGTACTCACTACTATATAAAATGGCCGATTTTACATAACAGTACTCTACCCTTCTCTTTGTTTCACACGATATTTTTTGTTCCTAAATACTTAGTTTAACTTTTGGAAGGTTTCTTTCCTTATCCCAAAAAGCCTTCGAATTTCGGTGTCGCATTTTCCGTCCTTGGTTAAAATATTTCCTAACTACTTAATTTTTGTATCTGGCTACTTATTTATGACTATGACGCTAGATTTAGGGTCATCTAATCTCTGTAAAATTATGATCGGGAATGTAAACATTTGCAATAGCAAATACCAAAGACAAAGAATATATGTGATTTAAAGAATTCAGTAATAGAGAAAAGTTTATCTCTGCACTGAAGATCAAAACGTTAGTAATTCCTTGGTAGACGCAGGTGTGCCTCAGAAGAAAACTCGGTGTTTTAGCCACAAAGTGGTTTTTACTTCAGTTACGAATAGCCTTGCGTGTGGCATCGACTTAGTGTGATAGAAAACAAAGACCAAACATTGATCGCATTCACTAAACGGACGCACATTCAATAATATATATATATATATATATATATATATATATATATATGGTGTGTGTAAGTATTTATTAAGCTTAGCTTCCTGTGATACACGGAAAGTGACAAGTAGATCCCATTTCTCTGGGATCGGATACAATGTCATATTACTCCTGCACCAAAAGTTTTAATAAGTGTTACTATCAGAAGAAAATCTTCCAGAATTTCCAAATTGCATTGCGCTCAGTGAGGACTACCTTCCCAGCACAGTTTCATGGTGTACTCTACACTTCATATATATACATATATATATATATATATATATATATGTGTGTGTGTGTGTGTGTCTGAGTGTGTGTGAGAGAGAGAGAGAGTATGTGTGTGTGCGAAAACATAGTTTTCAGTTCTGCCATATTTAAGGGATAGAGCGTATGTAATTATAAAAGTGTATATTGAAGTCAGTTACAGACTTTTTCATGCTTATACGCCTGAAGATTGCGAATGGGCATGAAACAGACTGTCGCTGCTGGGTGTTGACTTCAGTGTACACACACAAATACACACACACACACAGAAGTAATATGAGTGAAATCTTGTGACTTAGCTGATTGATGTTTCCTTCAGCATCTCAGCTCCAGAGTTCAGTAATCGGACCTGTCCTTCCAATCTTCATGTGGTATCAGCAATTTCTTTGTATGTGCGTATATATATATATATATATATATATATATATATATATATATATATGTGTGATAAATTTTTATAAATTTTATCGTTATTTTTATTGGTTTCTCATATTTGAGTAGACGCATCGTTTATTTATTAAACAGTATATTTATTTATTTTCATCTGGCCTCTTTTGTAAAGTCTGTTCAACTTGCTTTTATGTTCATAAGTGATGGATGATAACAGATTTCTGCAGGTTTGCTGACGCACATTTCATGTTAAATTTCTAGCGTAGTTATGATTATAATCTGTGAGACTTCTACCAATATGACTCATTCTGTGACTAATAGTGGTAATGCTACTGATAATATTAGCCTTTTCCCTACAAGGGAACATTTGGCAGTCATTGGTCGATCAGCTGGTACCACTTTCGGTGAAAATTATAAAATCTTTCTCTTAAAACATATTTCCCAGGAAAACAGGTTTCTCAAGTCATGTGGCTATGATCCCTCTTTCCAGTACTGATAGAGTTTATCTTTCTGGCTTTTTATTTCAATTAATCTGGAACGACAAGTTATTAATCTTAGCATTACTTTCCCTTCAAATTACATGTGTAGTCCGTTTAATTGTTGATGCCGTTGGTAGTTCTCAACTCATGTTGTTTCTTTGCTTCCGTACAGTTCTTTGTTTGTGATTCTGTAGGGCCAGTCCAAATTTTTTTCAAAGAAGGATATTGTTTAAAATCTGTCTATATTTCTGAGCTGAGGTATTATAACTATTTACACTATTTACATTGTTCTGGTTCCAGAGACACATGGCCCAGTGTTTAAAAGCGTTGGTTAAAGTAAGCCAGTGACTTGACCCAAAGAGTTGTGAGTTCAATACCTGGCCACATCAGAGATGAATTAAAAACAAAACAAAAAAACATTGAAGTGTTCAATTAATAAAGGGAAATAACTGAAACTCAGACATCCAGAAAAGACATGGCACGTGGAACGGGAACAATCTTTCACCGTGGTTTGAAATTCCAACATATATCATCTGGAGAAAGTCGGAGTGTACAACGGCCGAAACGTCGTGAATATGGCAATAAATATAATGAAAACAGTAAGTAGTGTACAAAGGATATACTTTGCTACCCACCTCAAGAAAGTCGCCTGAATTAGATAAATATACTATATGGCATTAAACACGTAAATTGCTAGGTTTTAGGAAGAATGATATTTATTTATAATAATAATATATAGAGCATTTTCTTCATAATTGAATAGACACAACTATGAAATAAAATTAAATGTTCAGATATATTAAAATTAAATTTTCTTAACAAGTTTGAACATTTCATTATATTTTTGCTTTTTAATTTGCAAGCACTGCTTGCTTTAAGAAGCATTACATTCCAAAAATACGCTTTATTTAGAGAAGTACAATCTTTGTTAGATAGATAAACAGATTGTGATAGATAGATAGATAGATAGATAGATAGATAGATAGATAGATAAACAGACTGGGATAGATAGATATATAGACAGATAATGAAAGACGAATTTATATATCTGTATCTCTATGTATCTATGTATCTATCTATCTATCTATCTATCTATCTATCTATCTATCTATATATATATATATATATATATATATATATATATATATAGTGGTAGATAGATGGATGGACAATAAAAGGATGGATATATATATATATATATATATATATATAGAGAGAGAGAGAGAGAGAGAGAGATAGAGAGAGAGAGAGAGAGATAGAGAGAGAGATAGTGAGAGATAGATACATACATAGATAATGAAAAGACGTAGATAAATGGAGACAAACAGATAAATAGATATAGATAGATAGAATAATAGATAGACAGACATTCAGCTAGGCACATAATATTGGCGTAGAGAGAGATGCAAAGTAACTGAAAAATATGGAATGATTCCGAAATAAACAAGACACATATTGCTTGCTAATGATTCTTGTCTAAACCTAATTTTAAATTTTAGTAAAGAAATATATATTATAATACCTAATACCGCACGCTTATCTCTTGTACGTACGTGACAGTTTTCTAAATTACGTTAATTATTTCACATTTGTTACACGTTTTCGCAATTGTTCCAACACTTAAAATTTGCAACATAATCTTGTCGTATTATACGAAAACACGTGATTGAGGATTTACAGATGAATACTTAGTAAAATCCAATATTCTAAATGCTGATTTTTAAAGCGTAATAAGATGTAACTTAGATGTGGCATAAGGCCGAAAGTATGGAGCACCCAATGAGTATTGACCTCACTACTCAGTCGTAATTGATCTAGCGAGACAAGCTTGTTGGCTATTATACTACGTCGAAGTGCCCACTAGCCTGCTTTTAAATGAAAATCCGAAATTAGCGCGCATGCGCAAACCACGTAGCATACATTGACCAGTGGGAAAACCGAAAACAATATGCAATTTTTCAAGTGATCGCAATTTCAGTTCATTGTTACGCATCACTTGAAATAGCCTTTTTTTTTTCTGATGTGCCGTAAAAGGGATAATGTCAAAATGTAGAAATGCGTCAAATTATTTTTTTTTGGTTTATCTGAATACACTAGCTATTACATAATAGATTCTGTACTTAGTTCGAGTTTATGAAGACAAAAAGCCTTGGTATCCATGTTTAAACGACTCTTCAGTAAACTGATTTGCAACTTTGAATGAAACAGGTGATTTTTGTAGACACATTTTTTTTCTTTTACATTCAGTTGAAAAGAACTATTTCCCGATTAATAGAGACACAGTAAATAATGTTTCTTATATATTATTTACACAGTAAATAATGTTTATTATATATTCTTGTATTAACACACACATCAGGTCAAATACTTTCCTGAAAGTTAATAAAACAATTTCATTAGAAAAATAAATCATAGAATAAAATCTTTAAAAGAAAGCATTTGCTGTTTGTATAGATGTAACGTTATATTTTCAATATTCAAAATATCCAGGAAAGACCTTTATAAACGCATGTGTGATGTCATTTACGCAATGATTTATTTTCATTCGAAGTGAATTTGCATTCATATAATTCAAATTATGTTAATTACACATTAACTGCTTCGGGAGAGTGATACCATATTTATAATGAAATAAAAAAAAATCATAGTCGTCTTATACACTTGACTTATCAAATCTCAGTTGTATTCGTTAATCTTCGGAGAAATTTCAACAGAACACTTTATTCAATCTACGGGCATAGAATGTCCTTATACGATCTAAGCTTTAAGATAACGTGAAATAGTTTATTCTATGTAGACAGCACGGTCTTTATAGCAGTCACAGAAAAAAAAAAACACTGCAGGAAATCATAGAAAAAGGGGTAACAAAAAGCAAGAAGGATAACCATAAATTGTAAGCATAAGCGATATATAGTCTTTAGGGATATAAGGTTTTTAGCATTATATAGTCTTTAGCAATATAAAGTCTTTGGCGATATATATTCTTTAGGGATATACAGTCTTTAGCGATATATAGTCTTTTACGGCTATATAGTCTTTAGGGATATATAATCTTTAGCGATATATGGTATTTAGGGATATATATAGTCTTTAGCGATATATAGTCTTTAGCCAAAGAAAAAAAACCCAAGTTGAGAGATACAAATTGGAAGCTTCAGAATCATGCAAGTAGATAAATTTAACTAACTTCAAATCGATTTAACTGATAAAAGTAAATTTAATATATATATATATATATATATATATATATATATATACAGTATTCGTAAAAGCATAGGTATAACGAAAGATGCCTTTCGAGAGCTAAGCATTGTATTTAGAAAGAAAAACTTTTCGTTAGAAACAACGAAAAAAAGTACTGAATTCCTATTTAATACCAATCTTCCTCTATTGCAGTGAATACGGAATTTTTTCTCACAGATTAAGAGATCGAAAGCAACAAAAATACGGATCTACAGAAGGATGATGAGAATACCAAGAAAGGAGCATGAGAGCAATGAAGCAGTTTTACGGAAATAGGAAGAACAAACGGACAATTATATTTAGAATCGGAAAGAGACATATGACAATTCTTGGACACATAATTAGAAAAAACTGCTCGGAGAATTTGACACTCACAAGGAATACGACAGAAGACGAGAGATATAGTGAAAAACAACGGATAGCCTGCATAACGAGCTTGTGTAAATAGATGGCAGAAGAGAGACTGGATGTGTTAGATAGGGAAGGGTTATTGCTTGGAGCTACAAGAGAAAGAAGCTGCGGACACAATAATGACCCACAACCTAAAAAGATATGGCTCTATTAAAAAAGAGGATATCTTTTGTCTCTTCTACAGAACCGGGCTTAGGTCAGACTACCCGGTGAAAGAAACAAGTAATATAACTAAGATAGCATCGGAAATTACGGAAGTTTACCACCTACCACAGACTCCTGAAGAAGAACCAACGATGAGTACACAAGCCGAGATTAGAATAATTCCTCATTGTCTAACATTTATAAAAAAAAAAATAATAATGTTTATAGTAATGTTTTTATTGATTGAAAGACATTATGTCAACCTACTATAAAGATGGAGGACACAATATTTGAAGCAAGAATTTGCCTATGACTAGTGTTAGCATCCTGGTTAGCGTGATCAACGTTTCTTTGTCAAACAATTTTCGAAATGGTGACGCCTATGTGAAGAGGAAAACGAAAACAGTGACAAAAATTAATGAAATAAAAATGCCTAAAAATTGTAAGATTTTTTTTTTGCTTCATCCAGAGAAAGGCACATCATTTTAGTTGCTGAAGAAAAAAACCTGTCCAAATCTTTTTCCATGAAAATGAAAAAAAAAACAAAAAAAAAAACTGATTTGTGGATAAAATCGAGAAAAAAATATTTTAAAAAAGAATTTCGAACATTCGGAATAGGATTTGGGATGAATTTTAAAATCAACAAAAATTCTTTAAGAAACTCAATAAAGTAAAAAAAAAAAAAAAAAAAAAAGAAACACTCTTTTTATTCTAAAAGACATTTTTAAATAGATTTTTTTCTTAAAACAGACGAAAAAGTTTTTTTCGTGTACTGAGAGAAATGCATGTTGTATTTTGCGTGAATGCATTTCTTTTGTTTCTCATATTTTTATGTTTCATTTGACGCGAAAGGAAACAATCGAACTAGATGGTGATTGCAATGGAATTTTTTTTATATATTTATGCTTTCTTGGAAGATTTGGCCATGAAGATATTCTTTAAAAAAATCATAAAAGAAATACATACAAATAGCAAAATAGTTACATCTTATGT
>OZ010578.1:20793326-20820826 GCA_963932145.1 Acanthosepion lycidas | reverse complement strand
TTCAAACTTTCTATCCTGGTGTAACAAGGTGCCTCATGTGTTTCACGTACGATTTCATTTTCAACACTTCTTACACTTCTCTTTTGACTGCCATAGATGTAACCCCACCTCTCTCTCTCTCCCCCTCTCTCTCACTTTCTCTCTCCCCCTCTATCTCCCCGCTCTCTCTCTCGTATCAAACGTCGTCTTGAATCTTTTTCTGAATTTGAAATTACGATCTCTCTTCCTGCTGTGACCTCCTGTTCCAGTTTTCTTCTTTACTCTTCCCTCTTTTTTGAACGTATTCACCGTTTTCTGGATGGTTCATGAATGGATTTGAAGATTAAAGAGTGTGTATGAATGACCTCTCACCATTGCTCAGTTGTGAAGAGAGGGGGGTTGACACAAAACGATTTTAACCTGTTTCCTTTCTAAATTAATAATTCAAAAGTTTTTCAGTGATTATTTCGACAGTTGGTGTCAAGATGGTGTCTTATCCGAAAACCTGGCAAAATGAAACTCAATTACTTTGGAGTTTTTTTTAGGTATTAAACATTATGTGGGATGGACAATTAGGCTGTTACACGATTTGGACAATTTTGCTCTTACACCCGGTATACATACACGCACACACACACACACATATATATATATATATATATATATATATATATATATATATATATATATATATATATATATATATTGATGGATTTTTTGTTGAATAAATTAGTAATGTACTCTCAGCATCTTTTCAATTGGATCCTTTCATATTCACGGATAAAATTTTTGGTGTCGTTATTAAGGAAGAGGGAAAATTTCCGTGTTGATACATATTTCTTTTATTTAAGTACTTTCGACATAGCATAATGTCATCATCAGGGTATTGTTTATTGCAAGACAAATATTGTAGTGTTAATTATTGTTATTGTTAAAATTGTTGTGTTTATCTGAAAGTTAAAGTTCTTATTTCTGGAGTGAAGAAAGCTGAGTCAGTGCATGATCGCAAACACCGTTTAAGGGGAGGTAACTATGTCTGGTTGTGGAGAGTCTGTTTACGAAATAAGTAGTCAAAAAAAGCATCAGTGAAACACTGGCAAATTCAAACTATCTATTGCACACATTTTCGAATATTTGTGGAGTATCCATAATTAATTTTATTAAGGTTTGATTACAATTTTTTAATATACATTTCTTCCAGAATTGAATTTTATGTTTATAATTTTCGTGAAAAGTATGGAAGTATTTTCGACAATAATTTATCTGAATTGCGAATGTGGACTGATTTCTTGTTGTAAATGTTTAGAAATGTTGGGAATTTCGTTCAAATGATATATATATATATATATATATATATATATATATATATATATATATATATATATAAATGTAGGACGCCCATGGTTTAGATACAAAGACAAGGTGAAAAGCAACTTGTCAGCAGTCAATATACCACATATCACCCTTGAGAGGACTCAGCAATTTTCAATCTGCTTGTCTGCATCATCTTCAAGAAGCGGGAGCAAGATCTAAAAGGTCAGCCTTTCTAACAGTGATCTCATCTCACAATCCACACGCTTGCTCCATGTGTGGCCTCCTTTGTAAATCACTAGCGGGTCTTAAATGCCACTTAAGATTATCGCACACAACTTCATAACTGAATCAATTATGTTGTCAGATCCTCATACGTCGAAACCGTCGGGAGAGTCCATTATAAATATATATATATATATATATATATATATATATATATATATATATATATATGCAAATATTGTTATATTTGTTTTATATTTATTATATAAATTAAATCAAAACAAAATGCAAGATGTGGAGTTTCTACGTGATACTTATAGGTAAATCAATAAATCGATAGTTTAAGATTTAATGCATGGATTTTTTTTCATTATTCCAGGTGTCCACCAGAACTCTATCCTTGCACCTACATTATTCCTAAATTTCAACAATGACCATTATTAGATCATCAGTTCACCAAACTCTATGCCCATGAAACAAGTATTTATTCCTGTCCTAATAGTAAGTCTGATAATGATAGATTGACAGCTGATCTGAAAAATGGATTTGGATCCATAATTATTTTTTATCAATGGCCCATAGAATAATGTGAAACATATGCATTGTGATAATAGAAGATCAGCCAAGAATGATGAAATTTTGCAAGAACCTGGATGCAAATTTACTCTGGATGAATTATCGATTAAAGTCATTTCAACACATTTTCGTCTGAGTGAATTGTTTTTCTTTTAATTAAAGTAGCAATTTTGGAGATGTTTACTAATAAAAATGATGGAAACAAAAAGAATCTAAATAAAATTGTCTAGATTATATAACGAAAAAGTTTTTTTTTAATAACTCTAAATTTAAAATTCTCAGCGTCACTTTTTCCTGCTTATGTGTAGTTACATCAACGTAAACAAACCTAATCCGATGAAATCCTAAGAGATTAAACACTTCGCATGAAAAATTTTCCCACTTTGTCATATTTATCGTTATATATATATATATATATATATATATATATATATATATATATATATATATATATTATTTATTTATTTATTTATTTATTAATTAACAGGAATAAAAGTATATGTCTATATTTCTGAGATGTGTACACTATTTACATTGTTCGGACTATCATCCTTATATCTGTCGCCATATTTATCACAACCTTTCCGCCGTTGCACGCACCGGTCTTCTTCAGGTGGTTGGAATGTCGAACCTAACACATTATTTCGTTCGCTGGTGTAGACTGTTCTAGTTCCACGTGCCATGTCTAATGAATGTCAGTTGTCAGTTATCGCCTGTTAATTCCCCTTTCCAAGTTCTCCGCCACCTAAACCAGGATTTGAACTCACACTCTTTTGGGTTATGCCAATGGATCTAACTAACGCCTTTATCCACTGTGGCATGTGTAGAACACTCTATTACAGAGAGCGAAATAAAGTGATCAGTTCGACATTACAACCACCTGAAGAAGGCCGGAGCGTACAACGGCCAAGACGTTGTGATAAATATGGCAACAAAGGGGAGGACGATATATATATATATATATATGCATATATATGCATATATATATATATATATATATATATATATATATATATATATATATGCATATATATGCATATATATATATATATATATATATATATGCATATATATATATATATATATATATATATATATATATATATATGTGTGTGTGTGTGTGTGTGTGCGTGTGTGTGTAAATTTAGGGATATATGTATACTTTCGCGTTACACTATTTCTATTAATATGGGTTGTATTTGTTTTTTGTTTTCTTTTTTGTCCAACAAAACTTAATTAATATATAAAGATTTGCAAATATCTACACACAAAATATGACTACTGTTTTTACAATGTTGTATGAATTGCAGACTCAGCTCTATCTCGTCAATACACAATAACACTTATGTCCGTAAATATCAACAATTGTATTCATTCTTTAACAAAAGCTTGGGAACTTCAATAACGGCTGGACAAACAGACATATTCCTATGTAAATATTTCAGTTATTAATGATATGAATAATTTCCTTTATGCGCTCGGGTAACAAAAAATACTAATAAAAGGAATACCGTGAATTGAAAAACGGAAATATTCCTTATAAAATTTATCAACATTGTCATTTAAAAGATTGTTTGGTTCCTACTGAAGAAATATACTGAATAGGCGTAGATATGTTCACTTATCACCAGGTTCATACTGCTCCCTGTAATTTTGAACAGAAGTAGATGTATAGTTTTTATTTCCTATTTAAGACGGGATTTCTGGTACCTTCTGTAAACTTGTCCTATTCTTTTACTTATATTATCCCCTTGCGTCTTCGTGGCATTATCACCTTTTCTGGTGTGAATTGATTTAAAAAGAAATGACTGAAGTAAAGATGTGATTGAGCAAGTCATTGTCGTCATGGTCAAATTGTGACGGGCATCTGCATAGAGTTTCACCCATGATGACAGATTTCCATACGCATTCGCGTAAGCAGAGTGACATAAGTGTATTAATATTTGCATTACCTTATATACATATATATATATATATATATATATATATATATATATATATATATATATATATAGTACAGGTAATCGATCCGTTGGTATATAATCCACAAGGATACTAGTAATATTAATCATTAAAACTGATCCATAGAGTGCTCCAAGTTTTCATTTTAGCAGAGCATATATATTTTTACAGCGAAAAGCAAAAAATTACATCAACATGCATAACGTCTTTTTCAAGTCTTAAAAAATAACTTACACACAACCAATTGCTAACGCAAACCCACTCTCATTAACAAGGCTTCTACGAGAAGAGGACTGACAATGAACATAAATTTAAAACAATGTTCTGAGATAGATTATCAGTGTCTCTCACTCTGTCTCTGTCTGTCTGACTCCTTCTCTCTCTCTTTCTCTCTCTCTCTCTCTCTCTCTATATATATATATATATATATATATATATATATATATATATATATATATATATTTACAGGTAATCGATTCGTTGGTAAAAAAATAGTATCATATAATCCGGGTGGATTCAAGGAATATTAATTATTAAAACTGATCCACAGAGACCTCGATGTTTCCTTTTATTTTAACAGAGCATATCTATTTTTAGAGAGGAAAAAAAATAACAAAAAACAAAATATAAAAACAACAAAAAACAAAAATTACTTCAACATAGAGATAGTAGAAATTTAGATTTTCATCCATCCATATATGTCTATCTGTCTGTCTCTCTCTCAGTATATATATATATATATATATATATATATATATATATATATATATATATATATATATATATAAATATATAATATATATATATATATATATATATATATATATATATATATATATATATATATATATATATATATATATATATATATATAGAATTGATCTGGGAATTTAACTATATTGTTGACATGGGAAAAAAATCTCTTACTATAAAGGTAATTTACATTAACCATAAAAAAAGGCTTAGACAGAAGCGTCTATTCTTTTTAAATTTGGATTTTTTAATGTAACTATGACAACAAGAAAATTTCGATTTCATTTTTGCCTTGAAAAAGTCGGAAAACGAAACGCGTCGCCAAAATCTAAGATCTTTTTTCCAATTGTCGTTTTATTTATACCAATCTGTCTTGTCCTCAGAATTGATCTGAGAATTTAACTATATATATATATATATATATATATATATATATATATATATATATATATATATATATATATATATATATATCAGTAGGTTTAATGTAAATTTAGACAGCATATTTTCATTCAATTATGTTTCATTGAATAATATAGACATATTGTGGCAATTTATTTTTTTTTAATATTAATCTCTTCCATCCCTCTAATTAGTTTCTTCATGTTTAGGTGAAATTCATCCAGGAAGGCACCCTAGTTTATTCCCTGCCCAAGTGCTTTCGATCTCTTCCACGATCATCCGCAGAGGTGAATTATGAAGAGAAACTAATTGTAACTGCGATATAATCTGCATTTCGTTGTGATGGTGATTAAAAAAAAAACGCGTGGTTACACTCCGTTATATTCTGTGTTCAATACATGAATATTCCTCTGCATATAAAAAAAAACATTCATTCCATTTTTCATTCTACCAATTTCCATTCAGTTCCCTCTTATTTAAAAAAAAAAGCCATCGCTACAACGAAGGAATTTAAATTTTAAACTAGATATAACAGAGCGTTTTCGCGCGCGCTTTTAATAAAATCAGAATCACAACGAAATGCAGATTTTACCGCCGTTACAATTTATTTGTCTTTGTAATTACCACATGAGGATGATCATGGAGGAGATCGAAAATATTTGGAAAGGGTCAGTATTAAAATAAACAGACTTAATATATATATATATATATATATATATATATATATATATATATATATATATATATATATATATACCTTATAGGCTTCTGAAAAAAATAACTTCAGTTGAGCTCTCTGGGGAGGAGGTATGAGCTTGTAAAGTGACTATTATAGCTGATATAGCAAGACTCTTCGGCAAAAACGAATTGAGTCACTGTCGGTCACTGTGTGTGTTTATCTAAAAATAAATACGTTAAAATTAACCTCCGTCGCTGACGAAGGCTTAGTGATAGAATCTCCTAATGACGCCAATTCAGTCGGGCTTCGATCCTAGCTAGAGGCAACCGGACGTCTAACCACACTGAAGAGCTGCGAAACAGTCTGTCTGTGGATGACTATGTATCTATCTATCTATCTATCTATCTATATATATATATATATATATATATATATATATCTATATATATATATATACATATATATATATATATATATATATATATATATATATATATATATATATATATATATATATATAAGATAGATAGATAGATAGATAGAGAGATAGATAACTCAATGAATCATGTGTGAATATATATGCGCGTGTGTGTGAAACATTTTACATAAATTTTAATGAGAAATGCTTTCCCAGTGGGCGAGGGTCTTCAGAGAAAAAAAAATCAATATTATCGGTGATTTTAGTGAGGCGGTTGAACATTTGATTTTTTATTAATTTTTATTGTATCGTTTTACAAATTATATTTGAAGTGATTTTATCTCAGTTTCTGTACATATTAGTTTACGTGTCAAGACGTAGCATCGATATATTGACAAAATCACACAAAACACCGCCAGCACATATAAACACAGTGAATGAGAGATCTTCGCCTTTCGTCAGATCAGACGATGATTCACAGTTATCTTACAGTGTTGACTTCTTCTCATTACTGGGCAATGCCTTCCTAAATATATGGCACATGTTACGATATATATATATATATATATATATATATATATATATATATATATATATATATATATATATATATATATATATATCCATGTAAAATAGAATATATATATATATATATATATATATACATATATGTATATATATATATATATATATATATATATACATATATGTATATATATATATATATATATATATATATATATACATATATGTATATATATATATATATATATATATATATGTATATATATATATATATATATATATATATATACATATATGTATATATATATATATACATGTAAAATAGAATATATATATATATATATGTAAAATAGAATATATATATATATATATATATGTAAAATAGAATATATGTATATATATATATCAATGTAAAATAGAATATATATATATATATATATATATATATATATATATATATATATATATATATATATATATATATATATGAAGAAATATAACATATTAAGATGTGCTATATTTATGGGGTATCAGAGATAGAGCGTGTTTAAATATAAAAGTGAACATAGAATTCAGCACTTAGAGGCGACAGTCTTTTTCATGCTGGATGCTGTATGCAATCATCAGGCCTGACGATTGCATCTAGCATGGAACAGACTGTCGCCTCTAATTGTTGAATTCAATTTTCACTTATATATATATATATATATATATATATATATATATATATATATATATATATATATGTATATATATATATATATGTATATATATATATATATATATATTCATATATTATTATTTATATATATATATATATATTATATATATATATTTATTCAAAAAAAAAATATATATATATATATCCATGTAAAATAGAATATATATATATATATATATATATATATATATATATATATATATATATATATGTAAAATAGAATCGAATTTGGACGTTCCCAACATTAATTTTTAAAGGGATCAATACAAAAGCAGTGCAATATTCTTTATTCTTATTTTCAGGATATTACATAAAAAATATGTAAAAACGTTACACAATTTTAATCATTTTTCGATGTGTATTAGCACATCTCATCAGCCGTTAGTAAGTGACTGGTGCGTAGAAAATTTATTGAGATTTAAAACCAAATACTCCCTCTTTGCATGAGAAAAGGAAGAAAAGAAAAGAGTAAGATAGAAAGAAAAATGTTACATCGCCTTTTCTCAAGAAAAGGAAGAATAAGAAAAGAGAAGTAAGAGAATAGTAGCTGGGTTTGTTTTGTTCTTATTCAGATCAACCAATCGGAATGGCATACCCTAAGTTCAAAGTAAGGGAGAAAAACGAAAGAATCAGTTACCCGTAACAATTCATGACCCACACATTTGGAATCGTAGACGACATCTAAACGTCATATTCGGCGCGGAGGAAAATTGGCTACAAAAGTTAAGCATTAGTCAAATGTCATTTACTGTGAGAGAAGAAAAAATTAACAAGTTACTCGACAAACTACATACCCTATGAGGTAAAATAATCAAAATTTCACATTTCTGTAGTTGGTAAATAAACCAACCTTTTAACAAATAAAAGGAAAATGTAAACAAATAAATCTTACATTAATAAAATTTATAGGTGTAATAAATTATTTGAACATATAAATCAGACGAAATTATTTAGTCATACAGATCTAACAAAATCATTTACATATATAGATCATATAAAATAAAATAGAATGCAACTGCTAAAGGGCCTTTTATATAAAGTGTTAATAATAAGCAGTGAATGTAAAATGTCAAAAGATCAGCCGATGTCAATACATCTATACTAAATATCATCAACACTAGTAGAAGATTAATGCAAAAATTATACTACGTCGAAATTGAACTTACTGACAGAAAGATAAGCCTTTTAAGTGGTAAGATGTTTTATTTAAAATATAAGAAGCAATTGTCAAATTTCAATGTCTAGCAAGATTGTCGTGTCGAAGGTATAATATGTTTACAATTAACCGCTAATTAAAATCTTTCATTTAATAAAGGATCACTATTCAAGAACCTGATAATCGGCGTCTTTTCCTGTAAACACAGAAAACAAGGTTCATATAAAGATCTACAGATCATTGCCAGTTGTAAAATTTTCCATTTCACTTTCGAAGTTTTATTTTCATCTTTCAACTTCCGAAAATATTTTGAAAGTGAAGAAATTTTTTTACAAGTACTTTTAGTAAAAGACGATAGGGCTTTACACCATCGGGTTTTGCAGGAATTCTTAGTACTATCAATATAGAACTTTTCAACGCTCGAATTTTCCATTTTGGAGATAGAACAAAGATACATAAGGGATTTGGTTAAACATTTTTTTACAATGAGCATTAGTAAGGATTCCTACAATTACATTGGTCATTATACTTAACAATATTTTCATTGGTTCTTGTATTATGATTAAGATTATTAAATTGGTTTGGAGTTCCGATGTCATGCAACTTTATGATTTTCTCGAGATTATTAGTACCAAATCATAAATTATATATATATATATATATATATATATATATATATATATATATATATATACGATAAAAAGTGCTATATATCTAGGAATCTATGCCCAGCAACTGGGAAGAAGGGAATATATATATATATATATATATATATATATATATATATATATATATATATATATATTTGTAGGTACAAAATTTAATGATCGAAATAAAAGTATAAAACTTAATATTACGAGACATATTAAAAACGGGCGAAGCAACCGGTTTCGCTCCCGCTCTTCAGGCTTCAACGGGAGATTTAAAATTAACACAGAAAAATGTACAATAAAAGGAAGATGTGAAAAAACAAAATATGCATAAGGAACTAGAGACAAATGACAGCGAGTCCCAACAAACACTCGCGTTGTTTAAACAAAGAAGGCTTACAACACGGTGAACCAGTCATCACTAGTATTTAGTCACCCCCCCCCCCACGAGGGCATCATGTGGCACAAGGCCGGTTTAACGTGGGATCTGCGAGCCCGTGGGATCTCCGAGCCCGTGGGATCTCCGAGCCCGTGCGCTCGGCCAAAAATATGACATTTGAACCCGTATAAACGGGTTCAGGTTCCGTTTACCTCCCCGAATGAGACTCCGCCCTTCGGCGCAGACTCGTTCGGGTTCCTCCCCGCCCGGACGCAGAGAGTTCAACCGATCAACCGATCAGCCAGTCAGCCGGTTGTCCGACTTCAGACTGAACCAGTCAACACTAGTATTTAGTCACCCTCCACGAGGGAATCCTGTGGCTCAAGGCCGGTTTAACGTGGGATCTCAGAGCCCGTGGGCTCGCCCCAAAATCTGCCCTTTGAACCGTATAAACGGGTTCAGGGTCGGTTTACCTCCCCGAAAGAGACTCCACCATTCGGCGTAGACCCCTTCGGGTTCCTCCCCGACCGAAGGCTAGAGTTCAACCGAACAACCGATCAGCTTGTCAGCCGGTCGTCCGACTTAAGACTAAACCAATCAACACTAGTATTTAGTCACCCCCCCCCAACGAGGGCATCATGTGGCACAAGGCCGGTTTAACGTGGGATCTCCGAGCACGTGGACTCGCCCAAAAATATGACCTTTGAACCGTATAAACGGGTTCATGGTCGGTTTACCTCCCCGAAAGAGACTCCCCCTTCAGCGTAGACTCGTTCTGGTTCCTCCCTGCCCGAACGCAGAGAGTTCAACCGATCAGCCGGTCAGCCGGTCAGCCGGTCGTCCGACTTCAGACTGAACCAGTCAACACTAAATTTGGCTGCACAATCTCTGTTCTTTAATAGGTTTTCGCATATGCCGGAACTATAGGTGTTCGGGACGAGTCCATTCAAAGGTAGGGTGTGATTTCTAATTTTAGTAGGAACGTGTTGTTTTATTCTCGTGTCTAAGCGTTGAGTTGTTCTCCCTATGTAGTCTGCTACGCAACTACAAGCGTATTTATAAATAATTGAATTAATTTGATGGTGAGGGAGAACGTCTTTACACGCAGTTTTTTTTTTTTTTTCACATCTTCCTTTTAGTGTACATTTTTCTGTGTTAATTTTAAATCTCCCGTTGAAGCCTGAAAAGCGGGAGCGAAACCGGTTGCTTCGCCCGTTTTTAATATGTCTCGTAATATTAAGTTTTATACTTTTTTTATTTCGATCATATATATATATATATATATATATATATATATATATATATATATATATCAGAAGGTTTTCGTACTTTTTCATTGATTGATTGATTGATTGATATGTTGTTTTTAAGGTTTAACAACGATTTTTTGGTTACTTAAAGCCAGAACATATTTTTACTCTGTAAAAAATTCTCTTGGAGATAATAATAATTTTCTAATACATGTTCTCCAAATTAACACACATCACCGTCACATGCAAGCTTAGACAAGCTTGTATTCACAAGCCATCATCCATTTAGGTACTGACCAAGCACGACTTTGCTTAACCTCGTTGATCGCATGAGAACCGGTGTGTGAACGTGATTTTTGTCATTTATTAGATTCTACTAGCACTATCTAATCTTAATCTGTACTACTTGAACTCACAATTACTAATGACACTAAAGTCTCGAACCAAAGTTTTCTTAATGTTATAACGTCTGCATCATCCTCCTGAATTATCCCCTCGTCGCCCTCCTCCTCCCCGAAAGCAATCTGAGACATTTTTTTCATTTTACCATTGTGCAGACTTATCTTCTTATTATTTATTTACACCAATTTTTTGTCATTTTTCAAAAAGAAAATAAGTTTTTTAATTCACTTTATTATCTTAAATGTCCTATGATTTAATTATTTAAATTAAAATTAACACCGTTGCTTTAATATCATTAGAAGCACTAAAAAAAATAAACTATGAGAGAATGATCAATAATGCCTGCCTTCCAAATGGCAGTGAATATTCGACAATATTTTCAAAAAACGAAAATTCATGAAATGACCGAGTTTTGGAGAATATCATGTGACAAATGATGTAAGTCTATACAAAATAAGGCCTCTAGAAGAATCGTTGATAACAATCTGAAAGTGACAAAACAAGAAAGATGGCTGAGAGAAATTAGCACTTGCAGAGCACATCGAAGGTAAGAGAAGCAAAGGGAATTAGGGTGCAACCTACTTGACAATAGAAGAGAGATGTAGAATCAGAGACAACAAAGAAAATGTGCACGATTATTGTCAACATCCATAAGAGACATGACACATAGATCGGAACAGACAGAGATAGAAGCATATATATATATATATATATATATATATATATATATATATAGTAAAGATAAATTCATTTTTATATAATCCAATTGGATCCTAGCAATATGAAATATTAAAACTGATCCACAAAAAGAGCTCAATGTATTTATTATTACAAAGAAATATAATTAATAAAGGATAAAATTCAAAATCACCTCATATAAGGAATAACCAATTTCGGCAGACGAAGACATCTGTCTTATCAATAGCCCTGTGAAGTGAGTTCGTGTCAAAAATAGAAATTTAACCGTAAAAACTTAAAAAAAAGAAGCCCTCCACCCTAAAAAAAACAGGCGAAAAAATAATTTATCCCATTCAATCTTTCAGTTATGACATTATGGCATTAAATTTCGGTTATTAAAATTGGAATAAAAAGGGGTTTAAAAATAACATTAAAATACATAGATAAAATGTTATAAAGGATTAATGAAAAGAGAGTTGGGGAAATCTTAGAATAGTGGAAAGTTTATAAATTATAATTAATATAGTGTGAAGAGGGAAATATAGAAATGAAAATTAGTTATAATTTCGACGTTAGAGGTGTTAGAGGGAAGTGAATATTATGGAAACATGTTATTAATTAAGTTTAAACTATATTATGGACATCTAAATTTGTTTTTGCGTCGACATTTTAAAACATATCCATTCCTCATTTTATAGATTTTACAGTTCAGTTTCTATTTCTGACACGAACTCACACCATACCGGAGTTGATAAAATAGAAGACTGAGATATCTTCGTCTGCCAAAAAAGGCTACACCCCATATTAGGTGATTTTATATTTGATTGTTTGATTGTTTATTAATTATATATATATATATATATATATATATATATATATATATATATATATATATATATATATATATGAAGAAATATAGTTTTAAGGTGTGCTATATTTATGGGATTAAGTGCTCAATATCAGAGGTAGAGCGTTTGTAAATATATATGTATAAAAGTTAACATAGAAGTCAACACTTAGAGGTGACAGTCTGTTTCATGCTCGAAGCAATCGTCAGACCATATATATATATATATATATATATATATATATATATATATATGTATGTATAGAAACAGGGTGTAACCGCAGATATCTTACTGGAATTCGCTTAAGATTTTATAACACTGTTGGACTTTATCAATAATAATGGGGTTTTCTGTGATGTTTACGACAAATGGTGTCAAGATGGCTAAACGTCTTATCTAAAAACTTAGAAAATAGAAACTCAATTTGTTTTGTGTTGTTTTTTTAAATAGCAAACTTTATGTGGGATGAACAATTATGCTGTTACACCCCATATATATATACATATATATATATATATATATATATATATATATATAGAGAGAGAGAGAGAGAAAGAGAGAGAGAGAGAGAGAGAGAGAGAAAGAGAGAAAGAGAAAGAGAGATACATAGATAGATAGAGGTAGATAGATAGATAGATAGAGAGAGAGGGAGATATAGAGAGAATGAAGAGCTAATTTTGATTGATTGATTCGTCTCCGTCGGCTTATCATTCCTTTGTAGGATATTTAAAGCCAGAAAATAATATTAAATTGTAATATTTTTTAGAGATACAAGTTTTGTGATATTTGTATAGTGATACAAGTTTTGCTGTTTAATGCCTAGCTTAGGGGAAAATACATGGATTGATACATTTCACAAAGGGTTTTTTACCCCGTGAATATAACAAACCTGCCAGCAATTGAATCTTGGGGCTTCTTTTAACAATTCCGAGCCATTATCCGCTGCAGCACGCGGCATATCCAACGTTACAGCATCCGATATTCGCAAGTAGTTACCCATCTAAGTACTAATCAAAATCGTTGATCTCACCGGAAGGACATAGGTATAGAGAGAGTTTGTTTTTACTATCATCAATATTAGAAACGAATGGGATTTGCCAATGTTATCCCTTGAAAATTTAGCTACATTTATGCTAATGTACATAAGACATATGGCTCGAGAGGCTCTCAAATTAGAGGGATATTCTTAAAATTGTTATGCTAAATAAATAAAATAGTAGGTTATAGGAATTAAACCCTATGAGGATAAGAAGGATAGATAATGATCGACATTTGATTTGAATAAATTACCTCTAAGGAAATATTCAGCCTGTCTCTCAAAATAATTGTTTGGAAAAAAATCTGTCACAGTGAAATTTATTCCCTGGGATTGGAATACGGGGGAAATAAGTGTGATTCGACTACGTAGAAGTTGCATAGCATTTACTAGCTTTAAATCTCTGAATTGGTGGATCTAAAGAACAGAGATTATTTAAACATTTTCTATGGAATTTGTGAAGCGTATCGAAAGGCTGTTGTTTTCGGCGTGAAAGAGGAGGCATAAATCGAAAACTACTTTCACTATGTCAATTACGTCGCTGCTTTCCTGTCAAATATAGTTTTATACCTATGACAATGTATGCTGACAATATATACGGGTTTTGGTTCAATGAAGGGAAAAAATGATTCACGTCATTTCTCGAATACAGTTGCTCCGGCCGGCATTCAACCTCATTTCGCTGAATCGTCCTGATAAAAGCGCGCCTACGCCGTTGCACCTGCTAGTTTATAACCGCGAGCACCATCACCAGTACGAGGCTTTTGTAATCGGCTGCGTTATCAGGTATTCGGTCATGCAAATGTAATTAATGTGCACTTGGGGTGAATTTATTTTCAAAGCGACTTATCTCATAAATGTCTGTTGCACATGGAGTAAATGTGTGCTTCCAAGAAAGAGATTCTTTCCGTTCTTTGATGCTTTCGATGTAGCTTGTCTAATATAACCCAACACAAATGCAACATTTATCACATCTGTTTTTCCACTCATAACCGTTTGCTTTGGCACTTAGATATATTCTTTTAATCCGATTTAGTCTGGCAAGGCAACCATCAAACTCTTTCGAAAGGTATCTATCTATCTATCTATCTATCTCAGTCTCTTATCTATCTATCTATCTCCAATATGTTCATATCTATCTATCTATCTATCTATCTATCTATCTATCTATCTATCTATCTATCAGTTTGTGGTTCTGTCTACTAACAACCCCACTCGTATGAAGATTTATTTCTAGTCAACAGCCTCCTGAATTTGAAACATAACTGTTACCGCTTACTCAATAACCTTTATAATAATGGAATAGACATTGATACCCATAATGCAGCATACAGGAATAATCGAACGCAAAATCTAAAAGAAACAAAAAAAACAAGAAAAAAAAAAGAAAACAAAAACGCAATATACATGGACTGAAGACTGATCAAGCAAGAAACATATTGTTGCTGCTCAGTTTTGATCGCAGTTATATTTACGTAAGCTCTGTTCTTGACATTGGGCACTTTTATCTATAAATATAACAGACCTTAAAAACCTTATTTTTATAATATATATTGAAGCAATCGGATGTCTAGCCACATTAGACAAAAAAAAAGAAACGCATATTTATAGGCGATAGCTATAAATATGCGTTTATCTTTGCCTCGCTAGCCAACTTTTCCTGACGATCCGTTTAGGTGAAACCTAGGTAGGTTTGTCTGGCTCACTAGGTGTATCTATATAAATATCTATGTATATATATATATATATATATATATATATATATATATATATATATATATATATATATATATGTATGCGTGTGTGAGTGTTCTTTCTCAACAGTCCTATTATTACCATAAAGTCTGCCATAAAATAACAAAAATGTAAAGAAAAAATAAATTAACTGAAATCTCCTAAGATTCATATTTAAAAAAAAAATAAATCTAAAATTTCTGTTTAACCTCTTCTTCGTACACATGTTTATTCACATCAACTTTTTCTTATAAATTCATATATATATATATATATATATATATATATATATATGTATGTATGTATGTATATACAAGTGTCATTCCTTATGACAGACAAGATGCTTTGATTTAGTTTTTATACAATTTCTCATGTGATCTTATAACTTTTTTTCTCTTCGACAGATAAATTATACAAAAACTGTCCAATTGTTCTTTTTTCCGAGCTCTTTCGGCTATATATTTAGGCATTTTCAAGGTTGAAATCTATTAACTGTTAACAAGAAATAGATTGTTGTATGTATGCAGTTATATAATGTTTCATTTTCAAAACATGGTAAAGATACTGTGTCCATGAACATAGCTGATATTATTGAGTGTTGTTTTTTTCGTTTTTATCAATGTCTTCCATTATTTTTAGACTTTATTACATGTAGACGATACTATTTTATTTGCGTTATCAACAAGTATGTTACAAATAGTGTCCATTAGGTGTCCATGAGTATTTAAATCAGATCTAATGGTCAGAAAGATATAGTGTGGGTCTTCTTGTTAAACATGCTGTAGTGTGGCCTATATAATTGTTTACGAATTTTGATTGATCAGAAATACAATTGCTTAATGGATATTTAAATTAGTAAATAATATTTGTTCTATTTAAATTTGTTCGAAGAGTTAAATTAATATTTTTATCTATAAGGTTGGCGGTTTTAAATTTTTTTCTAATAAATAATTAGTCAAATTTTTTTGCTATTGTCAACTGGTGCAGTTCATTTTTTTTATAAGTTTCTGAATTACAGTTTTATTTTGTTTGTAATTTTCCTTCATCTATCTTTTATAAAAACTATTAATATTATTGATTATGTTTCTATTCTCGTCGTTGCTATTAGACAGAAAAAAGCCTAATATGGAAATCCAACAATTGATTAGGAAATCCGTTATTAATAAGCGTTTGTTTTCTTTAAAGAAAAGCGTTCAAGAGGATGAATTCACGTGCGCTCTCTTGACGAATTATTTAATAAAGCCTATTTTATATCTAAGTGAGAATTCATTAGAGAAAATATTAGGTTGGTGCAAAAATAATGCCGTAATAATGTCGTTGTTTGACGTATTTTTAACGTCAAAAAACGACATTATTACGTCATTATTTTTGCACCAACCTAATAAGTTGACAAGAGTCGTTAATAGTTTTTGTTTTTTATATAAACAGATGCTGTACATTTATTATTACTAAAATCAGCGAGAACCGCTTAGAAAGTCAACAGTTAATATGCTTCAACCTTGAAAATGGCTAAATGTATAGCCGAAAGCGCTCAGAAGAAGACTTATTAGACAGTGTTTTATGTATCTACAGAAAAGAAAAAAACATAAGGTACATGAGAAATTATATAAAAAACTAAATGAAAGCACTTTGATTGTCATATTCAATGAAACGTGCATGAAAGAGAAACTGCTGCCTATATACACAAATATAACTACATATATATATATATATATATATATATATATATATATATATATATATGCTGAACGAAAGAAAGGCAAAACGATAGAGGCTGTTTTTTTTTTAGCTATCAAGAGACAATGATGGATATATCGAAGGTATGACAGACATGGCTAAATATTGCCTTACTTTAAAATTAGTTATTAGAGGGAGGGAGGTTGAAAGAGAAAGTGAGAAAGAGAGAGTGGGAAATGAAAATTAAAGAAAGGATGCTGTATAAAATATTTGCATATATTTAGCATATGTCTATTTTCCTGAAAAATGTGGGCGGGTAACGAAAACTCGAAGGGATACGGGAAGAGAATGAGATGATACAGGCAAAAAGAACAGGGCTATGTGATAAAATATTTATTTGTCAACACCCCACCAATATATGAGAGCAAAATAAAGAGCCATTACCGATATCTACGTTGCAAATTTTTAAATCTTATCTCTCGGCCTTCGATACCTTCTCAGTTTTGTTTTAATTGTTATTGTTTTTTAATCACATTCACCAATTTTGTCATGATTCGGTCTATATTTCTGAGATGAGGTATTATGTACACTATTTACATTATTCGGACTATTGTCCTCATCTTTGTCGCCATATTTATTACAACGTTTCGGCCGTTGTACGTTCCACGTTCCATGATTAACAGATGTCAGTTATTAGTTATCTCCCGTTAATTCCCCTCTCCAAGTTCTCCACTGCTTTAAACGGGTATTGAACTCACACTCTTTGGTTCCTGTCACTGGACCTAACAAACGCCTTTATCTACTTTGCCTTGTGTCATGATTGTTTATCAACTTCGAAATTCTGGGGTCACTGAGTGTGTCACATGATGATGAATCATCCATTCTTTCTATGATAGTATGCACGTGCGCAAATTTGGTTGTAATTTGACACTTGAAAGGAAACTATTCCCCATAAAGCATTCTAAGTAGAAAAACATAGCACTTTGATATCCTGAAAAAGAGAGAGTATCATTTCTCTCAGGAAGTTACTTTCGTTTGATTAGACATTCGCTCGACTAGAACGTATTAATCTGCACGCATAGGAAAAAAATAGTTAAATGGTTAATTTGTAATAGTCGGATGATAATGGACCCATCTTATAAAATTTAAGAACTTTTGGAGAGAACAGAGGACATAGATAAGACACGTAGAAAAGCACAGCCGATTAAGAAAACTTCTTTTCTTCACTTTGGAACAAATAGGAAAAACATCTTTTGCCAATATAGGTAGAGTAGACATATAATCTTTAGTCCACTCGATTTTGGAAGCGGTTTGAATCATCTTCAAAAACCACCCACGCCGTGACAGTGGAAGAAGAAATGATCTGATCAGATCTATAATCACAACGTGAGTCAGAAACTCCTTTTGTGTATCCAACACGCACCAGAAACAACGCGTCAGACCGATTGGTATTCATTATTGTTATAAAATACTACACAATTTTCCAAAGATGATTCTGCAAAATTATCGGTCTTGACCTGGCATCTCAGTTTCAGTCACATTCCCTCTACGATAGCATAGCTTCCCTGTGTCTTCCATATAAATATTTTCATAGTAATTATTCTGATGAGCTTTCCCCTGTGTTACCCTGACTTTTTTAATTTAAACGCAGTACGAGACTGGCAGTCAGGACTAAATATTTTACAATTGAAATTGTGAAATGTAACCGTAAGTTCTATGCTAAGAGTTTCCTCACTGGCCTGACTCATTTGTAGATATCCCTTCTGGCCTCTTCCTTCACAGTCAACTTTGATCTTCAAAAATTTAAATGCAATATCATTTGTTATGTTCTGTCTTCTTAATTCATGTTCTTTTATTGTTTTCTCTAATTATTTTTCTTTTTTCTTTTTGTCATATACTTTCACCCGCAGTAAGCCCTTGTGTCTCAGTGGATTTATAGCCTTGTTTGGGGCAAAAAGATTAAAAAAAAAAAAATAAACGAAGCACAATGTTACCAAATTTCCATAAAAAAAGTATTAAGATGAACAATTCACCATTAGCGATTTTCCGAATCATTTCATCATTGTTAATTTAAAAAAAAAATGTCCAGTAGACTCTAGCAATTTTTTTCTTAATATACATTTTTGCATCTATTGTCTGAATGCTAAAATAGATCCATTTTATGGCATATATTTTCTTCTTTCTCAAGCAGAGTAAATGCATATTTATTAAAATATTTTTCCTGATTTGATTTGAAAGGTTTTCCTCTTTTTATAATGTATTTCCGTTTTAGCACCAATATTTGTATGCATAATATATATATATATATATATATATATATATATATATATATATATATATATATATATATATATATATATATATATACTGGTGTTATATATGCTTAATATATATATATGTGTGTGTGTTTGTGTTTGTGTGTGTGTGTGGAGAGAGAGAGAGAGAGAGAGAGAGAGAGAATGTGTATGTGTGTGTTTGTGCGTGTGAGTTTTTATATGTTGGTATTTCATTTTGTGCCAGTAAACAACCCACTATATTTTGTCAGGTTACCAATCATTTTAATGTTAACTGGAAATACAACAGTTTGGTTAGAGAACAGCCACACGAAGAGAGACAACTTGTCTGGCATGAAATGACAAATTTGGAAGAGTAGGAATATGAAAAACATATAAATGACAAAACAGCCGAATATTGAGAAATAACGAAGGGAAAGTAGATAAAAAGAAATTAAAAATAAAAGTAAACAAGGATCCGACAAGAATATATATGAGAGTTTAAGGAAATATTCTCAAACCAACCAAAATGTTATACATCATCTTCATTGAGATTATTTTGTCAGATTTTAAGAAGTTTCAATCCGTGCCTGATAATATTTAATTAAACCTTCTTTTGGATATAAACATACTTCTTTTTTATGTGGCGATCATGACTCTCCACAGTTTCCTGTCCTTTGTAGATATTAATAATTTTTATCTTTCTGTTTTCATTAACAAACGCGGCTCTGCCATCAGTTCACTCAATCTCGAAATGTCCGTTATGAGTTTTCTTTTCTCCGTATTGCCTTCATGCTGTCTTTTGAGTATCAAATTCTCCAAGACCTCTTTCCTTATCATGAGCGCTATAAATTTTGTCTCATTTTGATGGTAAGTGTAAGTGTCATTTTTGTTTCGATTTTCTCTAGAATTTGATTGTTGCTCTCATGTTTGGTCCACGGTGTTCTCAGCATCCTTCGGTAGAACCAAATTTCTATTGCTTCAAGTTTCTTCTTCATCTGCGAGAAGGCAATCATGCATTCACTGTCATATAAGAGGACTTATATTACGTAACACTTCCCGCTCGTGGAACTCTTTTATAGTACTATTATTATCCTCTCTTTATAATAATATTTCTTTTTTCTCATATTCTCTCACACTCAATACACCATGAGTCGTAGTTGTTTTACTACTTTTCTTAGGTTGAAAGGATTAACATATATATATATATATATATATATATACTTATAAATATAAATGACAATAGGAAAACAGTAATAGTTTCCGACGCGTTTTGTCCAATGTGAACTTTCTCAAGGCAAAAAACGAAATGAATTTATTAAACAAAGTAACTAATAATAATAAAACAAAATGTCCTTAGCAACTGGAAGAATTTAGAGAACTGCTATTTTGATACTGTTAACTGGAAATTACTGTCACGTGTGGAGATATTGTTTTTATTGCTGGGTTGACGGATTCAACCATTTTCTTTTGATTTCTTGATACTGTTCTGTACGTTTGTTTGGAAGAGTGGTAATTCTGCTAAGAAAGGTGAAATAGGAAAAAAGCCTGGGCGTAGATTAATATTTGAGTAATATTCAATGGCGGCACTCTCGAGGATTTTCTTTCTGAGTGAGTTTTTTTTCTTTTTTATGAGTGTAGCATTTTTAAAATCAAAATTGTAGTTGAATTCATTTATTTTACATTTATAAACATTGTCTTTTCTACAGGTTAACCTGAGAAATTTTTCATATATGTGTGTGTGTGTGTGTGTGTGTGTGTGTGTGTGTGTGCATGTGTATGTATGTGTGTGTGTATTGTGGTAAAGTAGAAAGTGTTACTAAATGAGGAATAACCAAAACCCAGGTTAGAAATGACATGGTAACCTTTATAACATCAACAAAATGCAATACTCGCCAGCGGCGTGGAGTAGGTAAACCACTGCTAGTGGAGGACTACTTAGACATCATATTATTCTCCCTTACATTAGTGTCCAATAGAATAAAGAGTTTTAAAAATGTTCAAATCAACCAAACACTCTTCATCGTTTCACCTCTTGAGGAGGTGTTTGATTAATTTGAACATTTTTAAAAATCATTATTCTACATTTGACTGTTGAAACAAAATGACTATATTTGTAGTGACGATAAACATATTGATGTTATAATTTTTGAATAAATAAAATATTTGCTCTACTCCGTATTGAGCACTATTTAAGAATAGTGTTTTGGCTATTGGAATTTTATTCCGTATACACCAATCCGATACTTGCTTATATATATATATATATAACAGTGAACATTGAAGTCAACAATCAGAGTCGACAGACTGTTTTATGCTAAACGTAATCATGATGCCGATATTTAACAGTCCACCCACGAGGAATATATGTGGCACAAGGCCGAGTTTAACGTGTTTTTCTCCGAGCCCATCCGAGCTTGGAAAAAAAAATTCCCTTAGAACCCGCGTCAGGCCACGTGCATTGTGTTTTCTCTCGACTAGTTATATATACGGTAAGTGGTGCATTGGGGCAAGTTTTGCATTGTGGCAAGTTTTGCATTGTGGCTAGTCTATTCTAAGGAGTATTTTGGCAGGAGTTGTCTGTTAATTTATTTATTGTTTACTTTATTTATTTGTTGTTTATTTTTTTGGATTAATTTATTTTACATGTTTTTGTCTATTTATTTTTATTTTATTTATATTTATTTACTCTTTTCAGTTTTCGTTTTTTGAGAAGGAACCATGTTACAGACAAATGCAATCCACATTCTCCTTCAGCCGCCTGACACATATTACATATAATTACTACTGAGCACTTACTTCGATCTTCACACTAAGTGTTTCATTTGTTCGATCTTATGCCACATCTAAGCATATATACATACATACATACACACACACAAACACACACACACACACACACACACATATATATATATATATATATATATATATATATATAGATAGATAGATAGATAGATAGATAGATAAACCTAGTGAGCCAGACAAACCTACCCAGGTTTCCCCTAAGCGATTCGTCAGGGAAAGTTCAATAAATCATTACTCGGTGTTATTCTTCTTGTGTTTTTCCTTCTTTTTCTTTTTCTTTGGTCACGTGGTATGATTTTGATTATCGCCTATAAATATGCTGTTTCTCTTTTGCCTCTTTAGCCAGCTTGTCCCTGACCACCCGCTTAGATGAAACGTAGGTAGGTTTGTCTGGCTCACTAGGTTTATCTAGGTCTGCTCTGCGGTTATATTGAGCTCTTTTTAGTTAGTTGTTTACTCATGTCGGTGTTTTTTCTTTGGGCTTTGAACATGTATCTGTGCGAGTTTTCGGCAGACTTTCATGTTTCTAGCTCTTTCTTTTTTTAAGACCTTTTTTTCATTCGTGATTGATTTGATTATTGGCAAATCAAAAATTCGAAGGCTTTTCGAAACGAATATAGTTACCTATATATATATATTGGGCACTTCGAGGTGGTGCAATGGTTAGCAAGCTCGTCTCGCTAGAACAATTACGACTGAGTAGTGACTGGCTTACCCATACATTCGGCCTTGTGCCACATTTGAGCTACGCTTAGAAAATCAATATATATATATATATATATATATATATATATATATATATATATATATCCCACACCGTTATACCGAATCGGAGTTTCATATACAACGCAATCTTCAGGTGCTGGGAAAAGTGTATATATATATATATATATATATATATATATATATATATATATATATATATATATATACATATATATATATATATATATATATATATGTATGTATGTATGAAATATGTTACACTTTATATATATGTATGTATGAAATATGTTACACTTTACTAAATAAATGTAAATATTCTTTGGCAGGTATAAAATATAATTTTGTTTTACTGTTTCACATATTTCTTTATAGTTCTCGTCTTAAAAAATGTTTTAGTCCTGATTTTTATTTGCATGTTTTAGTGTCGCATCCCGGTTGTCGCTTAACATTCAAAAAAATAAAATAAAATAAAAATTTTTGGATGAGAAATAATGAAAACAAGAATAAGGAAAGAAAACTAATACCTGGCATATCTGCCGACATAACGATTATCGCTGGATGTCTTCCGTGACAGGGAATTTATAGTGAATACCTGACCACCGGTCACTGTCAGCCATTAAATTGCAACCACGCTGGCAACGAACGGCCGTAGATTTTGCAAGCAATGCGTTTCCGTGATAAATTTCACGTGGAGTTGATGGTTTTATCACGTTCAAGACGTAGTTAAGCGAGATGTGTAGGCCGCCTATGCTGCATGATAGCCCGTACGTGTGTGTATCCTTGGGAATAAAAAGACGCGCTTGAAGAAAATCTCGATTTTCACTCGTAAACTAAAATTAGCACATAGGTTCAAATTATCGCCACAGCTTGAACACTTCGGCTTTTTATGCTTTCGTCATAACCACTTCGACACGTTATTTTTATTTTTAATGCCTTTTTCTTATTGTCTCTGAATGTTCATGCAGTCTTGGGAAATATATTGAAGTAGCTTCTATCTTCCTTTCTTCAGGAGTTGGATTTTTCTCTTCTCTTAGACATGTTCCCAAACAAATTTAGAGCACCCAGGATGCTCTTCTATTTAGAATATACACGGAAGGAGATCCATATCTTTCTCATGAACATCAGTCCGAAAGTGACCGGTTCGTCAATTCCAATTCTGTCCCCGATATCCGTTATAGTACCAGCATATTGAACATTAGACTTTGCCAGAAATATTATAACGACGGATGATGGGAAAGACGCACGCATAAAAATAAATACATTTAAATGTATTCAGTTTCTATCCAGTGACTCACAAAAGTTATCTCACAGTCATTTAAGATGAGAATCAGACTAGAACAAAAATAGATATCCATTTTGAAAAATTAAACTGTAAAACTTCATAATTCGGCTTACCATTTTTGTTAATTGAAAGTGTGAACCATAAAAGTCGACAAAATTCTTCCAAATATCTGCTAGGATATTTACAATTAAAACTTCATGTGAATCGACAAAATAATAGATGGCATTTTTTACTTTTTTTTTTTTTTATCCGGGTACTAATGTTCAATGAAGTATTATTATTAATATTATCGTGTGTGGTATCATCTCAGCAGAGTGTAATTTTAAGTGTCTAATTACCAAGTCCCATCCAGGATATATGAGTAAAAACGTCACTGTAGGAGAGTTCACTATGCACATTTCAGACGTCTCATTTAAATAGAGGGGCACTTGGGGATCATATGTGCAGTTCTGCACAAAGTAATCTTTTGTAGCTCTGAGATACTGATGTTTCCAGCAATTGTACTCACATGATTTTCGGTACACTTCTTTATCATACCAAACGTCCCTATCTCAATAATTGTAGTTTTACCATTCCACTTTTTTCTTATACTTGCAGGTATTTAAAATTTGACTTATTATTATTATTATTATTATTATTATTATTATTTCCTTTGGTTTCAGTTGTATATATATTTTTCATGGGAAACAATCATAGACTTGAGATGATAACTGTTTTCATGAAATTTTCCAATTTTTCTTTTTGTAAAAAAAACAAAAACAAAAAACAACAAAATACGCCTACCCACCTCCGACAAAAAACTATGATCACACATATTTTACATAGATAAAGCCTTTCTTTATGTCTGAGCTGTACTTGTGTTTATATATTTTTTTGTATTTCTTTAAGACATGGTCTACAAGGTATCCCCTTCAACTACAACCAGAATTATTAATGTCTTTAAGTGTCACATTTTTTTTAATTTCCTCTTCAAGATCCTTTTCTTGAAAGATACATTACAATCTTTAGGGAGACCTATGTCAATAAGAAAGAACATTTTGGTCTTGTAGTCTTTGATCAATATGTATGGGCGATTAACTTTGATTATTCTGCCAGTGTGTATTGTAAAGTCTCATAAAATTGTTACTGGTTCTAAGTTCTTAACCTTGTCTGAGGGGAGTTCATACCAATTCCTTGCAGTTTCCTTACCGTAAGAATTGCATATTTTCCAGAGCAGATATTGGTCTAATCTACCATGATGAGTTTTACATTCAGTGGGTGATAACACCGTGCAACCTGATAAAAGATGGTCAACTGTTTCTTGATATTTATTAAATAATTTGCATTTGGGTTCAACACAATTTTTGCATTATGTGTGCTTGGTAATTTCTTGTTAGCAAGCCTTAATTAACCCCTGATGGTTATGTAGTTTTTCTACATCATTTTCTTTAGTAGAGGCAGTGTATTGACCACAAAGTGTATTGACCTTGCCATCGTTGTTGCATTTGGTACATTGCATTTACGTTGCTTTCTTTTTTTGGTTCTTTGATGTTGCAATAGGTCCATTTGTAATTCTTCATCCACTTGAAATTCCATTTTGGATTTTCTGGGGTTTTCTTTCTTATCGCATAAAGTTTTTTTTTTTTTCTCCGTCTCCTTTGGATTTGGACACTTACAGACGATCAACATCAGCCAATCGGATGATACATGCAGTGTCAAGTGAGAATCTTTCTTGTTTCGATATCCATTCCTTAATGACAATGGTGCAATTAAGCAAGTTGAAAATATATCATACCAAAAGGACAGCTAAAGTCCTTTTGCCTGACATGTTATGATGTGAATTCAACTCCAGAAACACACGCCTTTAGTATTCATTTCTTTATTTCGTTTGCATTTAAATGACTCCTTCATATTTAGGGGCATCATCTTATTTCAGTTCCCTATTGTTTGGGACAAAGTCTAAATCTACTTAGTGCGTTTCTATGATTCTCCCTTTCTTGAATGTTACTTAAGCACATTTATATTATGCGAAATCCATACGTATGTTATAATTGAAATGTTTTACAGTATTGAAGATAGCTTTTAACTCATTGTCGTCTTTGTCATCGAGGCTGAAATCATCGATGTACAGTAGGTCATTAAACACCTTTTTTTTTTACTTTTTATCTATAGATATTACTGTTTAATAATTAATAATAATAATAATAATAATAATAATAATAATAATAATAATAATAATAATAATAATAATATCACTACTACTAATAATAATGTGTAAATTTGTGGATGTAAATATACACAAATACTATGAGTGTCTTAAAATCGCAGGGCTAAAAGATGAGACGGAGGAATTTATAATGGCTGCAAAGGACAAACCATATTCAGTAGTAACTACTAGTGAAACAGAAATATAAAAATGGTGCAAGCCCTTAAGTAGGTTATATGGATAATGGTTGCTTAATATTGACTTCGAAGTTGTAAAAAAATAGACATGAGTAATTGTACATAATATTCATTTTAATATGTGCCACATTCTGAATAATGATATGAAAAGTAAATATTCTTTAGGAATTAGCATTCATAGTAACCAACATATAAAATTTAATAAACCTGATGTAATTTTCAAAACTAAAATAAAATAATGCTCTCTTATGAATACGATAGTGCCACCAGATAAAAATATAGCTATTAAAATATATGAGAAACTAAGTCAATATAAGCATCTAAAATTGATTTTGAAAAAAGTGACTGTGGCACCTTTAAACTAGAACGATGATAATAATTAGAACTCTAACAATTTAGAGACAAAAACCCGTTTACAAGTGATTATAAGAATTGCATGATGTGTAACTACTTATCTAATCAGGAGAGCGGCAATCAACGCAAAACATACAGTGTGCAGTAGAAATACCTTACATAAATATCTCCAGCATAATGGTATGTCTTTAGCTAAATGAAGAAAATGAAGAAATGTTTGGTATCACTTAACATCAGAAATTTTGCAAATAGAATGTATATATATATATATATATATATATATATATATATATATATATATATATATATATATA
>OZ010578.1:20778326-20788326 GCA_963932145.1 Acanthosepion lycidas | reverse complement strand
ATATAAAATTCATATTAACACGATCTGAAATCTGAAATGGTTCTGGTTTATAAAAACAATCTGCACTTTCTTAATTCTTATATTTTTTATTTTGTTTTCAGATAATGACGTAATATTTTCATACACATAAAAATACACAAACGCACAAACAAATCCGCAAACACACACACACAAACATATATATATGTGTGTGTCTGTGTGTGCCTGTATTGACTTTTTTAATAAAAAAGATTATTTCTTCGACGTTCAGCTGAATCTCCATGAGCCAGCAGATGGCTTTTCAAATCAATTCCAACCTGCATATCTTTTTTTTTTTTTTAAAAAAAAAAAATACTATCACACGAAAGGCATTGGACAGTCTTGAAAGCCACCTTCTCCCCGTGCACTTATGCCGCTACAGCCCAGCGGCAGACCTGTAAATATTTCTCAAACCTGACATACGTACACTGCAGGCCTGTCACGAATGACTTACGCGTGACAATTTTTTTTTTAAATCTCCGAATCCGACGCAAAATAGAACAATCTGCCGTTACTCTATGTTGCTCAGACTGAATATCTGTTGGTACCGCATCTCCATCACCTTTTCTAAGACAGCATTTTTAACATCTGATTTTAACCATCAATACCCACATTCGTCTAACTAGTTCTATTCTCTGCCTCTTTATCACAATAATTGACATTAATTTCAATTTTTTTTCGGGTTCTTTTTAATAACAATTTTGTTGTGTTTCTGGGGAAGTTACCAAGGGCGAGTTCTCCTTAAAACAGGTGCTTAAGCAATATTTTATTTCCCAACAACCCTGACCTTGCTTCGCATCCCAACCAGTTTATTGTGGATGAACAGTCTTTTTATGGGTGTTTTGGTCGTTTCAGAACAATTTTTTCTAGTGTAAAAAATTGCCATTTGATATTAAAGATAGGCCTAAGGCTCTTTTGATAAAATCTTTCCAAGTTTTTGATATGATGGTGATTAATACAGAGAGCTGCCGGGATATGATTGGTAGACGCCGGGATATGATTGGTAGACGCCGGGATGTGATTGGTAGACGCCGGTCTTAGTGTCAATGAAAATGCCTCTGTTTATCGAGTTTACCGAAGGCTTTACCTGATATTTAAATTCTAAGTTTGACATCAGAATCCAAAGAACAATATACCGCAGAAAAAGGTATCTAAATCATCGAGCATCTGACCTTGAATAAAATATTTAGCGTTGAACTGGAGTAGGTGTGTACATATTCTTTATATGTTGATGGTTAGCGTGAACATTGCTTGCTCACAGTAAATGATCTATTATGTTTGTCCTCCACGGTAAAAGCAACAAGTTTCCTATAGTCAGCATAGAATAACTCGCGAAAAACTGATTAGAAAGTATTTGATTTTGCCTTAAAACGAGTCAAGTCAAAAACTTTATGGATAGTCCTAAAAAGCAGGTACACAGCAATCTGTAAATCCTGGGTAGCGTACACGAAAGTTACAGAAAAAAAATAGAAAATAAAGTAGGTGAAGAAATCGCACCTTGCTTAACTCCATCAAGCAATTTCATCTACTGATAGTTGTCCCACACGAATTTAGATCCTTTCCCTTCAGGCAAAGAGGTAATCGTAGAGTCTACCCAGTTATGAAGTGAAGGTTTCCCAGGTCAAACGCACGACACAAGGTAAACAAAGGTATTGATATTCTCGAACCTCTTATCCTGAACAAAAATATTAAGTTCAATATAGCGTTGTACATAACCAGAGTCTGTTTTATGCTGATGTTTAAACCGAGCACAGTTCATGCTCTCGAATAATGCCACATTATGTTTTTTACGTTCTTTATGGTATGAACAACAACGTCCACATCATCAGTAACTCTCAAACGACTGAGAGGAAAATCTTTGCAAAAAGTCAAGTCAAAAACTTCACACGTGATCGTGACAGACACGTATTCATCTGCTTCGCAATTCTGGAAAGTATACGCGAGAGCCATGCAGAATAAAATTGGCGCAGGAATATCAGCTTGCGTAACTACATTATTGATATAGTCATCAATAATGTAGTTAGGCAAGCTGATATTCCTACACCAATTTTATTCTATATTTTCTCGGCAGGGTTGGAGGATTAGACCCATTGAAGATAATCCAACTCTTCATTTGCCTATTAAGTTGTTTGGAAATTTTTACAAAAATTTGCGGACATTCTACCTTACCGAGAATAGCCCAGAAAGCAAAACTATTTATGGCGGCAAATGTTTTGGTCATACCTACAAAGACCTTATGCAATGCAATACAATATTTTTAGCATTTTTCCTGAAGTTGACGGGCTAAGAAGATACGATCTGTTGTCCTTCTTCCCGATATAAATTCACATTTTATCTCAGGGTTGACTCTACAGGTATTTCATGTTGTAAGCCTATAAAGTAGAATTTTTGAAAAAAAAATTTGCCCACTGCATCAAGCAGGTATATCCCTTGATGGTCCCCACAAACCGATTTTGAACCTTTCCCCGTAGACGAATTAATAAGGATTGCAATAACCCAGTATCGAGAGACGTTCAGCCTAGACAACACATCCGAAATCATAGGATGAAACACGACAGTAGCATTTCGACCTCTTGAAGTAAAACCATCAAGATTTGGTGTCTTCCTAGTATTAACACATTTTATTGTTTTGGGAATTCTTCTAAAGTAGGGTTGTCCAACATCAACTTGATTCGAATAAACTATTGATGATGTATTCGTTAATTTCTGGGGGGTTTTAAAAAGCGATTCGTAAAATATTCAGTCCAGCGTTCAGTCCTCCGAGTTTTGAAAAGTAGAAACTCGTCCTTTCAATTGAGTCATAAGACAGATGAGTCCTGTGAACCAAAGGTCTGCTTGATCAGGTGAAACAACGCATTGGAATCTTTCCGCTGATAAAAATGCTGAGTTTGTAATGATAATTCTCATCAGGACTGACCTGATTATTTCGAGGTTTTGAAGGATGGGAGCAAGAATGCACGGTGCATGCGTGAATCACACAAAGGATTTTGATGGGCATCATATTTTACCTTCAAAAGATGATTTATCTCATGATCACGTTCATCAAACCAAGAAAAAAAAAGAAACACACACACACAAACACACGCGCACACTATATTCAAATATATATTGTTAAATATAACTGACTATGAATGTCTATTATATATCATGAGCCGTTATAATTGTTTGCTTTAATTTCGGGTGAAAATAAGTTAAAAAACGGCCAACATTTGGATATTTTTTATTAAGCTCTTCCTTGATCTAAGCTTTCGAATCAGAAGATTGCTATGCAACGATAACGGATGCGGAATAGCAGACACATGTCGTAACTTCATTATGCAGTTCTATGACGTCATAATACGTGAGAGACCGAAATATTAACAATAGAACCATATGTCTAGATGCAATGTAATATATTGTGAATAGTAAGAAATGTAATTTTGTTGAGTGGGGGTTGTTTTGTTTTAATGTAGATGGCCTCCAATATCTGAAGGTTCTTTTTACTGTGTGTATATGTGAGTATGTGAGTATTTTTGTGTTATCAACTAATATCTGTCTAATATTATGTACACGGCTATGGTTTTCTAAGTATATATATATATATATATATATATATATATATATATATATATATATATATATATATATATATATATATATTGAACTATAAAAAATATTTAAAAAAATAAAATCTTCCGACACACTTGTATATTCTTTGGTTTTTATTATTTATAGATTCCTCGACTAGTTCCGGCCAACATTGCCATCATCAGGAGAATGTATTTTTCAATGAAATCTGACATTCGTTAAATGCATGTCGTCTGGATTTATTTAAAAATTCTATTGTTAACGGCAAAAATTCATCCGGCATTTTTTTCTATTTGTATATTGAAAGATTTTTGGTGGGTGTTTATGTTAGAATACGTTTAATTTAACTACGATTTGAAAAATATTTTCACTTTTAATTTTTAATAGACTATATTTCTTTTCAGAACAAGTAAATGAATTAGAATCCCTTATATTATGTAGAATTATTTTCACATCAAGTATAAGTATGTATATTATTAGATAACTTTTTTTTTATTATTTATCTTACTGTTCTTTCTGTTTATATATATATATATATATATATATATATATATATATATATATATATATATATATATATATATATATATATATATATCAGTTAAATATCATATGCAATCCGATATGATAATAAAATAAAGAACAAATAAGAAACGTACCTCAGTTTAACATGTTTCACTTTTATTAAACCTTTCTCAGAAATTGAGAGCAAACAAACGAAACTCTGGTATTTTCAATTTTGTTTGAGGCAGTTCTCATTGGTTAGACAGATGTCACGTGTATTAAAACCATAGATAATTCTGTATGTATGTAAGTTTGGCAAGAAACTTGTATGTCTAAGTGGCATCGGACGATAATGCGTATTCATAATTGTGTATGTCTGTCTGTATAGTAGGAGTACTAATGTCTTCATTTTGTGCGTTCAGCCAGTGAAGTGGGGTGTCACGTAATTCTAATTTATACCTGGTCTCATTAAGCAGGTAGTATTTCTATTAGATATATATATATACGTTAGATTCTTTAAGAATCGATTCAAAGAAAGATGGCGATGTAATAATAGTCCTGTTGGGGTGAAACCTCGAAGACCAATAGAGTTGCAGTGGATTCCACACTCATTCAGTGTGCTACATTTCTGGCCTTCACAGAAGAGTTATTGTAAATCATTAAATACCCAGACACCAGATTTGTGCTAATGGTTAGCGAGTTGGTTTTACCCAGTATCACGACGATAGTGAAACTGATTCATTGCGTGTGTTGAAACGTAAGCGTGAGTGTCTGCATACGTGCTTGCGCGTGTGTATGTGTATGAAAGTACGTGTATCTGTATATGTTTCTGTGTGTGTGGGTACATGCGTTTTTGTGTGTGCTACTGCAGTATTGTACTTCTGTGAGTTTAATTTAATAATATAGATAAGTGTTTCATAACGTCTGATAAGCTTAATAACATTATCATTAAACGTAGAAATATTTTTAATCCAATCTAAGCTTTAGGCTTACGTAAGCCATTATCAAAGATGACAATTACATTACAATATATTAAGCAATACACGGACAAGAATGTGATGATAGTCTGTTTTTGTTTACATAGATGATTTCCAAGCAAGGATAAAGACGTGCATATAAGACGCTGGAAGCGAAAATCGCAATGCAGCTCATGACGTCACGCATGCCCACGCGAGAATGAATTTGAGAAGTATTAAGTATGAGAAGCCGTTGGTATAAGCCAATCGCTTCTGTTACCAATTATAGACATTTAAGGATATTTGTGGAGATTTCATAGTTTATTTTGTTTAGGTTAGGTTTATATATATATATATATATATATATATATATATATATATATATATATATATATATATATATAATGTTTTATTATTGTGTTGTTCAGATTTCGGTCTCTCGCGTGGTATGATGTCAAAGAACTGCCTCTTGAAATTACGAACTGCGTCTGCTATTACGCGGCCGTTATCGTTGCATAGCAAACTTCTACGTCAGCATAGCAGAATATCATCTTTGATGGTGAATATCTTTGTTTAAATATCCGTATAACAACTCTGAAGATGGGTCATGTCTGCCGAAAGCTTAGAACAAGGACTAAATTATTAAGAAAATATCTAAATGTTGAAAAAATGTTTGTCTTTATTTCCACCCGAAATTAAAGCAAACTTACGAAGTCTAGAACGGATCAAGATCAAACACAACAGACATTTATTGCCTGTTATATTCAACAATATATGTTTAAATAACGTCCTGCTTACCCAATAGAATACATATATATATATATATATATATATATATATATATATATATATATATATATATATATATATATATATATTATATTTTTTTTAAATATGATTCCTTCGCTACATGAGAGTTCGCATGTTTCAAAAACGAGAGCCGAAACCCTCAATATGATTATTAAAATTTAATTGACTTAAAGTAACAAACCCTGTTTTCGTTTGAGGATGAAACAGGCCTTGTTACTTTAATTCAATTTAATTTTAATAATTATATTGATGGTTTCGGCTCTCGTTTTTGAAACATGAGAAATGTTATGTAGCGAAGGAATCATATTTTAAAAAAAAAATTATAATCTAAGCTCTACTTCTGTATGGAGCACTGTTTTTTAAAAATAAAAACAAAAATACTAAAGAACCCTGGGTTATTTACCTAACGTGTTCTTTCATATTCTTCTACATAGCTGCACACACACACTAACACACACACACACACACACAAACACACACATACACACATATATATATATATATCAATATGTCTTAAATGAAGAAAGATGAGCAACCATACATGCTTGTGATTATGTTCATATACAGATTAGCAAATAAATATTTATTTAATTATTAGTGTAATCGAAACAGTGCTCAAAGTTGTGTAACAGAGCTAAAAGATATATTTTGATAACTATGCGTATTACTTACATCAGTTGTACGACTAAGAGTTTCATGCGTGTACAATCGTCGGGTACGAATAAATTTTTTAATACGTTTATTTTAAAAACTTCTGTGTCTCCTGGAAGCATCGCTATATCGTTTATTAATTCAACGTGTAATATTATTGTATGTATAATCTGATATTGGGGAATAAATGCAAAACTATAGAGTGTGGCTAAACAATAAAGTATATAAGATAAAAATAAAAAAAAATATTTAAATAAATACATATAATTTTATATGTAGACAGTATGATTAATGTTATTTGCGTATTCATATTTTTATTCTCTATATAAAATATAAACTAAGATTGATTTGCTGAATCATGACACCGTAATAATGCGTAGGTAAAATAGATGTTAGTTCTTTCTGGGCAGATGTGAAAAAAAGCAACTATTATAAGAAATTTTCAGGATATAAATTGTACAATCAATGTGTTAAAATCGGTCGGTAGGATGATTTAACGTATGACGAAAAATATTTATTGGCTTCGGTATTTACTATACGTAAAATTACACGAGACAGTTAAAGAAAAAAATTAAGTTAAGACCCACGGAACCATGAAGAAATTCGTTGATGATCATAGATGATTTCGATGTCGTTCGAGCGAAATCAAGTTGAGGACTTGGCCTTGCTTCTTATTGTTCAATATAAAAAAAAAAATGGTGGTATAAAAATGTGTCTATGTCAGTCCAATACATTTTACGTGTAGTGGCAGCGAAGAAGTTTTGAAAAGAACAAAATATTGGGTCGACAATTAAGTTGCAAATGAAAACCAGTATATTTTGTAGGACAACGTTCCTTCACTTTCAATGCAGAAACTAATAAATATTTTAATAAAATGGGTTTCAATGAGAGTCAATTGATAAAATGGCCGGCATGTTTGGAAGAACGTGACCCGATTCAAAACGTGGGTAACGTTTTGAAAAGTAAGTTCTACATCACCGGACGGCCATTTAGCGGCTAAGCGAATTTCAGACTGGTATTCTGAATTCTGTATAGACAATTCTATCTGAAGAAATAATGCAAATCAAAAGATAATGTTTCAGACCATGGAAAATAATTATCACAATGTTCTTAGTCTTCATTTTTCAAACATTTGTCAATTTAAACGTTGCACATATCTGTAATTATATTTTTTGTTAATATTAATATATTAATGATCTATTAATATAGTAATAATAATATATTAATATAATATATCATGATAATATATAATATATATAATAATATGTAATATATAGTAATCATATTAATAAATATTACAATATTTTAATAATATAATAATATAATATATAATATGTATAATATAATATAATATATATATATATTATTAAATATTAATATAATAATATAAAATATGATAACAACATTATATAATATAATATAAAGTAATTATAAAATATTATAATATTAATAAATATTAATAAATATAAAAAATATTTAATTATATAATATAATATATAATATATAATAATAATACATAATATAAAATAATGTATAATATAATATAAAATGATACATAATATATAATATATAATAATGTATAATATAATATATAATAATACATACTATATAACATATGATAATGCTCCTCCCACTGTTTCTCCGCTGCTTTCTCAGCCGCCATCGCCCATAGGAACAACTACTTCCACCTATTCCGTAGCGACATGTCTGACTGCAATAGACGTCCCTTTACCTCCGCCCGTAACGAGTGTAAGCGTGTCCTCAACGATGCTAAGTCACTTTTAGCGGCCCGGATGAAGGAACGTATTGCATCTCGCAAATTTGGCTCCAAAGATTATTGGCGTCTCTGCAAGAGCGTATTGAGCAATTGCAAACCCTCTATACCTCCTTTATTCAACTAGTTCGAAGTCCTGACCTCCTCTACCGACAAGGCTGAATGCTTTGCTCGGAAATTTTCATTCAACTTGACGCTCGACTCTTCCGGTGTACCCATACCTGACTTCCCTCTTAGAACTGAGGCCTTATTAAGTGGGTTAAACATAACCCCATCTTTGGTACTGGGCGTTATCTCCAATTTAGACCCCAACAAGGCTAGTGGTGGAGACGGGATACCAGCCATTGTCTTGTAGAAATGCGCGCCCGAACTGGCGCCCGCCCTTTCTAAACTATACAACTACTGCCTCAAAGAATCTTGTTTTCCTGAGTGCTGGAAGTCCTCTTCCATCGTTCCTGTCTTCAAGAACTCCGGCGACCCCTCTGACCCTCCAACTACCGTCCTATCAGTCTCCTTTCTCTCTTCGGCAAAGTCTTCGAAGCCCTAATCAATACCGGGGTGGTTAACCACCTCACATCCCATAATCTGCTCTCAGGCAAGCAATATGGTTTCTGCTTTGCCGATGTGCTTACGACCATCACTGAAACAGTCTACCGAGCTCTTCAAAATAACGGGGATGCCCGAGCCGTGGCACTAGACATCTCCAAAGCATTTGATAGGATTGGGCATGCCGTCCTTCTTCGCAAGCTCCAGGGTTATGGCATTACGGGTCGATTATATAACCTAATACGATCATTCCTGTCAAACCGTAAATTGGAGGTCGTTCTCAATGGATTCTCCTCCAGTTCCTATCCCACGAACGCAGGTGTTCCTCAAGGCTCCATCCTAGGCCCCACTCTATGCCTTATCTACATAAATGACCTTTCTGACGCAATAACTCCCCAAGTTGGCATATACGCGGATGACACCACAATTTATTCCTGCCTCAAAAACAAATCTAGTCTCGCTGACAAAACTCACCTGGCCGTGTGTCTCGAAAAGGACCTCCAATCGATTGTGAACTCGGGCACGAATTGGCTGGTCAACTTCAACGCTTCTAAGACAAAACTGCTCTCTATTAATTACCACAGAGATCCTTCCTTTCCTTCCATTAGAATGTCTGGCGCTCAACTTCTCGAGAGAAACTCGCTGCGGCTTCTCGGTATCACGTTGACTGCTGACCTGAGATGGAATAAATACATTGAGTCAATTGCCTCGTCCACTGCAAGGAGAGTTGGCTCCCTGAGCCGCGCCAGGAAGTTTTTTTCCCCGGAGTCGATCCTCCAGATCTACAAATCAACAATTCGCCCTAGCATGGAGTATTGCTGCCATATATGGTCTGGTGCCCCTTCTGTTTGCCTCGGGGTTCTTGATAGGCTCCAGAGGCGGATATGCAATGTAGTTGGCCCTGCCATGGCGTCTCGTCTACAGTCACTTTCTCACAGACGCGCCGTCGCCTCCCTCTGTCTGTTCTACAAATACTTCCATGGAAATTGCTCGGAGGAGCTGTATTCGCTGGTTCCCAGACGTCATGAGTTCAAGCGCCATACGAAGCTGGCATCCCGCTCTCACCACTTCACTGACGAAAATCCTAAATGTAGCCGTCTCTGCTACTCTAATAGCTTCATGTCTCGCACCTCTCACCTGTGGAACTCCCTTCCCTATTCCTGTTTCCCTGTGA
>OZ010578.1:20763326-20773326 GCA_963932145.1 Acanthosepion lycidas | reverse complement strand
AAAAATGAAAATTAAAGAAATGAAGAATGAAACGAAAAATTAGAATGAAAAAAGTAAAGAGAAAAAAAAAAGAAAAAGAAAACGAATGAAATTAAGTGAAGATGGCTGAATGTTCGAAGTCCTTTCAAAATTCTTAAAAAAGTGCTAAAAATACAGAGACAAAGTTCCCGAGTTATCAGAGTCAAAATGAGGACACAAATGAAGAATGAGCTGAACGGATTACTTTATGAGTTAAAATTGAGATCAGATCCGAGTCACGTGTCACATTAATCATCACCATATCTACATCCTGTCCATCTCATTCGACATTATTCTGCTCCAGTTATAGCTCTACCCTCACCTCCCAAATTCGCATTACACCCTCGCTTAATCTTCCACCTATCTTACCGTGGCTTCCTGATTAGTTTACAAGCTCCCTCGCCATTTAGAACCAAATTTCCCTCCTTTTCTTTGTCTGACGTCTTCTCTCAACTTTCTCTTGTCTTGTACATTCAACCCGTATTTTCCTAACCTGATTGTCCCTATTCCGCTTCCTTCTCCTCTTCTTCCATAGCCATCGTTCTGCGTGCATCAACAGCGGCATTTCTTACACCGCCACCAACTTCATCGGGTTACGAGAGGGAAGAGAGTCAGACAGGATAGCTAGGAAGTGTAGATAGGTATTGTAAATGGTAGCTTGGCGTGGAGAAAAAAAAAAGCCTTAGATACTTTGGGTTACCAAGCACTAAAATAACTCGGGCCATCATCCCTGATTTATAGCACTTAGCCAACGCCTATTTAGTTTCGTTCTTGTATTGTGCCGGGAGGAAGATCAGGTTTATCTATTGCCGACCCCGTTCTGTGAGATAGAAAAACTTGTGAATACGTGTACAACCATTATTTATCTGATACATATGTTATTTTTCTAGCATTTTCAAGTTTTTGTTAAAGGTGTAAAATTGCAAAGTATCTATCATAATATCAGCCATCTTAGAATCTCTCGACTAAAGTGTTATAGTGCAACACGCCTATTCTATAGTTAATAGACCCTCCCACCTATAATAAGTAGGAGTAGTAGCAGTCGCTGAGTCGGCAGTGAGCTGGTCAGTCAGTCGATGTCGGACGACCGTTAGTCAGATATTAAAGTATCAGCGACTACCACTAGATTACTACGTCATTACCTATTATATCAAGTTCCTAACGTTTTGTACGTCGAACCTATTTTAGGACCGACTGAGTGCAAATACAAGCCTCAACTGTGAAACCTCTACATAGCAATAACGTACAAAAACAGTTTGATAAAAGCAAAAGCTGGTCGATCAGAAAAAGCATTCCATTAGAAAGCAGCAAAAACAGCATCGTGATGAGATGAAACAGAGTCTATCTTCTTCAATTACTTTAAAGTACTTTTATTAAAAAACATTTCGAATTAATACATAAAGTGTCATGGGTGATATGCCCATGGGCGAATTATCCAATATCAGAGAACTCCATCGCGCCGTGCGGTAGCCCAGTGTTAGGTTTGTTCGAATCATTGTACTAAGCCAGTGGAATTCATTATTTTCTATTGCGGTTCGAAGTAGGCGGTACAAGTTCCTTCCTTCGAGACGAGGTGATTTTGTTTTTGAATTACCACCTTTTAGCCTTTAACTAATGAGGGAGGACGGACAAGGCAGAAAGTGATTTGCATTCAGCTTTTTCCGTCTAGTCTGGTCGCCAACCAAGGCTATAAAGCGCAGTCACATCTTCAAATAGGATGCTAAAATGGCAGCCATATTTTTGTAATCTTTTCACCCAAAGCAAGGCGACAAAGTCACTAAGATGCAAGAGGCTACTGAGAGTGAAGGAAACTGAGAAAATGTTATTCAGAAGAAAGCACAGTAATAGAAGAAAATTCATGTAGGCAGAAAATAACAATTGGATATGCATTAAACTTTTTGACTGGAAAGTAAGAATCCGGATAAGAGTTGCCCAGGGAGAAATGCAAGAGAAGAAACTGTTAAGATATAAGAGCTACATCTAGCAATTTAATCTGTAAATTGATGAGACCTAGCTGCCATTCAAGTACTGCGATTAAATTCGAGGTATCAAAGAGGAAAGCTCATCAGAACTGTTACAATGAAAATATTTATAAAATAGTCAGGGGGAAGCTACTCTAGGGCGATAGAAAAGTGAGTGAAGCCGAGATTCCAGGCCAAGACTGATAAAAGATACAAATTCTTTTCTAGATTTTATGAAGATTGTTTAAGTACAAAGATCCTAAAAAACTAATTTATGTTTCTTATATTACCCTTCAATAAAAAAAAAATCACCTTCATAATTTTGATAGAAGGGAATTGAAGAGAACTTTATTTAGGGTCAGTAAGAATAAAATAAACGTACACACAATAATCGATTTGATTCGTTCGCGATTGCCTTTGAAGAGACGTAATGAAAAATGCTAATTTCTTTGTTTCAATTCGTAAATTACGCTTTAGAAAGAAATAGCGAGAGACCAAAAAGAATATTAGAATGGCCATTTGGTTCGATGGTGTTATTTTTTTTATCTCTGATATTTTCACGTTGTTATTAATAAAATATATAAAATAGAATTAATGAAAATGTAAATAAGGGTTTAAAAAACGGGTGAGACAGAAACAAGATAGAGAAAACAAATGAATATGAATAGGCGCTGGAGAAGAAAAAAAGAGGGAGTGAAAAACTAATGCTAAAGAAAACTGTATGGGAGGGAGCAAAGAAAGAAAGAAAGAAAGAAAGAAAGAAAGAAAAAATAGGATAAGTAAGACAAGGGAAAATACAAAGGGGTTGATAAGTTAAAGTGTAGGGAAAGAAGGAGAGAGAATGGAAGAAAAAGAAAAAAAATGTGCAAAAAACGAAGAGTAACAAATGTTGAGAAGTTGAAAATGACGAAGAAAACTCGAGAGAAAGAGAGAAAGAGGAAAGAGAGAAATTGTAAGAAGAAAAACGAGCAGATGCAGTTGCAGAGTAGGGGAAATAAGAAAGAATATATTAGGTTGGTGCAAAAATAATGACGTAATAATGTCGTTTTTTAACGTTAAAAAATACGTCAAAAAACGACATTATTACGTCATTATTTTTGCACCAACCTAATATTTAGATGTAGGGAGAAGGACGAAGTCGAAATGTTAAAGAAATGAAGAGAGAATAGTTGCTGTGTGTAAGAGGGAGTTGAAAAAAAAGAGAGTGGATGAGTAGAAATGTAAAAAGAAAGGATAGGTAAAGAAACATGGAAAAGGGGAAAACAGAAGAAAGAAAAAAATTCAAAATATGCAACGTGAGGGAAAGTAACAGGAAAAATTAGAATCGAGAGGAAAAAGAAGTCGGTAAAGATTAGAAGATAAAAAAGACAAAGAAAGATAGGAAGAAAAGGAAAGAAAAAATGTAGATAAAAAAGTAGTTATAAAATGGCTAAGAAAAAAATTAAAGAGGGAGGAAAACATGTTATAAAAAAAAGGGACAAATAATGCATTAAAAGAAACGTTTCAAAAACAGAAATATGAAACTAATAAGCAGGCTGGTACAATGAAAAGACTTATTCTCACAATTATATTTTGTCAAATAAGACTTTTAAACTGTAAGCAGAGATTCTAACTACATGATTCTGAAGAAAGTATATTTCATAAAACTTATTAACAATTGATTTTTATAGTAATCTCTTATAGTATTAAAAGAAGTCTATAACACATGAGTTTCAAATAAACAAAGGGTTGAAATAAAAATGGTGGCTGGAAAAATTCCAAGTAATAACAAATTTTTGTGGATGGAATGATAGAGGTAGTTTTAAAAACGGTTAAGACTTAATAGTTCAATTTAAATATTTTAAAAGAATTATGTCTAAATCAATCACAGATTTATTAAAACTCATATTCAGCCTGAATCTTTCCCATTTAATTTTAAAGAAGATATTGAAATCATAGATTTTTTAACCTTTCGACCACCACGTGTATATTTGTCAACAATCGTCTGATAATCTTCACAGCCTAATAAAAGGATTTGGAAGAATTAACAGAATATTAAAATAAAAGTTTACTTGAATAAAGGATGATCTGATTGGATAATTTGCCTTAAAAGAATAATAATTCTGGCCCATTTATGTGAAACTCAAATGTACATACATTTCCATGAGACACAGCAAGGTCATAAGAGCACTATCAGAACTGCAACCCCACCTGTAATGCATATCCGTAGGGTAAGAGTGTTTGACACAATCTATGTTACTTCTTTTTATATTGTGGTAATCGTTCTAGATATTTTTCTCATGTCTCTTCAAGAATTGGGTGATCAAACCAGTTCCCCACATTATAGAGAGATTGTCGTTGGAATAATTAAAATCCTTCCATAGGTTTCCTATGGAAGAATTAAAATTATTCCAACAGCAATACTTTATTTCAACAAGAATCGGAAATTGCTGATATATTAAAAAAAATGTCATTTGATTCCTAGGTCCCAATACGTTTATCTTATTTTATATTTTAAACAATTTGAAAATTCTAATATTTTGAAAATTCTAATATTTTGAAAATTCTAATATTTTGAAAAATCACCACATCATGCGCAAAAATGAAACAAAATCTACAAAAGTAAATACATCTAACTTTAAACTTTTCTTATTTTAATAATTTTTAATTCCATTTTAATAGACGTTTTTGAAATACTTTTGCTAACATCTTAAGTGATTCAGTGGCGAACAGGCTGATAGAGTTTCTCTGCAGAATGGTAACTGCTTCAGTTCCATTGCTCGATTAGTTTTATTCGAATATAAGTGGACATTCGAGAAACTTGTTTTTAGAATGAAGCGCATATCTCTAGGCTGCAATCAATTTCAAAGTGAAACTTTTCCAAATTTAGATATTTAAAAAGTATATTACGTTTTTTTCAATCCAAATTCCGCTTCAAACCTTCTAACTCTTATATCTTCAAAGTAACCAGAATTGAGGAGACATATAAATTGTCATCAGGATGAATTATTTTTCTCAGAATAGAAAAGACAAAAGATTTCCAGATTCGCTTTTTTGGAGAGTGCAAAAAATCTATGACGGAATTTTTGAGTTAAAGTATTATTATTATTGCATCTTTTTTACATTTAAACTTCTTTGCCGGAACGCTGTGAGTACAACAAACAAGATGCGTTTTATTATCTGAATGTATAGGCATGCATTAAGGTAAATTTTTTATATGTCTACAGAATACTTTCGTCCGATTTCTTTTGTATTTAGAGTTTTCGATATTTCGCTTTGAAAAAAGCAGGTGGGTTTAACTCTTGTTTTGAAGTTTATTTCGTGAAGAATTAAGTGCTTTTTTCCGAAATTTACTTGATGTAAATTCGCCCCCCCCCCAAAAAAAACAAAAAAACAAAAAAAAGTTCACTTGCCGTGTTATCTGAAATAGTGTAAAGCGAGGACATTATTTATTTGGTCAAGCTAGCGCGGTCATTCATGAGTCTATCACGCCAGCAATCATGGTCCTGAATCTAGATCGGAAGATCATTAATTGTGGCGCCCCCCCCCCACTGGAAACTAACATGTTATTTCTAAATTAAATTCATACTTTACATATAGCCAGTGCAGCAATGCCAATGGTAGGAATAATCTCACGCCAAGTCATATTTGGGGTCTGGGATTCGCACAATTTTTTTCACCATGCGTACAAGTGTAAGAATTGTGATATTACATTCACACTGTTCCCTTTATTCTTCACGGCTGTTGAGATATTCACGTGGGTAAGGCATATCGTTTGTCAGTGTCAGAAAGAAATATTTGCGACAAAATTAAGAAAGGATTTTTCACCATTGTTTGAGGTGAAAAATTAACGCTATTCTCTTCTAAATCTTTTTGTCACCAAGATGGTTGGAAATTCTAAGAAATGTCTTGCATCAACGAAAATAATGCGATAACTACACTCAGGTGTGAAAATATGCAAAAAAAAAGAGAATTCCTTATTCTATTGAAAAAATTATATCATATGTATCTCGATTTATTAACGTTTCCTTGCTTTGGTACAAGAAGACAACGTGCTTGCAGAAACTGGCATTTATAAGCAGTTTCCCATCTATGTCTAAATCAGATTCAAGTAACTACCCTCCACAGGTTACAGCTGCTGCTTTTAATGTGATTTGACTATAAACTCCGAGAGGTGTATCGATGTGTATAAAAACTGAACAGTCACAACACTAAACATGAATCTCCCGATCGTTATCATCAACAAAATATTTATTTATTCGTCAAGGAGGTTTGATATGATATAGGGTTTTATATATGTGCTCATACGCGTACATATGTGCAAAGTTGCCGATTTACCCGGACACAAAACCATGTTCAAACAGATGTGAACTGTATCAGACAATCAGCCTAATAAGCCATATAAGAAAACCTCATAATCGGAATTCTGATGAATAGAGCGCGAATAAAAATGGGACTAGAGATCGAACAAGAACAGTGCGGGTTCCTTAAAGACAAGGAACGCGATTATTTATGGTCAGAATGGGACCAGAAAGAGCAATACAAATGTAGAAAGGTTTGCATTATCTATGAAGCGTGGGTAAACGACCTGGGGTTTATAGTTTACACAAAGTCGTTCGATAAGAAACTATAATGGCAGTAGACTGCTTGCATATGGATAAAAAAATTAGTTCAGCAGATATACAAAAATAAAAAACTGTTGTAAGACAAGGATTTGTTGTATAACCGAACTTATTCAACCTAGACATCGAGGTCTTTCTGGGAGAATTAGATCTCTTGCCAGGCTTTATTACTGGCGGGCACAATCTTAACTTATTCAAATGATAGCGTTGATAGCAGACACAGAAAGAAAACTACAGGAGTTCCTACAGAAGGTAATGAAGGAACGCGAGAAGAAACGACTAAACATAAATTGCAAGAAGACAGAAGGCATGGTTGTTGCCAAAAGAATGATCGCAAAATGGGAATCACAAATCAGATATACGAAAATCAAACAAAGACAAAAAAATAAATACCTGAGAAATTTTCTAACATGGGACAGAATGTGCGACACTGAAATCCGAAGACACATTGGGATAACAAATGATGCATTTCAAAAGCTAAACACAGTATTAAGACAAAAAAAGGACTTAGAAAAAAAGAAAAGAGTGTTTACAAATACAGAGTATTGCTGTAAAAAAAGAAGAACTGGTATTTTTTACACTTTGTGCTATGTCAGTTACAATGGTAGTATAGTAATTCGGCTAATAACATTGTTGAATTTCTGACATATAAATCTACTGGTTATTGCTGCTAAGACTGACATTAATTTCAGCTTTCACTGGTCAGTGTTTGCTTCTTGCCGCGTCTTCTTTCTCATTCTCGTCGGTGTTCCCCAAAAGGGCCTGTTGCACGTCCACAAGGAAATGCAAGACGAAAACCCCGAGAAATGCTAACGCAAACCATGGTTTCAATTATTTAAATTAGGTATTTATTTCACTGGTGTTGTTAAGTTGGATCTAGTATCCTTTTTTGATTGTAAGAAGATGGCAAATAGGTACCTGCCTCTCTTCTTACTTCTACCGAACGACTGCTGTTGGCGTGACAGGTTAGACGGATGGAACCTCTCCATCACTCTACCACACCCTAAGCAGGTTTCTAAGGCGGCCATATTACGTTGATACAGGGGTTCTTTTTGGATCACCAATAATTAATCAATTCGAACCTCGACTGAAAACACCAAAGGTTGTAAGCTTAGATGTGCGGATGGTGTAATTGATAACGACACAAAATTTGAAATCCGAGAGCGAAGTTCCAATTCCAGTGGAGTTTGTTATATTCACTTATGCGCAATAAATAAAGGTTTTTCTACTTTGGCTTGTCATCTACAAGGAAAATATAACAAGCCAAAATAACACCTGTTTTACTATGTAGATATCCTTCCAAAATAAAATTTGTACGTTGTAGATATTTTTTCTTGTAGATAACAAGTTAAAGTAGACATGTTTTATTTGTTGATAACAAATCCCAGTAGTACCATCAACGAGTTGAGGCATGTCCTAAAACCCACCAACACAACTTAAAATAGTTTGAAATAAATCCAAGTCAGAACATTATTAAAAAAGAAAATCGTTTGAAAATAACTTTCGAAATTACGTCAGTTTTCTTAATTTCTTAAATTTGTTAAGATAATTTCTTAAATTTGTTACATGAGTAAGTAGTCATCGAGAGGAAAGGTTTCTGTAAAATAATATATTTTTAAAATTTATTTTACATAAGGAAAAATAAAAAAAAAGAAAAAAAGGATGACTCCCAATTTCCCAATATTTTTTCAACTCTAGAATAACACTTGATGAAAATACTTTTAACACTAATGGAAATATATTTATTTATTGATAAATTTTAGCCTAAATATTTGAAAGTTTTTTTTTTTTTTTATGGAACATTTTTCAGAGTTTAACTTGTGTAATTAAAGTAGAAATGCAGTTACCCGATATTCTAGCGACATATATGCACATTTTTATTGCATATGGAAGTCTGCATAGAAAATATACCATTGAATAGACGTTGGCTTGCTTAGAAAGAAGTCTTGTTTAAAATGAATTGCTGTTTGTGTAGTAACCATTTTCCAACAATAGACACGGTTGTCGAATAACCAGAGACTGATAACTTATACTCGATAGGACTCCAGTGGACAGACTTGGCATTGATTATCTTCTTTTCAACTTTTATAAAGATGATAATATTCTGTTATTTATAAGAATGATTACAAGAAGACTTCAGATACCCTTCTAGAATGGTCAGTTAGAGTTTTTAGTTATATTTAATATGGCAAGAAGCTGCATGGGGATTACAGAGTATCCAGTGTAGAAATTTAACGATAATTTGACTGCAAACTGTTAATAGAAAAGAAACGATTCACTTAGAAATAAATGCTCTTTGTATTTATCAAAGATTTTGCTGCGATAAAAGATCATTAATACGAAACATTTTAAAAGTATTTTCTAAAGTGTTAAAGAAAAGACTTTTCCACGAAAAAATATATAATCTGTTAAATATCCAGAATGTATTGAAGATTCCAATTTGAAAAACGTTCTCAGATTTATGATTGTATCCCGTAGGTGGAGTAATGTATAGCGGCTCGGACTGAAGAAGCGCAGTGCCGAGTTCGAATTCCAGTTGAATCTATTACATTCACTTACGTGCTAATACACTTGGGAAAGTTATAAATCCTCGTCTTCCAACCCCAACTATGGCTAAATAGCAGGAGAGACCATGTTCTATAGCCTCGGATGGCAACTGGTTTACCGAAGAAAGAAATGACGAGCTACTGCGGGAAAAAATCTGCCTCGTCAAATCGAAAGATACATGATCGTGTATCACGCATGACACATAACTGACTCACCCGCTAACGACGTTAGAGAAATGGCCAGAAACAATATCAGCTATAAATTGTAAACCTGCCTTTCACCCAAGTAAGGCAATAATTTTAATTGAAGAGAGTGAAAGTGAACGAGAAGTAGAAAACTGAGAATGGTAGAGGATTGAGGATCGGACTCCAGCCCCCTCTCCACCTCCCCCAAAAAAAACAACAAAAAACAAAAAACAAAAAAACAAAAAAACGCAGCGCTTTGGTTGTAGTTATCATAGAAGTAAGAAATCGGAAGGGAGTTTCATAGTTGGGAAGTCTGAAAAAATAGTTTCTTAGAATAGAACCGTAGTTACATTTAACTAGTTCAACAGTAAAACGAGGCTAACTAGTTTCCAATCATAGTTACACACTTACATTTAGGCAGTCAGGACACCAGATAAAAACAGCTCATCAGAACAGTTGCCATGAAAATATAGACAACAGGAAGCCACGTGACATCGGTGAGAAAGTGATTGAAGTAGAGATGCCAGGTCAGAATCGATTATATTACAGATCTTTCTTTAGATTTTGGCAAGAATCTAGACATGTACAGCAGAAGCACCAGATCAGATATGACAACACCATTAAATGTACGGACTATTTGTAGATTTATAAGTATGCAACGTGGATTTTGACGAGATAAACAACAGGC
>OZ010578.1:20693326-20758326 GCA_963932145.1 Acanthosepion lycidas | reverse complement strand
AAATGGCTAACTTGTGAAGTTACAAGAAAATGATTTAAGTACAAACTCATATCTTCTTCTTTTAATAAGAAAAAAAAAGAACTTTTCGATAAAACAGTTTCCTGCTCTTAAATCATCGCATAACTTTATGAATCTAGTTTGGGTGTTCTGGCCTCAAATATATATATATATATATATATATATATATATATATATATATATATATATATATATATATGAATTCCTCTATAAATATAATAAGTAAATAAATAAAAGTAAACAGTAAATTAATGTGAGCCACTTAAGTATACTTTCATCCACATTGAGTTTAATTTCGTTTCAATCAGAGACGCCAAGTTTCGAAAAGATAAAATGCTGAATATGGACGCTAAGTAATTACCTGTGAAATATTCAATGAAATTTTATGAACTTCTGATATGAAGTAGTCTCGTTGTTATCTGCATTATTAACACCAGGACTAATGTCCTTATCTGTATTGTTATTATCACAACCTTTCGATCGTTTTACCGTCTGCCTTTCTTCAGTTGACCTTTGTTGTTCCGGGTTATCTTCAAGGAATTTTGAAACGAAATCTTTATTTCCCTTTCGAGGATTAAAACGTTATTTTCTGAATTTAGTGGCATAGTAAATGTGAGTCTGATGCCTCGTCTGGGTTTTGCAAACTCAATAGAATTGATGGAAATACTTGAGTTGTACAGCTTAGAAAATCTCTGTGAATGATATTAAGCTGAACCTAATTTTATTGCACGAATAATTATTAATTAGATTTAACTTTTTTAGGATAACTATTATTTCTCCCTATACATCTACTATTTAACCCATACATATGGCGAGGAAATGGGTTGATAACTTTTCTCGATGATATGTACGAATAAGTGAATACAACGATCCCTACTGGATTTCGAAATTTGCTATTCGGTTACTTATCCCGAGCCGCTGCACGACCTACAGATGCATGTCTCAATGGGATGTAGTACAAGAAAACAAGACAAGTCATCCTTAGCTATCGATAGCAGAACGAAGTCTCCAGTACGAAAGTGTTTTGCCTCATTTTTTTCAGTACACCATCCTATTTTCTTCATTGTTTGCACCAAAAAAGTATAAGTTTCCATTTTCAAGTACGAAACGAATGATTCATAAAAATCATCATAATCATGATCATCGTCAACATCATCATCATCATTATCAGTCTAATTGTGATCGTAGAATCACAGAACAACTGAGCACTTACTCTCAGATATCTTGTTTGAAAGCTCGAGAGGTTCTCGTAACCTAACGAAAGTAATCTGACAGATTTCTTCATTAAACTACAGTTCATGCCCTCCAAGTTGAAAGCCCGCTTTGGTCACGAGTACAGAGCCGTTGATCCCATTGGGGGAACTCTGCGCCGGATTTGTTAGCTTTAGTCCAAGAAGCCCTTCGTCCAGGATTGTCGTATCATCTCCTCTTCTATCGCAAAAGAACCCAGTCTAACCCATTGTGAGGGGCAAGTCTTATTTATAGGAAATCGTTTTTACAGCTGAACAATGTCGACGTCCCTATTATGTGCTGGCTTGTATTGCTTTAAGTGGTACTAGTAACACTCGCCAATGGGCCTGACGCAAAATAATATTATTACAGACTCCCCAATTCAAATTACAAAGCTGAAGGTTAAATCGACCAAGATATTCTGTCATAATTAGGAAGCCAAAACAAAATAAGTTTATACGTGATTGATTTAGAAATAAAAAAAATAAATCCATAAGCCGGAGTGCTTAATCGATAGAAATCAATAATTTAATCGACATTTTTTTTTAATGTATGAAAAAATAACTCCAGAATACTAATTTAAAAAGATTGTACATTTTTAAAAAAATCACGTGGTACGATTCTCGTAATTAAGAATATTATTAAAACATAAAAAGCAATGATATAATATTACCGGCTTTTTGAGCGTAAAAAAAAACGCGTTTATAAATTGATGGTGATTGCTAGTATTTAATAATAAATTATTTACTATAAATTTACCAACAAATATACAAATAAAAATGAAACTAAAAGAAAATTACGATATAAGTATTTTTCTATACATTGCGTCCCATCTGCAGTTCGATGATTATGGCACTCTACAACTTGTAATACATTATGTTTCTTAGCAGTTTTTTTTTTCGATTTGTTAAGCCTTCCGGTCCCTATTCAAACATCCATTTTCCTAATCTCGTCAGGTATGTGACAAGCTGTCTTCCACTATCTCTTTTTTTCCTTCATTATACTCCGTGAGGGTTAAGTTTTTGAAGCATTCCTTCCTCATTGTATACCGAAGTAATTGCAGGTGTGTCTTTTCTTGATTCTGAGTATATGCGTCCTGTTAATGTGATACCATTTCCTTCAAGAATGCATACAGTTTAGAAAGCAGAGATTTTCACCCAGGTAGGTTCAACGACCACTACAATGTTAAACTCTTCATGTCGAGGTTCAAACGATATCTGCCGCTTATATTCTCAAAATAAGCACCTCATCGTCCTAACTTTAGGCCCTTAAACTCATATAGTGACCATCTACCGCGAGTGAAAATTGGGCCTTGCATTCAGTGAACAATATCTGTTTTTACCTCCGTCGAGGGATCAATTTGTAATCACGTTGAATAACGGACTAGACTTCCATATTAACTTTTATAAATTTAATGAACAACGTTCACTTCCATGTTATGAACTTCATAATCTATAGCAAATATGAAAATAAAGTGAAAACTGTTTGCAGTGCATATTTAAAATTATAACAAACTTTATAATTAACACTGGACTTTACGTTGGGCACTAATGAAAATCTTTTAGTTGAATAAGGCTGATAATGAATAAACTTCTCAGAATATTGGTGAAGAATGTGCAGCAATTTATTGAATTATAACTTTCGGAGATCATTCTTCCTCTGTTAAAAAAAAAAAAATCTCCAAATGTAGCCAAGTGAAGTGATATTTGTTTATTAATTTTGTCAGGTTTCACCAATTCAATCTTCTTCAAACTTTGCCATATCAAGTTTATCGATTCTTTTCTTAAATATCTGATATTACAGGTGAAAGAGATATAGTGATGCGAAATCAGTACAAGAAGCGTCGGATCGATTACTTATCATCGTATTCCCTTAACTTTCACATCCATTAATTTTCCTGGTACATACATGTTTGATGCAAAGAAGCTTTACAAGAATTTCCGCCTGAAACTTTTACCAAAAATTAGTGAGTTCTTGTTATGTAATTTTCAAAAAATATTTTAGATTTTTTGGTGTCCAATTTGATTTGAAACGTGATTAGACAGATTAGCTGATAAGGTATAGATTTAGAACCAATCTTACCTTAATTAAGAGAGCATTTGACTTCATGTCTTGGTACGTAATGGAATTGACTTAAACACTTACCTGCAAAAAAGACAAAGAAAAATTAATGAAAACAATCGCAATGAATTGAGTGTTTCAAAAAGTCAAATTTTCTTCAAAAATACCTATATTCTTAAATCTTTACTGTAGACATTAGTGTCTACACCTGACGTCGTTCTGATTATGGAATTGATCCCAGAAGGATTGCTCAGACAATATTTATTTTGCGACTTTACAGTCACGTGAAGACGTTAGGATATTTAATTTGTATACAATATTTTTTAAAATAAATATTATTCTCAAAAAAAAATTTAAATATCAAACTTAAATATCCTCCCCTATTTCTGTAATTTGAAAGTCATGTTTCCCTTTTTCATAAAGATAGAATCGATTCTGGTACAGTTGTACACGTTGTTCATACGACTTTAGGAATCTTATAATTTTTATGACAACGGATGTAAAATAAAAATGGAGATTTAAAAAAAAGAAAATTTGTGGAAAACACAGACGATATCCTTCCATCTTTCGATCTGTAGAGAATATTGTCATTATATCTGTGTTGATGTATTCAACCATTTTCTTTTGATTTATATAATGACAATATTCTCCAAACGTGACAAATACTGACGTTATTTTCAGTTGAAAATATGAAAATAGCGTTTCTCTGCATTCCAGTTGCTAGGTACATTCTGTTTTTGTTTTTATTAATTACTTTGTTCAATTAATTTCATTTTCGTATTTTGCATTGATAAAGTCCACATTGGACGAAACGCGTCAGCAATTAATAGTTCTGCTATTGTCATTTTTATTCATAAATATTGTCTTCTCTACTGGTTAAATCGGAGAAATTTTCATATATATATATATATATATATAAGACATTTTTAATGTTTATACGTTCTTTTTATAGATACAAATATTTAAGTAAATGCTCTGTTTATAATAAACAGTATTAATAACATCTACCGACCTGAATGTCCGAGAAATTTTCATTGACAGAGCATTTATTATAAACAGAGCATTTACTTAAATATTTGTATCTATAAAAAGAACGTAATAAAAAAAATGTCTTAAATAATTGTCAGACTTTGTCCATTTCATAATGTATGACGTCATTTGTCTACGTTTGGATACGCATTGAGCAGAAATGAACGTATGAGAGAAAACCATGGAGAATTGTTTCTAAAAACAGTAAAATTGACCGTGCTAACCGAACGTTCCTCTGTGGCCCAATCGGTTAAGGCACATCAGGCTATATGACGTTTCCGTATTGGATACAGGTTCGATTTCTGGCCGGTAAATATTATTAATACTCTTTATTATAAACAGAGCATTTACTTAAATATGTGTATCCCTAAAAAGAACGTATAAACATAAAAATGTCTTAAATAATTGTCGTACTTAGGTTTAATGTAGGCTATATTGGTGGTCAAAAGTGCGTATTATCAAGTATAGTGTGTATATAAATATAAAAGCTGACAGTGAAGTCCACACCGAACCACAAGAGTCTATTACATATTTGAGCGCAGTCTTCACGCCATGTTGGGTTTTGGCGTGAGTATTTATATATGCTGGTCAATGATATCTTAATAATAAGTAAAAAGTAGAACATTAAAAATCAACATTATATTATAGCTACAAATAACCGCATTCGTATTCACAATTTTTCGTAATTGCCTCTAGAATAATTTCAAATATAACAACTATCGAATATCCAATAAACGTTAGGACAATATTATAGATATCACTCATTATAAGTTAAAATATATATGCATGTTAGAGTGTAGATAAGTAGGAATAACTTTCTCCTGTCGGTACTGCTTAGAGAAATAAGTTTCTTATCTTTTTCTCTATTGCTCTTGGCCATTACATGTGCTTTCGTAGTCAAAAGAGACGCGGCGAGAAAACAGTAACAGAGCTGGGACAAAAAGACAAGGGAAATAATTCCGAAAATAGTGAAGACAGATTTGCAATCCTTATCAAGAGAAGCGAAAAACAACATCGTTGTATATATTAATCCATCCCACGTATGTTTGATTTGAGCATATCTTTCTACCATTGAATGTTTTAATAAGATGTATGCACTCAAAAGATGCACTGCTTCCTGACAGATGTTTTCTAACGCTGTATGTAAAGATAACAGGTAAATGATTTTGGAGTTGGCAAACCGAACCTTTGGCACAAGAAAAGAAAATATACCATCATGTCAGAAGTTTGAAAACTCTATTTTTGTTACTGTTACGCTAAGTATTTCAGGTTTAGCTTAAACTGAAATTACATTGAAGATGTGATTCTAATTAATTGAATAATTTTCGTAAAACGGATATGTTTCACGGTGTAGATTATTAGTGACGTGATATATAGTTACAGACTAAACAACGCTGAAAAGATATATAAAACTGATCGTAGATTAATAACTACGAAACTTAATTTATTTCTTAAATTCAATTTTTCCTTCTGAAAGTAGGTGATCATATTTATTCAGAACTTCCTTTATTTTAATATAATTCCAGAAACGAGTCGATAAGAGTTTTCAACAGAATTCTTTGTTTTCTTATTTCCATGACTTCTTGGCAATGATCTGTGCTTTCCGTTTGCCTTCAACCCCATTTCGAATTTAGAGATGGAATTTTTCTCGATAGGCTGAGGTTCTGACGACTTTGCTATTTATTACCTATATATTTGATTTATGCCTTATTCAAAGACATTCATTTTTTACGCTAAGGTTCACAAGGCCTGAGGCCACTCACGCTAGAGGTTTATGTCAAGGGGTATTTTATACGAATAGAAGGTGAAGATAACGGTTAATTCTAGACTTGAACAATTTAAGATTGTAGTTCTTGGGAAAACATCCACTTGGCCGACTGTCCCGCAGTGCCTGGTTCGCGGGAGGAAGCTGTTCGAGTGGAACTTACTTCTCCAAGATGGAATACGGTGGGAATCTGGGTGGTTTACTATAATGTAAATGGCCTACTGGGTCCTACCTGTGAAGGTTAAACCTGATTGAACCAAGGAATATATTTCATGGAAGTAACGATAAAGCAGTGAGAGGCTCACTACATCCAGCCTGTATTTTAGAGCGATTGGACGGTGGAAAATAATTCGTCATCCACAAAGACTCAGGGACATTTTGAAAATCTATCTTCACTGGAAACTGGGGAATGGGCAACTCCCGCCCAAATATGTTAACAGTCCTCCATTTTCGGCCTGATCTGTAATGGTAAAGGAAAGCATAAAGAGTCAGGTACTTACTGGAGAGATACATTGAGTCGACTATTTTACCTGTATTTTTCGCGATATGTGTACTTGTTGCACTTGAGATCAGCTGTGAGTTTGGCACCTGATATTCTCTCAAGTCATGCTGCCTCTTTGAGAGGACATCTGCTCATCGGGACTAACGGTAGTTCGGGCTCGGGTTGGCAATGATCGAATCTATTAGGTTGGCGCAAAAATAATATCGTTTTCTCACATAGTAACATATGTGAGAAAACGACATTATTTTTGCACCAACCTAATGCGAATAAATACACTACAAAATAAGACATAACTTGAACTCAACCGATTTCTCTTTCTCGAGTTGAACCTTCCGTAGTGACAAGTTCAACTTACATATTCCTCATAGTCTAGTGAGTTCGACCAACATAGTATTAAATAGTAAGTATTTGATTAACGAGATTAATCAAAGCTTATATATTAGTAATAAAATATATTATCATAAATATTAGTAAATATTTCCAATGATATGTACGTGGTGAAGCGTTAATTGTGGAAGGTACTTTCACTGATCTTTGCCTGGGTGCTGCTTTATTTCCTTTATCTGTACATCTAACCTTGTGTCTGACTTTTCTCGTTGTAATAAATATGTAAGTAACACTTGATTCAAGAAGATGACAGTTTGATCATCCTGGGTGAACAGCTTCTGTGATTTACCTCAACCTATTAAATATTTAAAGGACATTAATTTTATAAATGATGGCTACCGACGTAGTCATTCCGATTATAAATGATATCAGCTTTCGTTCTTATTAGATTGCTTTTCTAGTCTTATGCTTAAAATATGGCTTGAATTCGCAACTATTTTAGAGAATTACTGTACCAACCTCAGCGAGACGTTTGTATTTTCATCCGTGCTAGAATTACTCACGCGTGACTTGTTGCACCAAATGTAACCAAGAAAAGCAGAAATTTAACTGGTGCCTTTTTAGTGCAAGCATTTTGATTCTGCGTCACAGATTCCTAAGCAGGAATAGAAGGCGCATGCTTGCGTAGGAGTTGAAATAACGTACTTTATGCAAATTGTAACGACCTTATGCATTCCCAAGTGTCAATAATAACATCTGACAGTCTCTTGGTTTGTTGCGATGTTTCAACGATGGAAAAGCGTATGTAAAGTTTCTTGACAGGAACATATTAGAGGTAAAACATATATAACTTTACTTAAACTTATTTTTCCTTATCACTTTGACTGATTATTTAGCTAGTGATATCATGGGTAAGATTTATTAAACAAATAAAGTAAAACTGTCAAAACTCAAGATCACATATGTAGCAACAAAAATAATTACTGACAAGTTTCCTTCTGAGAAGACACACATTCAGACTATTAGCAGTTTTCATGATGTTTTCACTTTTATATATAATGGGGGTTTTGGAAACTTTGGCGAGTGGAGTTGAGGAGAAATGCTACAAACGCCCGTCATAATCTTCATCAAAACGTTAAAGATACTTAAATGTTAAGCTCTAAATGTTAAATTGTGATATGTGGTGGATCTAGATGTTTAACTTAGTATACGTCATTCAGATTTACATCACTTTCAGTTATCCGACATTGTATCAGCAGTGGTTTTGTAAGGAAAAGTATATATTGTTATAGAAGGGACGCAAATTTGTGAAGAGTCCCATAATTTTAAAATTTGGGTAGATGGAACTCGTCAGCCCATATGAGTAGTTAAATAAGAGAAGGAAAACTCTGAATTTAAAATTGCAGTGTCTTGCAGCCAAACCAAACTTCGGAAAGGCTTCGGGAATAAAGTCTGGGGTCAAATTTTGGGTCAGAGCCCTACGACAGTGCGTAGTTATGTTCAGCTCTGTTCTGGCAACTCGTGCGACGATGACGGCGCCAAACTGTATTGTAATCTACTTTTCACTTAGACAACATCGGTGGTTTGGAGAGAGAAGACATGCTGCATTGGCAACAGCTAATCTCTCATAAAAACTTGCCCACGCGTGCGCCCTACAATGGACAGTCCAGTGGCTAACACAGGATGCAACTGTCTACTTATGAGAGGATTCCGAACGTCCTTCTGTATGTTGAACTGGCTACCCGCAAAAGGGCGACTTCGTCTTCGTTTCAAGGATGTCTGCAAAAGGTCATTAGCAATGGACATCGACATCGAGAGGTGGGAAGATGTCACCAACGGACTGTCACGCTGGAGAGAAGATTTTCACCGAGGGATGGAGCGAGGAGAGAAGAAATGGAGGCTTGCCGTCGAGATGAAGGAAAGAAAAGGAAACATTCGCGGAGATCGTCTTCACATGCATTCACTGCAATCGAGTCTGTCACTGCTGTGTTGGCCTGTCAAGCCATAACAGATGCTGCGCCTTCATGAGCAACATTTTAGGCGTAAATCCATGGTATTTCGAGACCGAATCAAATTTAGCATGGTGTATTCTGAAATTATAGTGAGACACGTTTCGGCGTAAGAAGTGAGTTCACTGCTTTGTAAATGATCCTCTTTATATTCAGATAATAGTTTATCTAAATTCCAACAAGTCTCAGTGTAAATATTTAAATATTTCTCCATTTTTTTTGTAAATTCCTGGCCTACACCTAATGTTTTCTCTATTTCTATTGTGTTGATTAAATATCCTATTGTTTGTGAAGTCAATGATATAAATATCTTAATTTTAAATAAATTCCTTTCAATTGAAGTCAATGAGTCGGTAGGAAGTATTATGGTTTTCTTTCACGAGCCGTGTTTCTTCATGGACGGTTTGACTCTCTGAAACTTCATCTCTTTTGCATCTGTTAACAGTGTTTTTTTTTTCTGTCTCCCCATATCTCTGTTCTGCCAAATATTTACAGAAGCTTGTTAAATATTTTATTCTCTGCTTTCTTCTGTCACTCTTGCCTCCAAACTGTCTTGTGAGTGTTACATTTTCGAAATCCTTTTCCCTTTTATGTGTCCTCGAAACTTCAATTGTCTCTTACTTATCTTAAATATAAGTTTTGATTATATTTTCTCTAAGAGTTCGTGATTGTTCACATGTTCATTTTATTGTATTCTCAGCATCCTTCTGCACAACCACATTTCAGCAGCCACTTCTCTCTTTTCCATTTGTGAAAAGATTGTCCAGCCTTTACTGCCATATAGGAGGATCTATATCTCATAATAATCCCGCATTATTATCTTTGTTTCGAACAATATTTCAGAGTTTCTTCATGCTTTGCTTAATTTTGGGAAGGCGTCTTTTTCTATTTTAATACGTCTTCTGATTTCGTTGACGCATTTCCGGTCCCTTGCTACAACAAAGATATTTAAAATAGAGTATTTCCTTCATTTTGGTGTTTCCAGAACGTATTTTGCGTCTTGAGCTGCTACTTTTGTTGACAAACACATATTTCGTTTTCTTAAAATTGGTATTTAGTTCTTTGTTCTCGTTTTGCTTTACTCTGGAGGAGTGTCTGCAGTTTACTTTGCATGTTTGCTGTCTGTGGACTCTTCATATCTGATATTGTCAAGATTGTGGTCGCCAATAATGAATAATCTTAGAACTTCTAATTCTCTCACAATTGCCTCACTGTAAAGCTTAAATAGGTCCGTTGAGAAGACATCGATTTTTAAAAATGTAATTTTATTATTATTATTATTATTATTATTATTATTATTATTATTATTATTATTATTGCATGTGTGTGTGGATTTCGTAAAATGTAACAAGGTTTCGTGTATTTTCCAAATTTTTATGCATTAGAATGATTCCATCATCCTTCCTTCCTGGATTTATACGCGTTATTAAGAAATTTTTTCCCCTATATTTAACCATTATTTGTCGTATAACCATATAATCATTATTTATAATATATATATATATATATATATATATATATATATATATATATATATATATATATATATGTTGACCCGAGCGATGTGAGTGAAATTCGGTAGATAAAACCCTTGCGGGCCGTTTATATTTGTGCTAACACGAAGTTAAAAGTCATAGTGACAGAGGATTTGATTGTGCTGGCCTTGTTCAGATCGCTGATCATAATCACGATCTCTCGAAGAAACTGTAACTAGGTTCTGCTCAGCATAGTTGCAGTATAAACCACAAGTGGGCTCTTTAGATTTTGAACAAAGAAAAATGTGCCTGAGCGAGCCGTCTGCAATAGGGATTGTCTAGCTGCTTTAAAATAGACGGTTATCCTCGAATACGATTGGCCAGGTTTACACACACACACACACACATATATATATATATATATATATATATATATATATGAGGTGACATTGAAATCAATACCCGGAAGCGACAGGCAGTTTCATGTTGAACGCAATCGTCAAGCTATATGTGCGTTTATATTTTGTTAATTTGTTTATTACTTACTTTAGTTTATTTACATATTTATTTGTTTGGATTAATTTATTTTTCTCATTCTAGTTATTTATTTTATTTTATTATTTACTTGATTTGGCCTGACGATTGCGTTTAGCATGAAACAGACTCTCGCTTCAGGGTGTTTACTTTAATGCACAATTTTCTATTTACATCCGTCCTCAATCCTTAATACTGAGCATTTTAACCCATAAATATAGCATACCTTCATATTTTATCATATACACATACACACACGCAACCACCCACCTACCCCACACACACATACATACATTTTCTTTTTTTTAAGCATTTCACCCCAAGCAAGGCGGGAAGCCACTAGGAGGCAAGGGGTTACAGAAAATTTAGAGCAAGATCAGATAGGAGTGATAGAAGAAAGGATGAGTGTAGGGGATAGATCAAGGCAACTGGAGATGTCGATTGACATTACACTTGAATAGCTGGAGATTATAGCTCACAGGGAAACAAGAAAAGCGAAGGGAGTTCCACAGGCGAGAGGTGCAAGACATGAAGCTATTAGAGTAGAAGAGACGGCAACATTTAGAAGTTTCGACAGTGAAGGAGTGAGAGTGGGATTCCAGCCTCGTAAGGCGCTGGAACTCATGACGTCTGGGAACCAGCGAATACAGCTCCTCCGAGCAATTGCCATGAAAGTATTTGTAGAACTGACAGAGAGAGGCGACGGCGCGTCTATGAGAAAGTGACTGTAGACGAGACGCCAGGGCAGGGCCAACTACATTGCATATCCGCCTCTGGAGCCTATCAAGAACCCCGAGGCAAACAGAAGGGAAACCAGACCATATATGGCATATATGGCAGCAATACTCCATGCAAGGGCGAATTGTTAATTTCTAGATCTGGAGGAGAAAAATTTCCTGGCGCGGCACAGGGATCCAGCTTTCCTTGCAGTGGACGAAGCAATTGACTCAATGAATTTGTTCCATCTCAGGTCGACCGTCAACGTGAGACCGAGAAGCCGCAGAGAGTTGCTCTGGAGAAGTTGAGCGTCAGACATTCTAATGCAGGGAAGGGAAGGATCTCTGTGGTGATTAATAGAGAGCAGTTTTGTCTTAGAAGCGTTGAAGTTGACCAGCCAATTCATGCTCCAGTTCACAATCGATTGGAGGTCCTTTTCGAGACGCATGGCCAGGCGAGACTAGATTTGTTTTTGAGGCAGGAATAAATTGTGGTGTCATCCGTGTAGATGCCAACGTGGGAAGTTATTGCGTCAGGAAGGTCATTTATGTAGATAAGGAATAGAGTGGGGCCTAGGATGGAGCCTTGAGGAACACCTGCGTTCGTGGGATAGGAACTGGAGGAGAATCCATTGAGAACGACATTCAATTTACCGTTTGACAGAAATTATCGTATTAGGTTATATAATCGACCCGTAATGCCATAACCCTGGAGCTTGCGAAGAAGGCCGGCATGCCAAACCCTATCAAATGCTTTGGAGATGTCTAGTGCCACGGCTCGGGCTTCCCCGTTATTTTGAAGAGCTCGGTAGACTGTTTCAGTGATGGTCGTAAGCACATCGGCTGTAGATTGGGCAAAGCAGAAACCATATTGCTTGCCTGAGAGCAGATTATGGGATGTGAGGTGGTTAACCACCCCGGTATTGATTAGGGCTTCGAAGACTTTGCCGAAGAGAGGAAGGAGACTGATAGGACGGTTATTTGAGGGTCAGAGGGGTCGCCGGAGTTCTTGAAGACAGGAACGATGGAAGAGGACTTCCAGCAGTCAGGAAAGCAAGATTCTTTGAGGCAGTAGTTGTATAGTTTAGAAAGGGCTGGCGCCAGTTCGGGCGCGCATTTCTTCAAGACAATGGCTGGTATCCCGTCTCCACCACTAGCCTTGTTGGGGTCTAAATTGGAGATAACGCCCAGTACCAAAGATGGGGTTATGTTTAACCCACTTAATAAGGCCTCAGTTCTAAGAGGGAAGTCAGGTATGGGTACACCGGAAGAGTCGAGCGTCGAGTTGAATGAAAATTTCCGAGCAAAGCATTCAGCCTTGTCGGTAGAGGAGGTCAGGACTTCGAACTGGTTGAATAAAGGAGGTATAGAGGGTTTGCAATTGCTCAATACACTCTTGCAGAGACGCCAATAATCTTTGGAGCCAAATTTGCGAGATGCAATACGTTCCTTCATCCGAGCCGCAAATAGTGACTTAGCATTGTTGAGGACACGCTTACATTCGTTACGGGCGGAAGGAAAGAGACGTCTATTGCAGTCAGCCCCCACTCAATGACATTTTGTCCCAAATGATTCTCCCTTATTTGATAGTTTAGTAAGAAATCCTGGTTCGAAAGAAAAAAAAAAAAAAAAAAAAAAACAGGAAAACTGGAAAATTAAATGTCTTTGGTTGATGCGAAAGTGTCTCGTCAGTATTCTAATGATGTTGTGACAGTATCTTTTTGCTTGATATATTGTCTGAACTTGGAATTGTTCTAGCCGCGTCTTTCTCCTGTTCTAAATCTTATTGAAAGCATATCTCCCAAGCCCAGTACTTGGTTAGGGTGGAGGATTGGCCGTTGATTACTCCCCACCACCAGATCGACGCTTGGACATAAGGTAAGCCGTACATTCAGTTACCATCATGAGGAAGAAAACAGACAACCACTTGCTGGCCCGTGTGTGTATAGTTTCGCTCTAGCAGAAAGCCATTTGCATTTTTTTTTGGGGGGGGGTCTTGGTTTTTAAATTTATCTATTTTTTCTCTCCCCCTACTCAAAGACATTTTTTCCCAATGATTCTCCCTTATTTGATAGTTTAGTAAGAAATCTCGGTTCGAAAGAAAAAAAAAAAAAAAAAAAGCAGGAAAAATGCAAAATTAAATGTCTTTGGCTAGATGCGATAATAAATCCGGGTAACCTTATTTTCAATTTCTTTTTAGAATAGACAATGGGACTTATACTAAGTTAAAACCTAATGTGATAGGGTATAGCCAAGTGTGATCCAGGTCTCCTTACCTGTTATCTCCCCACCAATCCTTCCCTCTGTTTGTGTCGTCCTTTTTTGTGTTATCTGTAATAGGAGTAGGTAGGTCTCTTCTACCGCCCGGTTAACACTCCTCCCCCTTCTATTGGACATGAGTAGAGGCTTACACCTTGTTTCTTGTCTAGGAAGGGGTTCCCGGTACTGTTTATCTCCCCGGCCTCTGTATTAGTGCAGCTTTGTTTCCCCCGTGATGTGTGCAGTCTGTGGCATCACCTCTTTATTCTGAGGGTACACGGTTGACAGTTCTCTGGTTGCTGTTTCCGACTGGTAGTTTAAGAGCCCTAACTCTTGCGTTGCGTCTTGTGCGGCCGCTCTGATCAACAGTTGTATAATACCGGGGTGTTTGTAGTGCCATGTCGCGCATGGAAAGGTGTCCCTGCAGTCACCTCCGGTGGACAGCTCTGAAGCCACATAATGATGCAGATTTTGCCAACTCCTCTCTGCCCCGTCACGGTCGAAACTGTCTGTTTCTTTTACTTAGGGCCTTCTCATCTTACAAACAAAATTCAATATGAGTTCCAAAAACCGAAAGATTAAACCTAAACCAGCCTCTCAAAAACCACCTAAACCCCTCAACATTTCGTTCTCCAACATCCGGGGCATTAGGACAAACTTCTGCAGTCTGGAATCTTTCCTCACTGCAAACGGCCCGGATATACTGGCTCTCTGTGAGACAAACCTTGTCTCGTCTATCCCATCTTCTGATCTCTCGATCCCCGGCTAACTTCCTCTCCTCAGAAAAACTCTCTAACCCACATGCACGGTCTTGGTGTCTACGTCAAGGAACATCTCGTTGATATATATATATATATATATATATATATATATATATATATATATATATATATATATATTATAAATTAACTGATTTAAAATATGTTTTTTTCGCTACACAGTTCTAACCATGTTTCAAATATATATACTCCAGAACTTATATAGCGGCAAACTGCCTCTATATCGATAGAAAATGAATTGTGTATGTAAGCAAAATTATAAAGGGTTCTAAGACAAGGATATCTCTTCTCAGGTTTATTCATCTAATAGTGTGGCTATGTTCAGAAATGTAGAAGTTTTACTAGGATTTGTTATTGTTTAGCGCAGTCTCAAAAACATAGGATATGCAGATGATACTGTACTGATGGTAGATACATAATGCAATCGTAGGCAATATAAAATAAAGTATGGCGCAGACGGAATGTATGGCTGCTAGCAAGATGAATAGCCCACGATGCGAACTCTGAACTGTAGATATCAAAATCAAACCAGTATATATTTTTAATAATTCTGTACATCTTTTAACAGATAATGGAGAATCTGACACCAAATTGTGATGGTCCAAAATAGACATTCCAATATCTAAACGAATTAATAGGCCAATTAATCTCGTTAAAAAAAATAAAACAAAACTTAATGCTCGTTGCTATGTAATATCAGTCCTTCTATGAAGCAGCGAATAGAAACGTTTGCCTTTAAGATGAAAAGGTTTGGTTTGGTTTGCTTTACAGCATATCAACCTCAATGGGTTATTTAATGCCGACAAAATTTTTATTTTTTAATATTTTGTTTTGTCAAAAATCTATTCTGGTAATAATTTTCTCCTTCAAAAATGTATTGCTGGTGATAATTTTTTTCAAAAAAAGTATTGCTGGTAACATTTTTTTTCCTCACAAATGTATAGCTAGTAATATTTTTTTCCAAAAATGCATTGCTGGTAATAGTTTTTTCCTTCAAAAACTTATTGCTGATAATTTTTTACAAAGTATCTCTGGTATTAAAACCTCTTTTTACACTTTCATAATGTTTTTACCCCAGTTTCGGGTTTAACTATTTGCCCATAGCTGGGACCCTAACAGGTGCTACCACTCCGGGTCAGGTTGGACCTGGGCACACAAGCAATTAAAAGGTGGTTCCATGCTCCTCAAAACCTCCTGATCAGCCTTGTTGTTGGACATAGTTTATCGACATACGTCATACCTAGGACGGTTAAGATAAAAAGGAGACTGGAGGCAATATAGATGTGTTTACACAGAAGTAAGCTGTAAATACCATGGGCACAGTAAGTGGTCAATGATTGAGTTTGAATAAAACTGGAAACAAACGGAACACTTATAGAAGGGTGTTAAAAGTTCTGGACATATAATGAGGAAAGTAGGCTTGGAAAATTTGACAATGACAAGACGCGTTGAAGACAATCAGGAATCAACGAGTAACCTATCTAACAAGTTTGATTAAATTATGGCACAACAGGGTCTGTGAATGACAGTCGAAATACAAATATATGTTCTGTATAGGATAGGTTTTCCGGAGAGATCGGCAAAATCTTGAAGGGGCACGACACAAGGTAGATATAAAATCCTACATGACATATTTAGTGCTGGCACAAACAGAGTGAACATTATATAAATTCAAATTGTATCTTTTAATAGTTATCTCTCTTGAAAACAGATGCAAGAGCATGCTTTAGAAAATACAAAGAGACATTCATCGAAGCTAAATACCAACACTCTGTTGGTGCGTGTTAGTTTAAACACGGAAAGATAAAAGACATTCACACAGTTGTGAGAGAATCAAAACTACCCTAATAATGTTTATATATTAAGTTGGATTTCGACTATTTACTTGTTCGAAATTCCAGAATTCATTAAATATTTACTTTCAGCAAAGTTGGTACGATAATACTGTTGACTGAATATGAGGAATAAACAGATTGTTAGTGATCAGTAATTTATGCAGACAACACTAACGGTATAAGAATAACGTATTGACTCTATAATGTCTGAAAAAACTGGGTTCTCCAGAATTAGCTAGCATCATGTCTAAGAGAAAAACAATTTTGATTTAAAAATATCCGCTTCTGTTAGGGGTTTACAGTGCAAATACTGAGGAATGTTATTTCGATGTTCTGATAATTCGTGCAAATCTTGGCTCTTTTCTTTGCTTTGTTGGTTTAATGCATCAAGAATGGATTACTTTTCTTATGAAATTAATTCCACATCACTTTGCAGAGCAACATGTTCCAGGTTTCGATCCATGATATCCTAACGCTGATAGATACATCGTTGAACTAGAAGGTCGTTACATATATGCTTTCCTCTACGACTGCTATTTTCCCGCTTCTGCAAATTAAAGTGACAAAAAGTTCAGAACATATCAAGAGCATGATAACACATTATGTTCTGACGGTCAAAATTACGCTTATGGTTTCGAGGTATCCATGCCATTAATCACGATGTCTATGGAGAATCAGTTATCATTTAATTTTTGTAATGGCTTCAAGGTAAGTGTGGTTAGAGTGTAAAGTGAAATCATGTGAGTCGAGTGCAAGTCCCGGCTTTCGTTCACTTCAAAAATATTGATGGAGAAATGTACGATCGTAAGTCTTTCCCTAACCAAGTAATAGGTTATATAACAGGGTAGAATGGGGTTTCTAGCCTTGGATGTGATTAGTTTTAGAAGGACAATTCTAAATTTAAAACCGTGAAGTAGTGGGAAAAAAATCCATAATCGCTTCCAATCAGGCTTGGCAATTACCAGCTAATGTGAAGAGCCATGATCGTCTGCTCTGAAAAGATATGACATATAAAAATGACTTCAAACATTTCTCTGACTCGTTGCACAGTGTAAAAAAAGTCTTGTGCACTTCTGCGATTTTGTCAGGTGATAATTGACATGATTCGTTGCATGAATGTTTCTTCATTTGGTAAATTGGTTATATCCCATGTTTCAGACTCGTAAGTAACCGTAAATACAATAGACTGATTCCTTGTAGCACCAGTGGCAACTTTTAGGTTTTGAAGTTGCCAACCTGATAGAATTTTGTTGCATTCTTCAGGGGATTTCGCAGAGATTAGTGAACCTAGAAATTATTAGGCTCAACTTTATCCAACTTAAGTTTCGATTGATTTTTCTCTACGTATTCAATGCAAATGATTTTGGTTTTATCGATCTTCACATGTAAGAGTATTCTCTTTATTGTGTTCATTTCACATTATTTGATTATGCTGAAAGTTTTCGGTAAAACTCAGATGACGTCGGTAATCCTGAACCGACTGTATTATTTGCCATCAGTTTTCATTCCTTTATCCATTCTCAGAAAACTATTTCGAGGAAACTTGTAAATAGATTGGACGAGATGGCGTCACTTTGTCTTATTCATTTTTCAAGATAAAAGGCGCTTGAATGTTTATGTTGGCCGATCAAGTAAATGCTGCTCTATTTGTAGGTACGATGCAAAACTTTGCCATACACGTGGGTCTACGTTTTTGATGTCTGATTGCTTCGATGGAATATTTACCGAAACAAAGCTTTTTTGATAGCTGTAAAATGTCAGCGTGTGTCACATTTCATTGTCTAATGTCTTTCTGTATAGATTTGCCGAACGTAGATGGTCAGAGATTAAACAACTTTTCCTGTTGCTGTGGTTGATTTTAGTCTTATGAAGTTTTAAATCGATTACTGACCTCTTCTTCTGTTATATTACCAACTATTTTCAGCACGTAGTCAATCACAACTCTCCACAACTTCTTTGCTTTTGTTATTCTAAGTAACATTTGTATTCTTAACATCCCTCTTAGTCGTTGTTCAACAATTCTTTCCCCTAAATTTACTTGCTGCTTTCCCCGTCTCTTCCTGACTTCACTACGTTCTGAGAGCGTTAAATTCTCCAAGAACTTTTTATTCTTTATTTGTCCAAGAAATTTCAACTGTTCATTACTGATAGCTTCAGTTTTCTTAATATTTCAACATTCTCATCGTTATTTATGTCTATGATATTCTCAGCATCATTCTCTAAAATGACATCACTGTTGATTCAAGTCTCTATACTCTTGAAATAACTATCTAAGCCTATTGAGAAAAATAAAATCTGGGACCCAAACGACCTCTTATCATTGTTAATTTTATCTTACTTTTCCTTCTAATTTTATTCGCATTTTCTAATATACAATGTCTCAGCCTAAACTTTGTAATTTTTTTATATTTAGCTTTCCTCATATCTTTTTCTCCTCAATAGGAATATGTAGGTTCGCTTATCATCCGGCTAACACTCTTTCCCGGTCTTTTGAACAGGATAAGAGGTTTATCAATTATTCCTTACTTAGGATTGGATTTCTGTTCCTTCTTATCTCTACTTCAACTCTATACTTCGAAAGTCTCGGTCTGAACTCTGAAATTTTATTTCATTTTTTTTATGGATTATGCCTATTTTGTGTTTAAATAACTTTAAAAATGTAAATCTCAGATTTTAGCCAGAGTGTGTGAGGGTGAAGATATTTTGATGATACTAAGGGCGAACAGATACAACACTGATCTTTTAAAGATTGCAAATTCGAGACACGTTTAGTTAAATATGGTGACTCAAACGAGTGCACATGAACAATTTCCTACACCTCACGACCAGTATTTCCACCACTGTTGGAATCACCTGTCTCACTCTAGTCACTCCAATGAGTAAGGTGTCGCTCAGACAAAAAATGATTGCAAAGTACAGAGACATAGACTTTTGTTAAAGCCTGAACGGTGAGAGCCTATTCAAGATAGAACTGCAGAGGTATATGCAATATCCCTGTAATTTTGAACGATTAACATACAAGTATAGATATAGAGTTGGCAGTAACATTAGTGTTTCATGTTATGTAAAAAATATTTCAGTAGTCACAAAATCGAGAAATCTTTTTAAATCTTTTTATGAAGGATGACATAAATTAATATTCACTACATGCTTTATCGATTAAAATGGCCTTGTAACGACGAAGTGTCATCCAAAGCCATTTTGGAAGATTTTTATGATTCTAATCGCGTTTGGATGGTTTGCCGTCTGCATCGGAATGCTTTGTTCGATATCTGGTTGTTATTAAGATCAATAAATCAAATTTCACGGGGTAGTGGGGGGAAGGTCTTATCTACAAGCAATATGTTGTGAGAACTTTAGGACAAGTGCCAAAGCAAAATATGCTACCCATGGCTTTAACTTATAAAGAATGCAAAACAGAAAGTAGAATAAAAGAAGGGTGAATTGCAAAGCAGACGTCGGTCGAAATCTCAACATTAATCGATATACAACCACACGCACATCTGTCCGCGAAAAAAATGCACACGCTGATATATATATATATATGTGTGTGTGTTTTTATGTATATATATATATATATATATATATATATATATATATATATATATACATAAACACATACACACACACACATATATATATGTATGTGTGTATGTGTTTATGTGTATATATATATATATATACACACATAAACACATACACACACACACACACACATATATATATATATATATATATATAATCAAGCAAGAAAACAGGTATAGATACGTAATATAATTGCCACACAGACACATGTATATGCATACACGCACGCATATACATACACACCACGCACACACACATACACACACGCACATACATACACACACACGCACACATACACATATATATATACACATACACACACATACACACACGCACATATATATATATATATATATATAATCAAGCAAGAAACAGGTATAGATACGTAATATAATTGACACACAGACACATGTATATGCATACACGCACACATACACACGCACACACACACACACGCACACACACACACATATATATATATATATAAGTATATATATATATATATATATATATATATATATATATATATATATATACAGTCAAAGGAAATAAATATTCGTACACATAGAAATGTTTTATTTATTGTATTTACGACTAATGAATAAACATACTTTTCATATAATTAACTGTATACATATGTATAATACTTGAATCTGCATAGAACAGAGAAACACATTTGATTATCTAAAAATAAATCCCGTCTGTTCATTTTAATGTTCGAACAAGTATTCGTACAATGGAAATTTCATATTTTAAAACATTTAAATTGTTTTACTACTCTATATTATTCAAGTGGAATATTCTAGAATGTTCCAATAACGTTATCCGTAGTTATTTTTAGCCTAACAGTACAAAAAGAACATTCTGTAATTGATATTCTTGTAAGAAGGACATCATCGTGACAAGAGGTAAATAAATTGACAAATTTTCAAAAAGAGCTGATTGTTAAGCTCCGGAAAGAAGGTAAAGATTACAGGAGTCTGTCAGACAACATGAATATTCCATTTACTACCATTAGATCATTTATTTCATGCTATAAAAATACCTCAAAACTGTTGAAAACTGTTGAAATCTTCCGTGGTGGTACACCACGGAAGATTTCTTCAAGATCTTCGAGGAAAATAATGCGCCAAATTAAACAAAATCCAATGGTTACACGTCAAGAGTTACGGGAGGATTTGCTTTCATCAGGAATCTCTGTCAGTAAACGGACAAAAAGCAATGAAATTCATAGGAACAATCTAAAGTCACGCTACCCTCGGAAAACTCCACTGCTATTGAAATGGCAGTGAGATGTCAGGTTGATATTCGTTCGTGAACATAAGGATGAAGAAAAATCGTATTAGGAAAGAGTATTATGGAGAGACGAAACCAAAACTGAGTTGTTTGGACGTAATTCTAAAAACTATGTAAAAAGGAAGAAAATGGTGATGCCTTCAAAGAAAAGAACAGTTCCAACAGTGAAATCTGGTAGAAAAAATAAATTAATTTGTTGGAAATATAATAAATTAAAAAATTATGTGTACAAAAATTTTTTCTTTCCACTGTAGGTGGGATTCCACTAGCACGCAAGGGGTTACAGAGAGTGAGATTAAAAGAAAAAGGCGTGTTTGAGGAAAGAATAAAGAGGGCAGTGATCCAGATCAAGCATCAGAAGGTGTCGATTGACATTAAATTTAATTTTTGAAGATTATAGTTATCAGGGAAGCAAGTAAGAAGAAGAAAGTTCCACTGTCGAGAAGTGTGAGAGAAGAAGCTGTTGGAGTAGAAGAGACAGTAATATTTTCGACAGGCCAGATCAAGACCTATCACATTATATATCCGTCTTTGGATTTTGTCTGGAACCTCGCGATGAACAGCGCGGCATCAGACCATATATGGCAACAATATTTAATTCAAGGACAAATGGTAGATTTGTAGATTTGAAGGATAGACTCAGACGAGAAAAGCCTTCTGGCGGTGACAGAGTGATCCAACTTTCCTTTCGCCAAATGTAGCTATTGATTCAATGTATTTGTTACACCTCAGGTCAGTGTAAAACGTGAGGACGCTCTCGTGAAGCTGAGCAACAGCCATGTTGATAGACACAGTTTGGAGGTACTTTTCCAGACGAACGGCCAGGTTAACTATGTCAGTATTGCCTGATTTGCTCTTGAGTCAGGAGTAAATGGTAGTATCGTCTGCGTAGATGCCTACTTGAGGACTGATGGTATCAGGAAGATTGTTGATGAAAATCGGAAACTGTGTAGGACCCAAGATAGAGCCTTGGGGAAAAGCAGCGTTCGCATAAAATGAACAGAAGAACCCGTTTAGGTCGACCTTCATTTTACGGCTGGCCAGGAATGATTGGATTAAATTAAATAATCGTCATGCAATACCGTGCCTTTGAAGCTTGCGTAGAAGGCCGACATGCCACATCCTATCAAACTCTTTAGAGATATCTAGAGCCAGAGCATGAGCTTTGCCGTTATTATGAAATGCTTGTTTATACAAATTCAGTTATAGTCGTAGATACCTCAGCCGTAGACCAAGATAAACGGAAACTATATTGTAGAGTAGATAACGGGAGTTAAGGTGTTTAACCACTTCGGCATTGATTAAAGACTCGTAGACTTTGCCGAAGAGTGATGGGAGACTGATAGGACGGTAGTTAGATGGTCAGAAGGGTCTCCAGAGTTCTTGAAAACAGGGACAACAGATGAAGACTTCCAGCAAGCTGGAAAGCACATTCAGCGGGGTTATAGTTATATAGTTTGAAGAGAACTGAAGCCAGTTCAGAAGCCCATTGATTCTGAACTACGGCTGGTATCCGGTCATCACCACTTGCCTTATTAGAGTCTAATCTAGAGATGATGTCCAATACCCTCGATGGGGTTATGCTCCTCTTATTCAAAAGGAGTCTCAGTTCTAGGGGAAAATCAGGGGTCGGTACTCTGGACATATCGAGTGTTGAGTTGGTTAAGAATTTCTGAGCAAAGCATTCAGCCTTATCAGCTGTGGAAATTAGGACTTCGAATTGATTGAACAGAGGAGGGATTGTGCATTTGCTATTGTTCAGCACACTCTTGTCGAGACGCCAATAATCTTTAGAACCAAATTGTGAGATGCCCTTAGTTGTTTCATTCTATCAGCAAATAGTAATATTGCTTCGCTGAAGACAAACTTGCGCTAATTACGAGCAGAGACAGAAACATCTGTTGCAATTAGACATGTTGCTCGCGTACAGACGGAAGAAGTGATTACTATGGGCTATAGCAGCTGAGCAAGGAGCTGAGAACCAAGGAGATGACCGTAATTTAACTTTGTATTTTCTTAGTGGGATGAAAGCTTCGATGCCGTCATTTATCCAGGAAGAGACTTCAGACGCAAATTTTTGAACGGGTTGATTAAAAACCACATTCCAAGGGACGTCGTGAAGGAAAACTCGGAACGACTTCCAGCCTGCGCGTTGAAAACAGAAAGATATTCTTTGAGTAGTAGTTTCTTGGGTGGAGCGGGAGTGCAAGGAGATGTTAATAGACACTATGGTGGAATAAGAGTTATCAAGAGGCTAAAGCTGCGTAGCGCAACAGGTGTCAAGGATGGAGGGTTTGGAAAGTCAGTCTTAGGGGTCCTTTATTTAAATGAATCAGTGTAATATTCCAAATGTTATTTTGTGGAAACAATAGTTTGAATAGACGCTTTGATTTTTAATAATGCAGAAATTACGTATTCAAGCAACATACCGAAGAATATGTTCTATAGCAGTGTTCGCGTTACGCGTTGACCCAAATTACGCATCTAGTCTAATATGGATAATCACAAAATAACGTTTGAAATATCAGGAAGTATATATATATATATATATATATATATATATATATATATATATATATATATATATAAAATTTATTCGAAAATTACAATATAAATATATTATAAAATCACTACAAACATATCCATTTTGCTTCAACAATTCTAGTGTCTTATCAAGTGATGGTGTTGAATATAGCCTGTGTAAGTGTTGACTTCAATGTTCACTTTTATATTTACACACGCTGTATCTTGAGCACTTTATCCCATAAACATAGCATACCTTAAAAGTATATTTCTTTATATATATATATATATATATATATATATATATATATATATATATATATATATATAATGAATTAAATAAACATTAAATAATCGTTTAAAATCGTAAGTGTTAAAAAATGCTCAATATGAAGCCAGAAAAATCATACTTGTAGAATTTTTAATATTCTAAATTAATGCTGAATGGAACACAACTGCGGTTTCGACCGCCAAGGTCTCATCAGGTCATTAACTCAGCGAAATAATTACAAAAAACACCATAAGGACTTAAATCCCTTAATGTGGTACCGGAAGTAATGAGTGAGACGTGGAAGGATAGGTAAAAAAAAAAAAATTACAATTGTATTTCCAACTTAACACGGTTTCGTTACACTCCAAAGTCAACTTCCTCATGAGACTACATTTTGTCATAATTTCCGTAATCTCATTCAACAACTCAGCCCCATATATCTATTCTTGAAATAATTACTTATTTCCCAACTAAGATATTTCCCAACTAAAATATATGACTATAAAAATGTTAAAAATTACAATAAACAGTTAAATTCTTCTTTTTTAAATGTATAATACGTAAATTTAAAATAACATAAATATTAATTACATTATAGACATAACAACAATAGCATTAAATCAGTTTGGCTTATTAGACATTAAATTACGACACTTATGAGAGTTACTAAATATAAAAAAAATAACGACATTTTAAGTTTGTTATAATTATGTAGATAAATTCCATCAGAGGACGAAAGACCCCATTTGTTATATATATATATATATATATATATATATATATATATATATATATATATATATGTGTGTGTGTGTGTGTGTGTGTGTGTGTGTGTTTTTGTGTGTGACGATTGCATATAGCATGAAACAGCCTGTCGCATTTAAGTGTTGACTTCTATGTTCACTTTTATATTTACACACGCTCTATCTCTGATATTGAGCACTTTATTCCATAAATATAGCACACCTTAAGACTATATTTCTTCATCCCTCTCTCTCTCTCTCTCTCTCTCTCTCTCTATATATATATATATATATATATATATATATATATATATATATATATATATATATATACATGCACAGACATGCTTGTAACTGACATCTACAAGCGGTTACCTCACACTATTACTCTACCTCCAACTCAATCACAATCCCTGCTCACTGTCCAATCGCTCTCTATGGGTATTTAACGGCAGAAGTCAAAGTAACACTCTGGTCAAGTCCACTTGAAAAAGGGGTAGACCCCATAACAATATATAAAGAGAAAGGTTAGAACTGATTTGGTATATATATATATATATATATATATATATATATATATATATATATATATATATATATATATATATATATATATATATATATAATAAAAGAAAAAAGACAAAACTTTTGATGGAATAAACGGGCAACAAGCCAAAGTACTAAATACCATTAAACAAGAGAAAATCTAGAAATAACAGAAGCTGCTTTAAGTTTGAAAATTAACTGGGAAAAAATATTGCTAATCAGAAATAATCTCAGTGAACTGTAACATTTGATTCAATTTATATTGTATTTATCTTTAACGGGAGCGTCAAAAATATTATTTCTGTCATTATATCAGCCCAATAAGACGAAATATCCTATTTCGTCTTGGCATTAGCAAAGACATTATTTCTACAACGACTGACGGAAAAAAAACGTATAGTTCAATGAAGCGACTAATTAAAACTTATAAAATTAATTGTATATCGACATCGTATATAAATGGATCATATTGTCATGAATAAAGATGGAAATATGAGAGTGTGTTCGAAGATATAACAAAACATTCTATATATCAAAATATATCTCAAGGAAGTATAACACATTTTATGAGAACACGGGAATTAGCTTCCAGGAATCTTCGAAGTCCATAAATATTAAAGAACAGACATTGAATTTTAACGTTACATTATATTTACTTCTTTGTAATTTAGCATCTAACCATTTCATAGCCCTCATCTGTTTTTGCCCTTTCAAACTTCACTTTCTTTATTCATTTTTCTATTCTATTCTATCTATCTGTTCCTATCTATCTATCTATCTATCTATCTATGTTCATATCTATCTAGTAGGGATTACTTTCAAAGCAACATCTATCTATCTATCTATCTATCTATCTATCGATCGATCTATCTATCTCATTCTGTTCATCTATCTATCTATCTATTATTTTTAACAACATTTTTTCAATAAGAGCATAATGAGAGACAAAATAAAAACTTATACAGCTCTCATTAAGTGAACATAAGTGAACATTGAAGTCAACACTGAGAGGCGACAGGCTGTTTCATGCTATACATAATTGTCAGGCAACATGCCTTCTGTTTTTTTCGACTTGTTAATTTTTTTTATTATTTACTTTATTTATTAGGATTTATTAATTTTACATGTTTTTGCTTACCTATTTCATTTTATGCTCTTTTTTTCGATTTTTAAGTAGTAAAAATTAATTTTCGTGTCTGCAATTAGTTATGATCATTTATTTAGTAGTTTGCTTTGTCCTGCAAGGTTAATTATAGATATTTTTCCTCCAAGCAAAATTTTTCAGGTTTTTTCCTTATTTTCCATGACATTTTTTGTTTGATTTATTTTTAATTTCCCAGATATATTTGGAAAGCATTGTGATCGCGTATTTACTATTTGTGAAAGGTGTTTTATGTGCGTAGTTTCTTTGCTTCCAGGGCCCTTCAGTTACTCTTGTGTATATTTTTATTCGTTATCTGATGATTACCGTGGCTTGGTATATTACATTGTTTTGTAATCAATTGCCGTTTAAGGAGCATTTGTTCTTTATTATGAGGTTACACATCACCTTAATTTGTTCGGGTGGTTTGCAGATAATACCCCTGTCCATATTCTCGAAACCACTTTAACTGATTTTTACTGTGTTTTTATTGAACATCTTGTGGAGAGTGCTTCATTTGGGGAAGTGTTTCTCTAAGAGTTTGAAGAATATTTTTCCTACGTTTGTTTTTGCTTTTTTTTTTTGTACGGTGGTCTGAACCCTATGATGTTTCTTTTCCTGTTGGATTTTTTGTCTTCTGTGATGTGTATATTACTGTTGCCGGGGATCCACTACGTTTTAGGGTTATTTCATAATATTTCTTACCTTCGATCGATATAGTTTCATTGGAAGAATTGTCGGAAAGCCTCCAATTAATTGATTTTGGTATCTGCTTGATAATAGATGGCAGGTGATTGCAATATGTCTGTATATACAGTGGTTTATCATTTGTTTTTTTGCATGGTTTATATTTACATTTTCTAACGTTGAATGTAACATCTAGACAATGTATTTCATACAGGTTATTTTTATGTCTTATATTGAATCCGTTATTTTTGAAAACCTTTATTATTTCTTGTCTAGTTTTGTCTGTGTTTTGTTTCTTAAGATCACGAGACCGTCGTCTCTGTAGAGTGGTGTGTAATTTCTATCTTTTGTTTTACTTAGGTCGTGAGTAAATGGCAGTAAACATAAAGAGAAACATATATATATAACATATCTTTAGACAAAAGCGAGTACAATATTTCCCTTTCACTTACGTCTTTATATATATATATATATATATATATATATATATATATATATATATATATATATATATATAATTATTTATTTAAAAAAAAATACAACATAAATATGTTATAAAATCACTAAAAAAATAGCCATTTTCTTTCAACACCCTCGGTGTCTTATCAAGTGATGATGTTGAATGTAAAATAAAGTGTTTTAAAAGTTTCAAATTAATTAATAATCCTTCGCAAGGGGAAAACGTTGTTACAAAGGCTAGATGGACCAATCAAAATACAAGTATAGGAAAATTCAAAAAGCTTGACAACGAAGTCATGTTATAATATCTATTCAGATGTTTAAAATATGGGTAGTATTAAAAAATAATTTATTCCAACCAATAATTACTAAATTATATGATAAATTTAATATTAAAATTAAAAACTGCTAATTTCAAAATCAAAATTTAATCGCTATTAATTTTACAACTATAAAATTACTGAGGAGAAAAGAAGAAATATATATGTTATTCAATTTATTTCTTCATTGAAGTCACTTTAGAACCTACTTTTGTATCCGGTCCTTTGACAATATGTATACATTTTAATCCCAAGTGTGTGAATGGGGTCCTAAACTCACGCGTAAAACAAACACAATCAGATTATAATATATAAGCACCCAAACATATTTATATATATGTACACACAAAAAGTGACGAGACAGAGAACATCTCCACGGCCCTTTATGAAAAAAAGTGGGTGAGGAAAAGTGAAACCAACAAATACGTACATACATACACAATTAAAAGTGAATGCACTTTCCATACACATAGACACCTATTGTATATATGTATATATATATATATATATATATATATATATATATATATATATATATATATATATGTCTGTGTGTGTGTACATATATAGATATATGTGTATATACGTATGCGAATAAATCCACTAATTAGATATTAGCAACCCTATATACGTGTGTTAACGTTAATACGCAGATTCAAAGCTAAAATTTAATATAAACTTATTTCATATTGTGGTGTAAAAATAGAATCTTGTGAAGGTACGGTGCTATTGTAAAAAAAATCAACTCAAATTTTAAAAGAGAAACGTTAAGTAATAATAGAAGTTAACATGATTAAAGGGGGGATCAATATGTAGCCTAAAATATGTGAAGGGCATGTGATATTTGGATAATATGTTTATCCAGAATTAAAATATATTAAGAGAGATTTCTGTCTGTGATTAACAGGTAACATTTGTTCATTTCGTTTATTAAGTAGATACCAGTCATCAATATTTTGGGGAATTAATCTTTTTTCCAGCAAACACAGGTTTTCAACGGTTTGCAAGCGTGGAAAAGGGTGTAATTTTGGCGACAAAATTCCAAAGTAAAATATATCAGGCTATTGTTCGGACTATCCTTCTGTATGGCTGCGAAACGTGGCCACTTAGAGCGTTCGATGTACGAAGGCTTGAAGTTCAACAACGATTGCCTTCGCGGCATTCTACGCTGCCGCCGAATCGATCGTGTGTCCCCAACCACTCTTCGTCGTCGCCTGAGTCTCCGTCCTCTTTCACCCATTCAGCATCGTCTCCGATGGTTCGGGCATGCACGCTCGACGCCCTGAGCGAGAGTTCATTCGCGACGTACTTCTCCCTCCTTCTCTTCCTGGCTGGCGAAAAGGTGTCGGTGGCAGGTGAGGACGTGGGCTGGCAAAATCAAGGATGACCTAGCAGTACTATCGGGTCCACAAGTAGTTGGTCTTCGACGATGGAATCGCGATTGGCTCGCCATTTCGTGTACCTGGCTTAGGATCGGCGAGGGGAAAACCGATGCAAGACAAGTCATATATATATATATATATATATTTGTGTGTGTGTGTGTGCGTGAGTGTGTGTGAATTAATAGTAGTAGTATTTGGCATCGATTTTATTATATCTTTGGTTTTCTTATTAAAATGATCAAAATAATAAATAAACAATATTTATTTATAAATGTCATAACATAATTTCATTTCAAAATATTGAAAAATAAAAGTTGGCTGATTTTATAAAAATGTCGTTCAAAAATTAATCTGCAGTCAATTATCAGGACCAGTCATGTCAATGGCTGATTTGAAAAAATTGAGAAAGAAATAAAAAGAGAACAGGTTTTCCTCTTGCCTTCCGGCTGTATGAATTCAAAAAAAAATGATAGTGCTGTTTGTGTCAAATTTTGGTGTTGAATTCGCCTCGTTTTGAGCCTGCTGGCTGTATATATTTATCATCGCGCAAGAAATTATTTCTTTTTTTCCATTCCCAATTGTATTATAACGAGAGAATTCACATTGTTACAGAGGTGTTTTTTTCTGCTAACCGGTGGAATTTACGAAAATAAAACTCAAATAGGGACACAACCATTAAACAGAAAATAAGAACGAGACAAAAGAAAAAAAAAGGGAAAGGGAAAATTCAATTAGGATTTGAGAATGAAGACTAAAGCCTGAAACCAGATATTCACTACTCAAGATCGTCAACAACTGATGAAATCTATATTTCAAGAAAATATATTCGGTTCAGGAGAAACATAATTAAGGTTCTTTTAATATAGACTCCTTTTTATCGTTTGCGATGCGTGTGAGTATATGCGTGTATGTATCTTTCTAATTCAGTTTGTTCATATGTCTCTCTCTCTCTCTCTCTCTCTCTCTCTATATATATATATATATATATATATATATATATATATAGATAGATAGATAGATAGATAGATAGATAGATATATGACAAACTGAAAAATTTCTTGCTACGCGCTTCATCCGTTAGGATTTCATCCGAAAAAACGCGTCACTAGACATTTTCCAGTTTGTCATAATTTTCTAAACACTGTTTGTTGATTGATAAAATTATAGAAAATTATATACCGTCATATCATATATATATATATATATATATATATATATATATATATATATATATATATATATATATATATATATATATATATATGTATATATATATATATATATGCCTGCGTGTGTGTGTGCCTGATAGACACAGGCATATGATCATATCGTGAGATATAGTTAGATAAATATGAACAAAATGTTACAGATAAAAAGATCCACACGTACACACGCATATATATATATATATATATATATATATATATATATATATATATATATATATATATATATATATATATATATATATATATCTTCGTGTGTGTGTGTGTGTGTACGTGTATCATGTATATGAGAAGATTGCATCTCCCGATAAGCTCCAGAGGCCCTGTTCTGGCATCTCGTCTACAGTCGCTCTCTCACAGACGCGCCGTCGCCTCTCTCTACCTTTTTTACAAATACTTTCATGGCAATTGCTCTGAGGGGCAGCATTGGCTGGTTCCCAGACTTCATGAGTTCAAGCGTCCCACGAGGCTGGCATCCCGCTCTCACCCTTTCACTGTCGAAACTTCTAAATGTAGCCGTCTCTTCTACTCCAGTAGCCTCATGTCTCGCACCTCTCGCCTGTTGAACTCCCTTCCCTATTCCAGTTTCCCTGAGAGCTATAATCTCCAGCTATTGAAATGTAATGTCAATCAACATCTCCAGTTGCCTTGATCTATCCACTATCCTTCTCCTGATCCTTTCCTCTATCACTTAAATCTGATTTTGCTCCAAATCCTCTGTAACCCCTTGCGTTCTAGTGGCTTCCCGCCTTGCTTGGAGTGAATCACTTAAAAAAAAACGAAAAGGGAGTATATCATTGATCGAGCAATCCACAATTTACATGTGGTCAATACGCTGGAAATAATGTTATTATGCGAAGCGTGTCAAACAACATGCAGACACATTTCTGATTACATCCACATCTGCAAGAAGGTTTACAAGTGACTTGCGAGCTTCAAGAGTCTGTATCGGTCTATATCTGTCTGTTCATATCTATCTATCTATTTAAATCCGTCCATGTCTCTCTGTCTCTGTCCCTGTCTCTGTCTCTCGCTCTCGCTCTCTCTCTCTCTCTATATATATATATTAGGTTGGTGCAAAAATAATGTCGTTTTCTCACATGAAGTTGAACGACATTATTTTTGCACCAAACTAATATCTATCTATCTATCTATCTATCTATCTATCTATATATATATATATATATATATATATATATATATATATATATATATTTATCACGCTTAGGGGATGACTGACTGATATTAACTAACATGTTGCGTTTATAAGCAGTAATATTTAATTTGTAGAACAATATTTCAAAAAAAAATATCTGTGTTATTTTTATAATTACATATATAGAAGAAATTTATCTGTCAATAATTCATTTTTTACTTGCTTTTTATAGAAATATTTTATGTTAAAATTTTGTTAAAATTTTGTTGTAAGATTTTTTATCATTTCACTGCAAGTAAGGCAATAAAGCTACTAAGACTCAAGAAGTTACAGAGTGTGAGAGAACATGAAAAACAAAAACACTATTACGGAGAGAGAAGAATGAAAGTACCTGAATAACGAAGAAAGAAGAAAACAATTGTCATTGCAATTTTTGAGAGAGTAAAGGTCACTGGAAAGTAAGAAACCGGAAGAAATTTCCACAATCGAGAAGTGCGAGAGAAGAACCTGTTTGCTATAGAACTTAAGATTGTAGCTATTAGGTTGGTGCAAAAATAATGTCGTTTTCTCACATAGTAACATATGTGAGAAAACGACATTATTTTTGCACCAACCTAATATCTATTTCAACTGTAAAGTGATGATGTCATCAAATGATGATGACACCAATTTCACATTGCAATCAGATTCATAAAGTCTTAGTATTTATTAATCCACCCACGAGGATTAAATGTGGCACAAGGCCGGTTTAATGTGGGTAGCCCGCGAGCCCGTAGGCTCGGCCAAAAATATGACCTTTGAACCCGCCTTGACGGGTTCAGGTCCTGTCTACCTCCCCGAAGGAAACCTTGCCCTTCGGCAAAGCTTCCTCCGAGTTCCTCCCTGCATTAGGGAGTTCGACAGAAACCAGCTCGGATGATCACAAAGCACAGATACTACACTTCCCACAGTGTAAATTTCATGAGAACAATTAATATGAAAATATTTCAAAAGATACAGTGAAGCTACTTTACGTCGGTGGGAAATCGGCTGATGTCGAGATGCCAAGTTATGACCAGTAACATTGCAGATTTTTTTCGTATTTTATCAGGAATATCTAAATTCTTAGCAAAAACACCAGACCATACTTGACAATAATTTTCACAACATGAAACACATCAGTTAACAGAAAACATATGATGACAAGTTATGGCCAGTAATATTGCAGTTTTCGTTTTTGTATTTTATCAAGAATATCTAAATTCTTCGGAAAAACACTAGACCAGATTTGACAGTAATTTTCATTACATAAAACATAATTAACAGAAAACATATGAGGTGATGAGATATTCGGAGAGTGTAAGAAAATCTTTTAACATATGAACTAAAAAAGTAATAACGTGAGACTCTGATTAATTTCTATTTTCCATAACCGTTTTTCTCAATCAACATCATTCATTTTCTTTATTTGTTTTCAACAAAAGACGTGTATTTGTTTTACTCTTAAGATAATTAACACACTAATGTTGAATGGGGAGGACAACTCTGTTGTTCTAGATTTATATGTCCGATGAACCTGCATATTTCGGAAACAATTAAAGCGATTCTCTTTGCCAGCATGTGCGCTGAAGATAGCATAAATCTAGGTGAGGGAATCTCTGTCTACTTACCTAAAAATAAACAGAAATACATACAAAGAATATCCACATTCATTTTCGAATATAAGGCGCAACTTTGTTTAAAAAAAAAACGAAAACCTCTTTGAAGACGGCTATATCCTCAGATCTGTTTGAAAAAAATGAAATCTACAAGATACATGTTCGTTTTTATGATACATAATATCATTACTCTGTTTTATATGTCTTAACAATTTTGAATACACAGTTACACCAAATAATGATAATAGCTATTTAAAATGCCGCTTTCATGCTATATAATGATATATCTGTTTGAACCTCGAAATTCAATTTGTTTTCTAAAGACACACATGGGCGTTGATTTTATTAATCTAAGCTCAAGGATTTTACCGTGAAGTGAATAGAACCGTTAGTTAATATTTTCTTAAAGTCTTAACTTAACTGATTATGCTTCCAACCCTGGGAAAAAACAAAAACAAACAAACAATTCTCTCTACACTATTTTATTATAGACAGCAAGATGCGAAATTTCTACCATCCTCCCTGTTTTATTTGTAGTATAAAAGCCCAAGCAGTTTTTACTGCCACGATTGGAACATGTTATTTTTTTAGAGAGCTTGCATGCGATTGACGAAATCACAAGCAAGATAATTTCAGGGTAGACGAGAAAAATAAATGAATAAAAAAAGATACAGATTCATGGGCTGTCAAACTGTGTCCCTGATGCAAAGAAAAAAATACATGATGACAGCCAAGGACAGCCGGACGCAGCATCCACCTAGGTTAAACTTATCTGGCACTGATGCATCAGTTAAGTGTAGGAAAAAATATATATGGGTTGACAGTATAAGGAGAGTTTCAGCTGAAGCAGTTTTGGCTGAATAAATTTGAGTCATTTCGTCATATTTAACATTTTCTGGCCAATAGGAGCAATTTTGAATGTTATGCATTCCATTTGAACCTTACGGCCGATGTGTTAAAAGCTAAGATAGATTAAATGGCTATCGGCATCGCAATTTTGCCATTGATTTTTTATCCAATAAAAAGCTACTACTTTCATATTTATCATCCAATCAGAATTCAAATTTAGAAATTATTGTCAGTAACAATTATCATTTGATTGTTTCGTATAAATGAACGAAATCAATGAATATTAATCTGTTGTCCGCTCGTTTTCTTTCGAAGTCATTCGACGTACAGTTTTGCATCTGTCTATATTTCTGAGATGAGGTATTATGTAAACTATTTACATTATTAGGACTATTGTCCCCATCTTTGTTGCCATATTTATTATTTATTTATATTATTTATATTTATATTGTAATAAATATGGCGATAAAGATGAGGATAATAGTCCGAATAATGTAAATAGTGTACAGTTTTGCCTCCCGATTTCATTTCTTTGGTTTCCCCTGGCTTTCAAATACATCCTGTAAGCTGCGTCGAGTTTAACAAACAAAAAAAAAACCTTAATAATGGTTTCCATATTCAATTAATTTCTAACAAATAAAGAGGAATAACATCAAATATTTAGGGTCCGTAAGAAAAGAGAAACCACTGTGAATGCAGTCAAACGTATCAAAAAGCAGTAGCTGTGTCAGAAGCAGGTAGCTTACTTTTTAAGCGTCCAAGATCTAGACTTAAGAGAATAACTTAGTTTATTACTGGTTTGTGAAATGGTGAAGTATTGATTTTGATTTAAATCCATGACCCGGGAAACACAAATTTAGAGGCAGTGGAAATACGTCGAAGAAAAAATTGAGTAGAACTAAATAAGGGAGACGAATTTCGAAACGAACCCTTTATTTCGTCCACGGGGGTAGATGTTTTCTAATGCCTCTTCCGGATGTCTCACTTATTGCTCTTTAACTCAACTCTCCAAGTTTTTAGTTCACCACTACTGTGGTCTGGGATTGAATTCACAACCGCCGAAACGTTATGAATATGGCAATGAAGACGAGGATAACAGTCCGAATAATGCAAGTAATGTAAGATCCAATACCTGTCTTTATCTCTGAGATAAAGTAATGCAAGTAATAATAATACCTCTTCTTCGAGATTTAAACAGATAGATAAGGAAGGACGATATCGGCAGCTAAACATTTAATTTGTTCACGTCAAATTTTACTGAACGTTAATAGGCTCGACAAACACTGAAGAATGGTGGAGTGTACAAACGCTCGAATCATTATAATAATAATAATAATAATAATAATAATAATAATAATAATAATAATAATAATAAAGGACCTGTAACAATTTTATGGGACTTTACAATACACAGAGACAGAACAAACAAAGCTGTTCGCCTCGATACCATGATTAAAAAACATAAAAACAGGATGTGATTTCTGATTGACATGACAGTTCCTGCAGACTGCAATGTATATTTCATGATATTCAAAAAAAAAAAAAATATATATATATATATATATATATATATATATATATATATATATATATATATATATATATATATATATCAAAATAAAAGATGTTGAAGTGGAATTCTAAAAATAATTTGGCACATGAAGACAAATAATTCCATTTGCGATTGGGGACCTTGATTTGATTGGTTAAGTTTCTAATAGACACATTGAATGGAACACTTCTAATCTATACCTTAACGGAATACAAATATTTTTCTCACAAGTACAGCTTCCACCTTATGAAGAATTTTATCAGTGTAAATTTTGTTTCATTGTTATTACTAGCAGGGACTACCAGGCATTGCCCGGGTGTCAAATATGTTGAACATAGCCAGTAATTCCACTTCTTTACAACCGCCCAGGGCGTGCAGCAGAGGTTAGATTTTAGGAGGTAAACAGATTTAGTAGGTTTTGGTTGTTAAGCAGACCAAGCCGTTTTTTTCTGTAGGAACAGTAGAAACCATCATTTTTCATCCTGGACTCCCTTTTAAATTGCATATCGGATTACTGTAAAGCTTTTGGATGTACGATGTTTGATGTTTTACTTCCTTGTGCTGAGATTTTGAGAGATTCTGCCGATCCTACCCTAGAACATCCTACATAAAATTGCCCATGGCTAAAGCAGGCTGAAGTTAGGATGAGACCAACAACCGCCAGTGATTTTCCTTGGAACTTAATACTCATGCTGAAACATACTCTAACTGGGAATTGACGCCTATTTAATTCAATTGTGGAATCTGATGGAATAAAGGGTATTCTAGAAATGAAAGTCAGATCTTTTTTTGCTCTACCAATAAGTAGGACAGCTTCTATGACATGAGGTTGTATGTGTTTGATACATATTCTTGTTCCATTGCATAATCTTGGATCATCAAGATTCCGGAGCAACATAAAGGACTATCCAACTTTTAGGCTTATCATGTGTGTTGGTATACCAGACAATTTTAATTAATTTTAAAATTCTCTAGAGTATTGCACAACCTGTTCATTCGCCAAAGTTGAATCGACAGAAGAGAAAGTTTTTTTTCTTCACCTGGAATTTCATTAAGACGTTATTGATTGATAATATACTATTATATTCCGTATGTATGAACACTAATGAGTAAGTCCCAATCCTCATAAATACGTTAGACACTATTGTAAATGGGGAAAATATGCTAAGTGATTTACCTACTCCACGCCTCTGGCGAGTATTGTATTTTGTTGATGACATGAAGATTACCATTCTCATTTTCAACCTCTGTTTTGGTTATTCCATATTCAGTAACTTTTTCGAGATTACACCATACACCAAATAGCTTTTAGTTTCTAGAATTGCGCTTTCAGCCATTCAAGATTCACATAGTTTTCTGCTAAATTTGGGTTTGCCTTGTTCCACAGTTTTTCAACCGAAGAAAAAAAATGATGCTAATTCGGGAGGAATTACAATGTTGTCATGATCTTAGCAATCTTGCCATCTCCTGTTCTCAGTCGTAGAGATGCAAACTCACTGGCCATTGGGTCTCCATGTTAGTATTTAACATTACTGTCTTGATGTCCTTCCATAAATATGATAATTTAATGCATGCATTAAGTTCATCAGAAGAGTTTCTACGTGGAACATCTGGAAGTGTTTGTCGGAAGTTGCCTGATAATAAAAGCGTAATGCCACCCATCAATACATAACATATCTTGAGATCACGCAGGGTTTTATCTAGAGCTTCAAATCCTTATTTATGTGCCGTTGTATATTCATCCCATACAATCAATGAACAATTCTGTAAAACGTTTGCGGAATCTGATCCACTGTGTATTTAGCAAATGGGATTATCATCTCTGGTTAAGGACAGTGGTAATTTAAATTCTGTTTTACCTCCAGAAAGTAGATTGGCTGCAATACCAGAGCAAAGCTACGGACACACAGATACTTTGCCTTCTGATCTCCCTTTGCTATAATCAACTTAGTAACAAATATCTCTCCTCTACCCCCTGGTGTACCAAGGAATATTAGACCACCTTGCTGGGTTTTTGTTTTGTTTACACAATCAAGTACGGCATGATACACATGTCTCTGATCACTAGTGAGTTGTACAAGACCATTTTGAACAAATTCTTGGTGCTGTGGCTGATTTCATCCATGCATTATTGACAGGATGTGTACTAGTTCGATCAGGTAAGTCAAAGACCAAGTTCGTAAGAGTTTTGTCATTAATACAAGAAATGCTATCTTTGATATCAACCACAGCCATATTGAATATGACATAAGAAAACTATATGTCGACTCCAGGATATGTGTTGCTTTCATGAAGAAGAAAATCATCGCTTAAGGATTCTTTGTATGCATCCCAAAGTCATTTTGGATTTGACAATGCAGAATGTAGTCAACATGATGGGAAAAAAGTTTACTTAGCGATTTCGGTATATATGTTTCCTGTAATGTAGCATTCCAGTTTTTATCATCCTCAAGGAGTCCAGGGACTATGCATGCACCCTGAAAGTCTTATAAACTTGACTTTTCAGGTCATCAAATATCTGTCGTCCTCTAACACAATCTAGAAGAAGTCTCAAATAGAAGCATTCGAATTGATTTGGATGCACCGTGTACACCCTGTGCAAAACTTCAGGTTTTTTATGCCCACATAACCTGGAAATTCTTTCCTCCTGCACTCGTCGTTTAAAGATGTTAGTTTTAATGTCCCATATGTAATATTCGGAGACGAGAGTGATTTTTCAAGCATAGCTTACATGTGGCACAAGGCCGAAGTTAGGGGGCGACCAGTGAGAATCGAACTCACTACTCAGACGTAATTGTTCTAGCGAGACAAGCTTGATAACCATTACACCACTTCGAGGTGCACTTATTTTCCAAGTAGAGCTTAGATGTGGCACAAGATCGAAATTAAGGGGCAGCTAGTCAGGATCGAACTCACTATTCAATCCTAACTGTTCTAGCGATACAAGCTTACTAACCATTACACTACGTCGAGGTGCCCAAATATTCGGAGAGTATAACATACGAAAGGATTCTGGTTAAATCCTCAATTCGACACAATGTGAAGAAATCCATCAGAATTGTTGATCGTGGATTTAATATTCTACCTGCGGCATTCCATTGAAGAAAGTATATCCATTGTCCATTTTCTAGATGGACTAAAGTTGAATAACTGTGGAAGGTGGAAATGTATGTGGAATTTTATCTATAAATTCATTTATATATGTCCACCCTTCAATAATTAATGCAATGTCCACTCGTCAGACAGAATAAAATAGGCTTTCCACTTTATAATATTAGGTTGGTGCAAAAATAATGACGTAATAATGTCGTTTTTCGACGTTAGAAAATACGTCAAAAAACGACATTATTACGTCATTATTTTTGCACCAACCTAACATATATATATATATATATATATATATATATATATATATATATATATATATATATATATTAGGTTGGTGCAAAAATAATGACGTAATAATGTCGTTTTTTGACGTTAGAAAATAGGTCAAAAAACGACATTATTACGTCATTATTTTTGCACCAACCTAATATATATATATATATATATATATATAAAATGAAAATATTTCGAATCGTAAAACGTATTCTATCCTAGACACCCCCAAAAATCTTTAAATTTACAAATAGAAAAAAAATTCCGTAAGAATTTTTTGCCGTTAACAATAAATTTAAAAAAAAAAAATCCAGACGACATGCATTCAGCGGATGTCAGATTTCATTGAAAAATACATCCCTACCCCTTACCAAAGCGTAGCTAATAACGGATGCAATAATACAGACTTAATGAACACCCAGAAACCCCTTGTCCAGTTGAAGTAGATTTATCTGTAACCTTGGAAACGTGAATTATGATTTTAGCTGTGTCTTTAAAACCCAGTAATTTTAAAAGTTACTCCAAAATTTCCTTGAGAATGAAATGGAACTAATGTCTTTAATTTAATTACAAAATTAAATTCGTAGCTTTTAGCTTCCATTTTTGAAACATGGTTAGAACTGTGTAGCGAAAAAACTATATTTTAAATAAGTCATTTTATAATATATATATATATATATATATATATATATAATATATATATATATAGCAGCCATACCCAGTCGATCCAAAAAATCGTTTAATTAGAATGGAGCAAAAGCAGCAACATGTTTAGATGTAACAGAGTCTATTTTCTTCAATTATTTAAAGTCCTTGCATTAAAAAAAACATTTTGAATTAATGCTGTTATATAGCAGAAGTAGTCTGTATTTACTCAATCGTAGTTAGCTAAGAAAATGAAGAGTAAAACAGAAATCATGAAGACCCAGTTCAGATCAAAATGATTTTGCGGTTTTTGGAATACAATTAGCCAGTGTGCTACCAGGGATGTAAAAGAGGATATATTTATAAAGTAATTATTAAGTTTGTTGCAAATTCTTTTAAAGATCAACGAAAAATAAAAAAAAGAAACCGGTAAAAATCGCCATTTTTCGCTGTTTACTTGGGTTTTCTCTCCATAGGTGGACACAACTACCAAGTTAAATGAATGTTAAACAATCAATTTATTGTTGACTACAATTGAGTGAGGTTTCCATTAGATTACTTGAAAATTGAGAGAATTTTTAATTTCAAATTTGTATTGAAATCGATTTGTGCTGAAATTGATTTTTTGTTTTTCGCGGTTTTTCGCTAAGCAGAGTAGGCGTAGAAATAAAAATGATGTATCGTTGAGCTCGTCATGATGTAAGTAATCTACATACCGAGTTTGAGGAAATATATTGAATTTATCGATTTTGCTTGGCTTTCTCGATTATTGATATTTTAAAAATTATCGATTTTTATGCTAAGAACCTATCATTGTAGAATGCATGTGCCAAGTTTGGTCAAAATCGGTTGGATCGATCTCGGGTGAAAAGTTATCACACAGACATCCTCTGTTTTATATGCATATAGATTTTTTTTTACAAAATTGTTCAGTGAAAACGCCATGATGCCATTTCTGAACTTAGATCTCTAACCGGTACTCGGAAGGAACTTTGTATACAACAGAAATCAAAGGAAATAATAATAATAATAATAATAATAATAATAATAATAATAATAATAATAATAATAATAATAACAACAACAACAAAGTTTGGGATAATAGCCCGTGTGTAAGTAACGTAAATAATGAAAATACCTATGGAAATGATTCTATTTATTTTCGTGAGTGCATCCGAGGCTTGGACTCTCAGAACAGGCCTTCGGAAATGGATCCAAGCAGTGACGATGTAATGATATTAAAGAATCCTTAGTTTATCATACAAGGACCTCATAACAATTGAAGAAGTCAGGGAAGTTATTAGACACTAAGTTGTCTGGTATTAAAACATAATGATCACGATGAAATAAAATGAGATGATCAGATTATATGACTAGGTCTTTTCTTGTTGGAACCGTTTAAGATAACTGAGACGAAGTTGATAGTGAAAGAAGTGAGTAGACAATATCAGCGAATGGACGGAGAAACAAAAGCTCATGTAAATACAATATTCACACACAAAAAAAAAGAATTATTATTATGATGCAAAATATGTCTGATTAATCCACAGGGCGTTGAAAACGTTAAAGCATATCAATCAATTAAAAAGATAATCCTCCAAAATGTTAGATTTCGGAAAGAAGAAAAGCGACAGTTACAGAATATATTTGGATAGCAAGAGTATAATATTAAAAATACTAGTTTATGTTCAATTACATAAACGTGAATTGTAATTTAACTGGACGGAATAGGATGGTAGTTTTATGCCAACGTAGGAAATGGATGGTTAGTTATTATAATCGCTTAAAGAATGATAGAAATGACATTAGTTTTCATTTCATCTTTTGAGAGTGAGAAATAATAACATTGTGAGTTTAATTATTTTTTGGAATGGGTAACTCATTGAATATCTACTATCTATATTCCTCTTGTTGTCTGTGTGTGTGTCTGTCGTGGGCGTTGTTACCTCGCACAGACCGCATTTCTCACCCGATTTCGATGCGGTTTTCACCACAAGGTTGCAAATGGCTGCCGTAAGGACATGACGGAGGCCGATCTTTGAGTTCGGACTCATGTTCCGAAAAAATCGATAAGCGAAAAAATCTGCTTACAGAAGGAATTATCGCATTTCAACCAAATTAGACACCCTTTTAGAGTCTATCATTAGAAATGTTATCCAGAAGTTTCATGGCCACTGACCCCTAAACTGCGCTGAAAATCGATATAACCCAAAAACAGATACGCTCAGATTGCGCCTGAACCGCATGTTGGTTTTTAGCGAAAACCGGCCGGATTTATGAGGAGGCCATTGGGGTGTCACATGTGAAGTTTCAACTCTGAGCGCCCCCCAAACAGAGTGCAAATCGACAATCGGTCAACCCTTAAAAATATTTTTTTTCCGGTTGGCTATTTCCTAAATGCAGATTAATTTAAGGTGACGCTATGCGCGGGAAGAAACAGGTCAGTGTGTGCAGTGGAGTGGAAGAAAACATTTGACCTCAAATTCTGGAATGGGTGCAGGGCCATTGAAATTCGGCTTTTTTGTCCCTGCTACCAGTTCTGACTTTGAGCCACAAATGACATATTCGACTTTGTCAACACTATTGCATTAATCGTAGTGACATCAGCACGGCAAAGGACACTCCTTTAAAGGCAAGGAAGGGCAAAACTATTTTAAGTCAAGTGATATAGATTGCTCTGTGAGTCGTACGATTTTTTAATCAACCACGGGCAACGCCGGGCCCATGCTGCTAGTATAAATATATTCGCTTTTTGTTCAGAGATCTTTGGTAACAAGAATATAATTTAAAGTTATTATTTCTTTTGTCATTAATATGTAAGTTATTATTTCGTTTACTTTGGGCACTTCGGCGTGGTCTCGTTAAAACAGTTACAACTGAATACTGAGTTCGATTCATATAGGGTGACCCACACCTTCGACCTTGTGTCACATCTAAGCTACACTTAGAAAATTAATATTTCATTTACTCGATTTAATATTCTGTCTGTCATGCTAAAACCTGGCTGTCATATTCTAAACGTTTCGACTTTTGCGCAGCCAGCTTTCGCATATCTTTATTTTTCGTTGTTAGGCATATTAAAATAATCTATTACTCATTCTTGGAATCAGCAGCTTCAGATCAATTTAAATGAATAGGCCAGAATACAAGAGATGATTTCTCATCGGGTTCTAGGAAGAATATGCTTTCTCAAAAGATTCTACGAGGAATGGAATACCTACAAGGATTTATTATCTACGGACGTGTAATTAACAACATTCGACACCCACATGTTACTGTAATAATGACAGGTTCAGAATGAAAACCAGAATAAGTCATGAGATAAGGTAATAATAGAAAGGAAGATGGAAGGAAGAACGGTCAGAATGTAGAACGGAAAGTTATCAGCCCAGTGTTAAAACTAGATATTGGTAATGACATAATAATGCAGGTAAGAGAATGTTATTATTTGGTTAGTGTAGTTACAGTCAAGGAATGAAAGTTGCGGAGACAGATGACATTACGCGTTCTGAAGAAGAAGAAGAAGAAGAAGAAGAAGAAGAAGAAGAAGAAGAAATAATAATAACAATAATAATAATAATAATAATAATAATAATAATAATAATACACGCGGTAATATTTGATAGTGACATATGAAGACGCATTAGAATAGGCAATGTAAGCTTTCAGAAAATAGGGAAATTATGAAGAGCGAAGAAAATAACCTTAGAAATAAAGAATAGTGTGCTGAACTGCTATGTAAAATTAAATATTTCATAAGGAGGTAAATTTAAAACAATCTCCAAAAAAATGATGTAAGGATTTCGATCGATGGTGTCGTAGATATAAATGGACGCTAAAAATTCTATGAACAGAACAAGTGAGAAACAAAGAAGTTTTTAAGGAGAAGAGGAACTAATAAGAAACTACTGTAGATAATTTAAAATTCTGAAGACACCAACTAATATATGATGCCTTGCCAACTTAAACATTTCTAGGGAATATTGAAGATAAGCAATGCAGTTGAAAACAGCAAGCAACTTACTTGACACATTTGACTAAATGGATATAACAGAACAAATCACATAAAGAAATATTGGGGTAATCAAGGAGGTATAAAATAGTGCAGAGATATGATAGTGGTCTAAAGCACATATAGAAATATGCTCATCGATTATGAATCACTCAGAATTAATTCATTACGAAATATTCATATCGGATACGAGACAGGCGAGAATAGTAAGAGAGTGTGTAAAGAGAGTCCTTAATTAAAAATTCCATGAAAAAGCAAAGAAGGATTCTTTTTTAAGATGAAAGCTCGAAGGCAAATCGTTTACTCACGGCTACCAATCGATAAAATATATAATGAATGAGAAAATCATCTACCGCAAAAAAAAGTTCGTGTTTTGTGCGTGGTCTGCCGAAGGGAAATTAAAGAAAAGAGAGTTAGCAGAAACCTGCTACTTTACGTATCCGAGAAACTATGCTAATGTGCTTTCCTCTCTGAATATCATGACCAATCAGAAAAATCGTTTGGTAAATAAAGTCCGTTGTTTTTTGCTTACCTGGATGAGCACGATTTTGAGATTGTTGAGTAAAAGTGTGTTTCTGCTATTGCGAGGGAAGGTTGGATTTCTGAACCTGTTTTCGTTGCTAGGTTGCTTGCTGGACTGTATGATAGATCTGCGATTGAACTTAGTGTTGGCACACGGATATTTTTTTTTTACTGACCCCATTCGTTGATACCCAAACAATATAAAAATTAGTTCTTTTGCATATTTTTTTTCATTTCTTTGGTTTCGAATCCTATTTTTTGATTGAAATTCATTACATTTCAGAATTAATGAATAACGTCAATGCACCAGCGGGAACATTAGAGTAAGAAGAGTACATCAACAAAATAACACTGGGTTAAAATTATAACGAATCACTATATACATATTAAGATACGCAAGATGATAGTCCCATTTACCGTTGTTAAATGTGCGTGAAAGAGTAAGAGCCTTTGATAAAAGCCATGGAGAATGTTATCGGTTGGTCCCAGTTAGAAATATTTTCCGTCAAGTTAACTTAGTCTGCTCAGACGTGTTTCAAGCAGATGTATCTCCCAGTTCTCAATAACTGCCTTAATTATGAAATAAAAAATACAACAGTCATTCAATAGGCAGCTATGATACACTTCCATTACTCAAGGTCGTCAAATTGTTCGTAGAAGTCCTTGCCAGAATGGGTTTATGTGTGCGTAGGCAGGGTCGTATGTACGGATGTATGTATGTATGTATGTATGTATGTATGTATGAGCGTTATAATAGGGTAGTAATGTCTTTGAAGTAATCGCTCAGTCTTAAAATATTCCGTTCGTTTATCATGTATAAAATAGGTGAGGGGAAATGGTAGAGATAATAAGAACGATCGCTTGACGTTTGTCAAGTGAAGTGTTAATACGTTCGTTTGATTCTCTCTGGTGAACTTGCCCGTCTTTTATTTTGTTTGTGGGGCTTGAAAAGATCATTTGGGAATTCACCTCCGTGTATGATTCGCGCCTTTCCATTGGACGACGAACAATCTTCGCGTCGGCTCGCGAAAAATTCCGTAAAAAATTTGCTTCTGAGAATTGAAGATTATTTTAATTTTGTTTTTAAATGTTTCCTAGTTTTCTGATGGCCGAAAAATAATTCGCATCAAGGTGTGAAATTTTACGAGTTTTGTTTTGGATTCGCTTTTGCGTGTGTGTTAAGCAAAGTTTGTAAATTCGCGTCTTTTTAATTTCTAACAAAATCAATGAGTCAGTGCTTAGTATTTGACAATTAAAATCTAAATCTTGTTTTGTTCACTAAAATTCTATGTGTCACTGTCCGAAGTTCACCAATGACAATCTGCATAATTTTTTTATCTTCCAATACCAATGTCATGCGAGTTCAATGGGTCATAGTTGATTACTTTCTCATCTTTTTAATTATGCTTGTATCAATGTGACTAAATGGATTAATGATTAGTTTAATATTGTTTAGTATATTCTTATTTTGTCCAATTTATGATTAATTTATTATTTTTCAATTCACGAAACAAGTTGTTGTATGAGAAAGATGCGTGCAGATGTGTAATTCTTTCACAGAGAAAAATAACTAATTTGGTCACTGCATGTAAATAAATCTACTCAAGATGTGAGAAGTACCATGAATATAATACTACTACTACTACTACTACTACTACTACTACTACTACTATTGTTATTATTGCTGTTGTTGCTGTTGTTGTTGTTATTATTATTATTGCTGTTTTACTATTATTGTTATTAAAAAAGGCGAGATTAGCTTCGTTTGTTTCATCGTCTCTATTTTCCTTTATTCTTTTCTTATTCACAAACTGTTTTTTCTGCTTGGGTATAGAATATCAAACCCATAAATATTTGCTATCTATGTATCTCGCTTTGGGAATCAGAGGACATAAATCTCCCACTGTCTGCAGTTATCTTTTAGTCAACTTCAGAAATGCAGTTATCGGAAGAGTTGCATTTTTTTTTCACCGAAGTTCCAGTTCTTCTATACATTTGATATTCTCCATTTCAAAACTCTCCAATCATTACAGGTAGTATTTTCTTTTAGCTCACTTGTAAAGTCCAGATATTCATCCAGTTGTCAATAACATTATTTTTTTTTCTTTTTCATCCCCGCAGCGTGTTGCATTCCAATTTTCTTATCACTCACGTATTAATTACACTGTCGCTTCTGTAGTTTTAGTTCTTATATAGTTTAGTAATTCTTTTAAAAATCACTGCTGAACCAATCTAAGCGCATGGGCTGGGTAATATAAGAATGAAAAAAATTTCATTCTTATTAAAAAATTTTATAATCTTCGATTTTCAAAACAAAAATGCATTTGTGTTTCGAAAATGCTAACATGAAGTTCCGTAACGTTCACAGTGAAAACATAACAAACTAGCTTTCAGATACCGTATATTCTCCAGTAAGCTGTGAGTTGTTGTGATTAGATTTTACGCCCCCCCCAAAAAAAAACAAAACAAAAAAAAACAGGGGGTCACACTGTGGAAGAGTTAAAATTCATAAAAAATAAACACGGATCAAACAATACCTGAAGTTGTCTTATACTATTTTCCACACGTTACTGTGTTTCTGAAGATATTTTTTTTTCATATTTACAAACCTTTATTCCAAAATCTGTTTCAACGAAAGACAAACTTTGACTCCAATATATTATTATTATTATTATTATTATTATTATTATTATTATTATTATTATATTTCCTTTGATTTCTGGTGTGTACAGATTGCTTTTCCGGTCCCGCCCAGAGACCTAAGGTCAGAAATGGCATGATATTTTCCACTGACCGATTAAAAAAAAACGCTCACACACATATTTACATAGATAAAGCCCTTCGTAAGGTGTAGGCAGTACTCTTGAGAACAATATTTTGTATTAAATTAAGGCATGAACTTCCAGGAATCTCTTCAATTAGTCTACTGGAATCTTTTCCAACCAATCCGAAGGCTCCAACTACAACAGGGATTGCTGATGTTCCTATCTACAACAATTTTGAGATTTCGATTTCAAGGTCCTTGTATTTTGTTAGGTTTTTGAAGATCTTCAAAGATACATTGCAGTCTTCAGAGACTGTCATATCAATAGGGAGGCACTTTGTTTGTGGTCTCCAATAACAATGTCTGGGTGACTGGCTTTGATCGTTCTGTCAGTGTGTATTGTGTAGTTCCATAGAACTGTAACAGGTCCTATCTCCGTAACCGGGTCTGGGTGGTGTTCATACCATTTTCTTTCAGTTTATTTCCCGTAGAAGTTGCAAATGTTCCAGTGCAGATATTGGTCCAATCTCTCATGACGGGTTTTATACTCAGTGGGTGCCAATATCGTGCAACCTGATACAAGATGATCAATCGTTTCTGGATATTTTTCAGAGAATCTGCATTTTGGGCTAACACAATATTTTATTATATGTGCTTAATAATTCCTAGTTAACAACCATTGGTCCTGTGCAGCAAGGATAAAACCTTCAGTTTCAGCTTTCAACTCTGCACTATGTAGTCACTGATGGGTACGGGTTTTCTCTACCTCAGTTTGTTTGGAACGGGCAAATTATTGGTCATGAAGTGTTTTATCTTGCCATTGTTTCAGTATCTGGCCGGTTGCATTTGTCGTTACTCCCTTTTTTTAAGTATTTTGTAGCTTCAGCCGGTGTATTGTGCTTTACATATTATTATTATTATTATTATTATTATTATTATTATTATTATTATTATTATTATTTGCATAAATATTTCCGTTTTTACAAACCATTAGTAAAAAAAAAAAGTCTTATATACGTGTGTGGAGATAATATGAAACATGGCGTTTATTATTTGATCTATTTTCTCAAGCAGATCTTATGCCCTAATCTATCAAACAGGAGCGTGCCATATAAATGACCCTGCGTCCTGTTATTTCTTCGCTTCTACACCCTCAACATCTTCAAAGCATGTCTGTTTTCAGAATTATCTCTTATAAAATCTAAGTTCCATTTACACGCAGCTATTCTTGTATTTTGTCTGCCATTCTTCCATGGATTCTCAGAGAAACAGGAAAAGTTATCTCATATTTCAGATGATGATAAATTTTCTTTTTCTCCTTTTCTTTGTAAATTACAGGCATGGTAACACCATATAAAAATTCCAGCCTATTATTATTATTATTATTATTATTATTATTATTATTATTATTATTATTTGTGTATGTTATGTCTCCTGCTTTGTAGATATGGGTCGAAACTAACGATGGTCCTCAGGCCCCATAGGAGAATTGTCATTTAACAGATAGCACTTTTCTAAATATACAGGATGTTTCCAGTAGGGCGATTTTCTGGGCAACTTGTATGTTGATGTTACCTGTAAAAATTTTAGTAAAATTGTCCATCCCTTTTCTCACGTGACGCAGAGCTTCGATTACTATTCGGACAGTGTCTTCATTCCGCACGTCCTGTTAATCTCGATCTCCAGGTCCTTGTATTTGGACAGTTTCCCGATAATTTTCATGGAAGTATTTCTCTCAGATGTTACTGAAATATCAGTAACTGAATTTCTTCTTCTGATATTATAAGGTCTCTCGGCTTTTATTTCCCTGTCAGTTTAAATTGGCATAGTCACATCATTATTTTGGGTAACTGTGTTTGGTTAGTGGCATACCATCTCTCAGTGGTTTTGATTTTATGATTCTTGCATATCTTTCAGTGCACATATGTCGCTATCTTGTTATGTCTTTGGATATATTCATTTTCGTGATAGTTCCCGACGTCCTGAGATAATATGGTCGACAAATTCATCATATCCTGCATTTCGGGTTAGTTATGTGACAGTGATAGGATCTGATTGCGAGCCGTTTATCCTCAACTGCAATAATTAGGCCTTAAGTATCAGCTTTCACCCCGGTGCTTCTCAGCCTCTGTCGGTCCACATCTGCTTCTTTCGTTCTTTTTACGCATTTGCCATGCAACGCCGTGTCCTCCCAGTTCTTTTTACAATTTCATTTAGTGAAGTTCTTTTGTTTTCTGTTTTACTCGTTTGGCGTAAATGCTATTCGCTTCGTTTTTTTCTTGGTAGGATTTCAGGTGTAGTAAGCTGTTTTTTGAAGAGTGCAACTTTGTTGTTGATGGAGCAGATTTGGTGTTTTACTACTTGAAGCAGAGGATTATTGGTTTTTATGAGTTATCCTTCCAATCTGATTATTGTAGTTTTTAGAGTTAGTTCAAGTTGGAATAGTCATCGGCTTCCTATAACTCTTGGTACATAGAAACTATCAAAATCTGATTTCGGGTGATGCATCCTCGTTTGGGTAAGCATTTTTCTGGTTTTGGCGGCCAGTCTTTTAATGACATTCTATTTCCATTTAATAATGTTGAAGCTGCATGTTACCGCGTGTATAGCTAAGGTCTTAATAGCATTAATATATATATATATATATATATATATATATATATATATATATGTGTATATATATGTGTCTTAATAGCATTAATATATATATATATATATATATATATATGTCTTAATAGTATTAATATATATATATATATATATATATATATATATATGTGTGTGTGTCTTAATAGTATTAATATATATATATATATATATATATATATATATATATATATATATATATATATATATATATATATTAAAAATGAATATATCCAAAGACAGAGCATTCATTTTATTGGCCTAGTTAAGTTCTCTTTCTAGTATCAAACGCATTCTTTTATAATATTCATTTCGGACCTTTTTCTTCGGAATTGAATGTTGTATCCGTCTCTTCATTACTAAATATTTATATGCAACATCTTGGTCCAATTTCTTAATCTTGTTGAGATCATGGTCTAAATCTGAATTTTCGTTAGTTTACCATCATTGAAGGTGGGTGTGGTACATTTGTCGATTCTGAAATCCATCCTAATGTCTTCGCTGAAACTTTTGTCAATGTTTTTTTTTTTTTTTAGATTTTTTTTTTTTTTGGTTTTAATTCATGACAAACGTTTTCAGATCACCAATATAGAATAGGCGATTCAGTTTGCCATTCTGTAACTTGTATCCGGAGATATTGTTGTTCAGTAGGCAGCTGAGTGGTGCTAATCCAAGGCATGAAGTGGTGGTGATAATGAATCTCCTTGAAAGATCCCGCTTTTGATGTTGATTGCGCTCAATGTTAATGAACAGTTTTTGTGGTTTAGGTTTTGTGAAATCTTTCAGTTTTCCATGCTCTCCGTTATGAATTTGAGAGTTATGAATTTGACCGTTATCGAACATACTCTCTATATATTTTAGGCTCTTCTCTATTAATGAGTGTGGTACACTCTCGAACGCCTTCCTCTAGTCGATCCATGCTATTGATAAATTTGTTTTCCTTGTTTTCACATCTTTCAGTATTGTTTTATTGATAATTATTTGGTTCTTGCACCAGTAACTTCCTCTTTTACATCTCTTCTGTTCTGCTGGGGATAATTTGTTTTTCTCAAGGAAGTTGTATCTCCTCTCGGTTATGATAGAAGTATCTTGCGCATTGTTGGTAGGCAGATAATTGGCCTATAGCTTTTCGGGTTATGCATGTCTTTTGTTTTGCGCAATATGTACGTTACTCTTTACGTAAGCCATTCGGGACATTTCTCTGGTTTTATGATTATATCATTTTATGCCCGTGCGAGGTCTCGGTTGGTGCCAGATAGGGATTTTATCCAAAAATTGGCTATTCGATCTATACCTATTGTTTCAGTATTATTGATATCTGTTCATTTTTCGCACTCTATATGTGTGTGTGTAATTCTTGTTGTTTGTCATTTATCATGATATTCATTTCTTTTTATTTTCCCCAGCTCTCAATTTAGTTTCTTGCCATTTCCTTGAAAGATCTTGTTTTGCCGGAAGAATCTGTTTATTTTTACATAACGCCTGATTCATTGTACCTTCACCAGATTTTGTTGGGACAGATTCTCTTTAACTTTCGGTACGTCACTCTTATTCTTTATGCGAAGGATTCGTTTTAGTTTTCTCCTTTTTCTTTCTTTCATTTTTGAGTCCTTGTTTCCTGCACTCTGATGTGGTAGTTGTCCTCGTACTTTATTTATTTCGGTTTCTATTTTTTCTGTCTGTATTGTCATTTTTTTTTCGTTTACTTTGTGCTTTAATTTTTTTTCCTATTGTTTCTGCAATCGTTGCCCAGACCGCGTATATTACACAATTTCTTTCAGTCTTTCCATTTTGTTCCATATTTTTGTAATTGCTTGGTTAGCGCGGTTGATAATTTCCTTCATTTGACTGTTCTTTCTTACATTTGGAATTGTCGACCTTTCCTCGAGAGACATTTCTTTATATTCCCGCATTTATGTCTGTTGCAGTTTTTTTATATATGTACTAGTGAGCCAGTCAAAATGACGACTCATTTTATAGTCCACCAAGAGAAGGTTTAACCAATCAGAAGACGAAGAATATTCAATCCGTCGTGTATAAAGGCGGCCATTTTGTTTACTCTCTCAGAATGTCCAGTGCCAAGTTGTCAGGCGAAAGAACAGAAGGAAGAACTACTGAACTACGCTCTGCTACTTTACCGGGATATCCACTGCTAAACTGAACTACGCTTCCCTACTGTCTTCGAAATATTCACTGCTAACCTCTGGATTCTATACTCGAAGACGACCTTCATCATGAACAACAATGTCAGATGTTTTTTGTTTCTCTATAATATTTGTCATTATCTTCTTCTGTTTGCTTGAGTGCCCCAGAGGGATTATTACAACTGTTTTTTTTTTTTTTTTTTCCTCACTACGTGTCCCCTCTGGGCTGTTGGCATTTAGCCCCTCGATGTTAACGCTTAATTTATTTTTGATGTTTTCTCGAATGCTTTCGAGTTCTATATCAGATATTTTTCCTGATGATATCACGCCTGAAATTATCTACTTTCCTGGCGTTGATATTTAGTCTGTTTGAGGGTTGCTTTTCTCGCTAGATATTATAAGAGGATTTGGTTGTTTTGGATTTATCGTAGGTCTGTAAAACGTTATCATTATTTCAATATACTCATCCTAGACGATTTCTTTATTGTTCTTTTGTGGAATTTTTATTTTAATGAATATAGAAAGCCTCCTTGAGGACTTTCCTTGTCATTGGTTTTCCTCTTGTCTTCGTTTGTTCCAGTTGCAGACTTTTCGATCCCAGCCTGTTTCCTCAATGACCATCGTCGTCCTTGTTGGCCCTCGTGACGACCGATGCGGTTTATCAATATTTTTTCGTTGTGTCAGTATTATAGTTAGCTCCTATTTACGCGGAAGTGGGAGCTAGTTCGTGGGCGCAAAGCATATTCTTATTATGCTTGGGCATCACGTGCAAGGGACCAAGGCTCCTCGTGCTATTTTTTTTTTTTTTTTACTATTGCTATTATGAAAATATTTGTTTATATGCGTCTAGATCCAAAGGAAACACGATGGGCTTCACCAGACTCCGATATAACTTCAATTTTCAATGGAATTTTTTTGGACTTTTTTCTCCTTTATTCTATAATATGAAACGATATTCAAATCTCCCTAAACCTGTTATTACACGGATATGTTTTACCATAAATAAAATTGTTATAGTTACTAATATTTAAATAGTTACTTTTTAATATTTTAATAGTTACTATTAATATATAGTTACTATATTTAAAGAAATGTATGGCTTATATAATAAAATTGTATATAAATTGATAATAAAAAATAAATACTAAATGAACAATTAAAAGATAACCGGGAAAGCATTTTCATCACAATCACCACCAACATCATCATCACCATTATCAACACTACTATTAGGTTGGTGCAAAAATAATGTCATTTTCTCACATATGTTACTATGTGAGAAAACGACATTATTTTTGCACCAACCTAATATATATTGCATTCCTCTTTGTTTCTCTATCTTCTTCCTATTATCTATCTATTTATCTATTTGTCGGAGTTACCTCCTAGTAAAATTTGAAATCACTACTTGGTGGCGCTCTCGAATATTATATATATATATACACAGCGAGATCTGGTCACGTTCTCAACTCTCTATTCTCATTTTTCAACTGACACTACAACAATGTAATCTCTCGTGAAGATTGCTTTTTCCCCTTTGTCAGTTGAGGCGCTATGCGTTTCCTTCGGGAAGGACCATGAACATTATACACACACACGCGCACACACGTACGTATGAACATTCACTGACGCATACTTTGAAACACAAACTCTCTACATTAATTTGTTTGTTTTGTCCTTTGTAAACCTTTTCGTTTGTTAATACACATTTATTTTTTTTTTTTGTACATGTATATCTGTACTTCTTGTTCTTTTCATATTTTTCTTTTCCATTTCTTTTGACGGATTCAGACTCTCAAAGTCCGCTCTATTTTTTGAGGGCTATTTCAGGAGATCACACGTGTTCATCTCACAACGCGTAAAAAATCGGGCCCGCAACATATCTAACTATCTATCACTAAAATTCTGTGAATCGTCCTTACGCCGGCCGTCAGGCGCAAGATGATTAAAGTTTCTTTCCACGTCTCTCTCTTTCCGGCTCTTTTTCTACCCCCTCTCTCTCTCTCTCTCTTTTTCCACCACTTTGTCTTTCCATCTCTCTCTCTTTCCATCTCTTTGTCTTCTCTCTTACTCTCTATTTCCACCTCTTTGTCTTTCCATTTCTCTCCCTCTTTCCACTTCTTTGTCTTTCCACCTCCCTCTCTCCCTCTTTCCGCCACTTTGTCTCCCATCTCTCTCTCTTTCCACCTGTTTGTCCTCCATCTCTCTCTCTTTCCACCTGTTTGTCCTCCATCTCTCTCTTTTTTCACCACTTTGTCTTCCATTTCCCTAGCTCTTTCCATCTCTTTGTCTTTCCATTTCTCTCTATCTTTCCACGTCGTTGTCTTCCATCTTTCTCTCTCTCTCTCTCTCCCTCTCTCTCTCTCTCTCTCTCTCTCTGAGATTTTGATAATATATTTTTTGGCATATTAAAAACTTACTTTTAAGTTAATCTATTTAAAAAACAAAGCAAAAAACGAAATTTTAGGTGAATAAGATTAAAAAATTACGTGTTGTTTATTTAGTAAATATTTTTATTTCAAATTTATCAAACAGATTTCTTTTTTCTATTTTTTCTTCAGTATTGAAATAATTTAACTGTTTTATAACCTGAACCTTCAGTGACCCAATGATTCACGGATAGTCTAGTCAGTAATAAAAATAAGTAAAAGCTGTCGTATACACTGCTAGAATCTAGTAAAAAATATTTGAGTCAAAAATTAATAAAACTAATAAGAACCGATTACATATCAGATATATCAATAAATACTATAATATGGTTACATGTCTCTAAAATTAAAATATCATTTATCCAAAATTTAATTTGCTGTTTTATACTAATCATATATACATACATACATACATATACATACATACATATACATATATATATATATATATATATATATATATATATATATATATATATATATATATATTAAGCTTAGCGCCCCGAGCAAGGCATGAAGCCACTAGGATGCAGGGGGGTTGCAGAAGATTTGTAGCAAGAGCAGATAGGAGTGATAGAAGAAAGGATGAAGGGAAGGATAGTGTGTAGATCAAGGTAACTGGAGATGTCGATTGACATTACATTTGAATAGTTAGAGATCATAGCTCTCAGGGAAACAGTAATTGGGAAGAGTGTTCCCCAGGAGAGAGGTGCGAGGTTTTAATGCTATTGGAGTAGAAGAGACGGCTACATTTTAAAGTTTCTACAGTGTAAGGGTGAGAGCGGGATGCCAGCCTCGTAAGGCGCTTGTATTCATGGAGACTGGGGACCAGGGAAAGCAGCTCATCGGAGCAATTGCCATGAAAGTATTTGTAGAAGAGACAGAGAGAGGCGACGGCGCGTCTGTGAGATAGTGGCTGCAGGCAAGACGCCAGATCAGGGCCAATCACATTACACATCTCTCTCTGGATCATGTCAAGAACTCCGAGGTAAACAGAAGGTGCCCCAGACCATATATGGCAGCAATACTCCATGCAAGGGCGAATGGTCGATTTGTATATTTGAAGTATCGATTCAGGGGAGAAAAATTTCCTGGTGGACGATGCAATTGACTCAATGTATTTGTTCCATCTCAGGCCAGCAGTCAACGTGAGACCGATCAGACGGAGGGAGTCACTCTCAAGAAGTTGACTGTCAGACATTCTAATGAGGGGCAGGTAAGGATATCTATGGTGGTTAATGGAGAGTAGTTTAGTTTTAGAGGCGTTAAATTTGACCATCCAATTGTTGCCCCAGTTAACAACCGATTGGAGGTCCATTTCAAGACGCGCGGCCAGGTTAATATATACATATATATATATATATATATATATATATATATATATATATATATATATATATATAAGTGAAGATTGAAGTCAACACATAGAGGCGACAGGCTGTTTCATGCTAGACGCAAAGGTCAGGCCACCTGGCGATTGGGTCTAGCATGAAACAGCCTGTCGCATCTAAGTTTTGACTTCAATGTTCACTTTTATATTTAGACATGCTCTATCTCTGATATTGAACACTTTATCCCATAAATATAGCACATCTTATTTCGTTATATATATATATATATATATATATATATATATATATATATATGCATACACAAATATACAAGTATACATACGCATAGATACACATATATACCAATTATATATTATCATCATTACTATTATTATCATTATTATTATTATAATTATTATTATTATTATTATTATTATTATTATTATTGCGTTCTGCTTCATTTATTCTTTTTATCAGCAGTATATGTCTTGTAACTTTCAGCAATTTGCTTCAATGACAGCTACTAGGAGACGCTGCTGTAATTCAAACAAAAACGCCGTTAAGAGAAGCAAATAATAAAGCATCCCCAACCCGAAACAGTAATAAAGGCAAGTACAATGACAATGAAAACAATAACCCATCGTTCACGTTTGAATGGTAAATAGTAAATTAATAACATGTTTTTAAATTTTAAATATCATTAAACATAATTTGCCGTAGTTGCCAAATTAATATATATATATATATATATATATATTCATACATGTTTCATTAAATAATATACACCAGTGTAGTCTATTTATTTTATGTAAATTCTTTTCATAACATCTGATAAGATTAATAACATTATGATTAAACGAAGAAAGAAAATCACAATATTGATACATATTTTTTAATCCAATCTAAGCTTTCGGCTTACATAAACCATTATCAAAGATGATAATTACTATACAATATATTAAGCAATACACGAACAAGAATGTGATGATAGTCTGTTTCTGTTTACATGGATGATTTCCAAGCAACGATAAACGCGTGCATAGAAGACGCTGGAAGCGAAAATCACACCGCAGCTAATTCAAACGTCAAATACTTTTTTTTAAGAAATATAATCGCTTTCATTATAAGTCCTTTCATTATGAGTCCTTTCTTTTCTTTTTTTAAAAGTAAGAATTTAAATAAATTATGATTTTTAGTCCGAAAGATTTAAATTAAAATCACTTGGTTATTTACATTGAGTTATATTTACGTTGAAGTATATATTTCTGAAAATGAATTAAAACGAAAAAAAAATTAAATTAATATCAGAAAGGTAATAAACAATTACATAAAATTAATTATATGAAATTCACGTTAAAATTCATTAGGAAAAATAGAATTTAAGCTAAAATATTTAAATAAAATCCATTATACCTTTTACGTTAATACGGAGCCTCAAAAACACGTCATATCTGCTCGATATCTGATCGCTTCTTTTTCTTCTTCTTCTTTTCATTATTATTATTATTGTTATTATTATTATTATTATTATTATTATTATTATTTCAGGATAAATAAATTAAAACTTACGGAAGAAGAAAGAGTAATTGATGAAAAGAAACAAGAAAACAGATCCATTAATATAAAGAATGATGAACATAAAACCAAAAATATGTAGGTTTAAGATGAAAATTAACATCAAAAGAAATCTCTCCGCATCCCATTTTCAATCGCGTCACAGATTAGAGTCTAGAGGTGTTATTTGTTGTCTACGGTTCGATTTTGAAATAAACATGGCGGTTAACGCTTCTTAATAACGAAGCCAAAAATGCAAAATGATTTTCTACCAGCGATCTTTCTGGACGGTGATCAGTTCCAATCACATTATTCTAATAGATAAAATTTAGATATGATTGCAGCCATTCAAATATCTATCTATCTATCTATCTATCTATCTATATATATATATATTCATACACGTTTCATTAAATAATATAGATAAGTGTTGTCTATTTATATTATGTCATTTTTTTCGTAACATCTGATAAGTTTAATAACATTGTTACGAAAATAAATTACATAAAATAGACAACACTTGTCTATATTATTTAATGAAACGTGTATGAATGAAAAGATGCTGCCTAAATACACACACACACACTATATATATATATATATATATATATATATATATATATATATATATATATATTTGCTGAACTGAAACTGACAAAATAATGTATATACATGATGCGATGAGTAAATTTTCGCCATTTTATATTCTGTAATTTCACGCATTGTTTGTCTTTGATTTTGTCGACTGTCAATATGCGAGAACAAGAGCCCTATGACGCAGTTTACTCCGCCAGAAATTTGGAAACGACATGCTGTACTGTTTGGCATTCGCGCCGGAACGTCCAATACGAACATTTCAGAGTATTTGGGTGTCAATCTGAGGAGGGTGCAGAGGATTCGAAAAGAGTTGGAAGATATATCCAGTCGACATCATGATGCTTGGAGTGATCACTAGTGATGGCGGGCGTTATACGTACATTTATCTTCCCTCAGGACCTCAGACTCAACACTTAGGGCTACATCAAGTGCATTGAGGAGGTCAAGAGAGTGGCTGCTGGAAGACCCTATGTCTGGCAACAGGACTCTGCCCCATCCCAAACAACCAAGAGGACCCAATCATGGTTGTCAGTGAATTTCTGCGACCACATCACTCCTTACATCTGGCTACCTAACTCCCCAGAATGCAACCCTCTAGTCTAATGGATGTCACTTATCAGTTATCTCCTGTTAATCCACCTCTCCAAGTTTTCCCTGTCTTAACCAGGTATTGAACTCACAGCTGTTTGTGTCTTGACACTGGATCTAACCAACGCCTTTATCCACTGTTCTATGTGTCCATTAGACATGACACGTGGAACTAGAACAGTTTACCCCAGTGATCAAAATAAAGTCTTCAGTTCGACATTCCAACCACCTGAAGAAGGTCGGGGGGTACAATGGCCGAAACGTTGTGATAAATAAGGTAACAAAGATGAGGACAATAGTCCGAATAGTGTAAATAGTGATAATCGTTTTGTCGGCAAATATGCCAGTTATTAGATCACTTTTATAATTGTTTTCATTTATTTCTCTTCAGAAAGCTTTCCTTTTCGTTTTGTTGAATATTAAGCGACAACCGGGCTGTGACACCAAAATATACGAATAAAAATCATGACTAAGTTTACTTTAAGATGAGAATTAAAAAGAAATATATGAAAAATTAAAATAAAATTATATCTTATACCTGTCAGGGAGTTTTTACATTTATTAAATAAAGAAGAATATATTTCATATACATATATTTATATGTCTGTGTTTCTGTATTGATTGAAATACAGGAAAATATGATATATCCACTTCTATATATCTGGTGTATATAGCTATTTATTAAGCGAAGCTTAGATGTGGCACAAGGCCGAAAGTATGGTGCACCTACTGGCGGATCGAACTAACTACGCAGAAATAATTGATCTAAGTAGACAAGAAAAGTAATCATTAAAAACAAGAGATCCCGAAGTTCTTTCTATAGAGGGAACTAACCATCAGCAAGAGGGCACCAGGGCGACCTCATCTAAGCTTCAAGGACGTCTGCAAAAGTGACATAAGGGCGATGGATATGAACATCAAAAGGGTAGAAGTAACCAACGATCGCTCATCCTGGTGACGCGTTTTACACCAAGGGATGGAAGGAAATGAAGACGAAAAGTTTGCGTGCTCGAAGGTCAAAAATAAAGACGGCGACATCGGAGTGAGAGCGCATTCACATGCATTCGTCACAATCGTGATGTCCCTCCCAGGTGGGCTTATATAACCATAATAGATGCTGCGCCGCCATCAGAAGCTGAAGTACAATTTTGGGGCGTAGATCCATGGTCTCTAGTGACAGACGGAAGCGACCCACCCACTACCCCTATCACGCACGCACACACACACACACACACGCATGCACGTACGCGCACACACACACACACACACACACACATATATATATATATATATATATATATATATATATATATATATCATCAGTTGGAATACCATTTATATATTCTTTTCAGAAAGATAAAATAACAATAAAACGTTCAATGTTCTTTCCTGTGAAGTTTTCGTTCATGTTATCAGGTAATTAAATATTCTTAGTCGGTGTAATTGTGTGGCCAGACTTACTTTATGAGGTTCAGTCTAATGTGTTTGTGAGTTCGTAGACAAAGGCTAAGTTGGTACCTGCTGTTTTATTCCTTTCCATTGTCTGCGTGGACAAGGCGTTAGTCGGCGGCTGCTGGCTGTCATCTCTCCATTGTTGCTGTAGTCTCTCTTGTGTGTATGTGTATGCACAGAATATTTTCGAGCATGAAAAACTAAAAGGAGATGTTTGTAACTCACCCAGATAATATTGGCACAGAATTTGGCACAAAAAGTTGGAATCCGTCTATTCAGGTCCTTGTTGCTATCTGAATCTTGGAATTGCAAACTTTTAACAATAAACAAGAAAATCTCTTAAATGCAATATAAATAGGCCTCCAAAATTGCTTATAGCCTTGAGAAGCAGTAGGCTTCTATTTTTATATCCTTAACGGGGTTTCAAAATCTAATTTCACATAGAGATGTGAACTTTTTTGAAGAAAAGGTTTTTATTAGTTAGAAAATAATTTCACAATGATTCGCGAAAATCTTTTTTTTTTATGGGAGTGGTGAAAGGAATTATTATTTTTATTTACCAAATGGTCCAAAAATAACATTTGGCAGTTCTGCAACTACGTCTGCATGTATTTGGGCAGTATTTTCCCAAGTAATGATGGTTTATCTAACAAAACATCTTATGGGGTTTTCTTGATTGAAAAGTATAGGATTTAATTTTTCTAACCTAACGCGTAATGAATGTGGTCGCTTCTGTGTCAGTAAGACATATCTCAAAATGCATCAGGCAGAGAAAGAATTAATTTCCTACAGTTTAGAGAGTATTTCTAATTGCAGTGAGTTTAGAAAATATGTACCTCTGTTGGTTGGCTAAAACTTTATATAAAAGTTCACTAAAATATTACTGCCTTACGTATTACAAGAGGCGCCTAACTTAACCACATCTGCACAAAAAATGTATGACTCAAGCAGGTAAAATAGCCACATCAGCGTTGCCAGTATTAAGAATAAAATAAAGTGATAGAATTACTAGAAATCAATTTGCAGCCATAAGTGAGGGAAAGGTGATAGAAAAACTTACAAAATATATTTAAATACAGTTCTGCGGCTTACATTAACTATATTTTTACACATTGACATCAGTTGATAAAAATTTAACAGTGAAAAAGGAGACAAATAACAAGCAGCAAAAATATATTTCTTCAACCATGGATATCAATAAATGTAATGCTGGAAAAATATGCGAACACTATCAAAGAACGATTAGGGGTTTACTTTCTTTTAGACTCATCGACACAATGTGGATTATTTAAAGGCAAAAAAAAATATGGTTGTAAGAGGTAGCTGACAGATCTCGGTGTTAAAAATCGACCCCTCATCTAAGTATTGAACGGCTTCAACGCTGCTTAACTTCTGGGATCAAACTGGGATTTGACCGTAGGCAAAAATGCAGGTTTAGACATAGTGAAGATCAAGACCTCTAGATCTAAATCTCATTTTAGAATCTAGAAACATTTAATATCTTATAGTATTTTCGTAGAGCAGGATCCCATCACAGCTGTCATTCACTACATTACCCTCCTGGAAAGACGCTGTCATTTTTAAAGAATAGAGTGTTAAACTAAACAGAAGAATGATGTAATTATACTACATGAAATTCTGAATTTCAACGCCTTTCCATAGATTTTTTTAATCATTTCAACCCAAGCAAAGCAATAAAGCTACTCGAAGTGTTACTAAGTGTTAGAGAATATTAGAAAAATACTATTAAGGAGAGGTAACAATAAATAAATTGACATAATATGACGACGAAAATTGCATATAAACTTTTGAAGATCAAAGTAGACAGGGAAGAATAAAGAAGATGATATCCACATAGGAGAAGTAACAAAAAACAGTTAACCCGCGATTACTTCTCGCCATTTCCTCTGCAAAAGGATGAGACCTTAATGCCAATCGAGATATTATATATTCCTATCAAGACTACTGGATTAATTATATTTAGATAAGGGAAATTTTTTGCACCAACAAAGACCTTCCTCGAGATGACACTCCACGGAAAATATATTCACAAGTAATTTGAAAAAATGCTAATACATTTCTTAATTCTTCCAATGTTACCTCGAAAGTGGATTCAAAATGATTTTAATTTCATTGAAACAGCATAAGTAATGATCTGTAAAAATAATTTAAATTTCCCTATCACGAAGAAAACGTATTTGTAAAAAAAAAATCATAGAGATACTCGGATGAAATTAGATGATTACCGTCCACAGAATCCAAAGGATACTTGAATGAAGGAAATTTTCGTTGTAAATCTGCTCGTTATTTTGCAGTCGTAAGGCATAGATGTGTAAATATAATGCTTTGTCGGCAACATGAATGTAGCAATGTATTGTGGAATTTGCAAACTAATTTTCTCTTTGGGCTTTGAGAGGATTGGATCTTTCAGTAAAATATGACCAGAGGCGACCAACTTAGGTAACTCATCAATTGTTTGTTCAGAACAATGAAGGAATACATCAATGGCTTACACAATCTCATGACTAGAATTCAATAGAAAATTAATGAGAATGTTTGAACGATTGTATTTTTCAATGCCACTCCACAAACATTAATATTTCGACTTTTGTCTACAAGGAAGAGCGGTCAAGATTATAGAAGAATTTTTTGAAAGTTTTGCGGAAAGTAACAAAAAACATGAGTGAGCAGTAATTGCAATTAATTCTATATAATGAAATCTTGAAATATGAAATCAATATATCTTTCCAGTATTTACTTTGTTTTCCCCCACAAAGCGTGCGCGTATGAATATATATATATATATATATATATATATATATATATATATATATATATATATATATATATGTATATATAATGTATATATATATATACATATAATATATATATATATATATATATATATATATATATATATATATATCAGTGAACATTCAAGTCAACACACAGAGGCGACCGGCTAGTTCATGCTGACGATTGAGTCCAGCATGAAACAGCCTGTTGCCTCTGTGTGTTGAATTAAATGCTCAATTCCATGTTTATATTTCCATACGCTCTATCACTGATATTGTACACATTATCCCATAAATATAGCACACCTTAAAACTATATTTCTTCATATATATATATATATATATATATATATATATATATATATATATATATATATATATATATATATACAGGTAAAATGAGAACAAATAGTGTACAATTCCAACATACGTAACATTTAATTTAAAAGAGGGCTCAATACAAAATAGAGCAATATTCTTTAGCTAAGGATATTACATCAAAAACATGTCAAAATCTTGGTATTAATCTTCTGGTAGTGTTAGTAACATTTGGTAAAGATGTTTGGCTGAAATTTTGCATTGATTGATTATTGACATTAACTCGCTATATAAAAACATTGAGTGAACAGTGGCATTTTATTTTACCTCTATATCTTTAAATAATTCATTGCTTTCTTAAAGAGCCTGTTTATTTACCAGCTATAAATTTTTTTTTAAACTCACAGGGTATGAAGATTAAGAATTTTGTTAAGTTACCTTTCATCTTTACTAGGAAATAACATTATCTGATGTAAAATATTGTAGCCATTTACATCCGCTGGTATGCGGCGTCTGGGTGTCGTCTACAACCTAAAGGCGTGGGTCATGACCCTTTACGAATTAAATCCTTAAATTTAAATTTTGCTTCTTACCTTAATTTAAAGTTAGTGTATGTCATTTCGATTGGCTGATCTGAGTAATACCAAATAAATAGCAGCCATCTCCTCTCGTTCTTTCTTAGTATTTTTCTTTTTTCTAACTTTTCTGGTGAAAGATATCTTGCTTTTTAATCTCAATAAATTATCTACTAACTAACGCCTGATGAGATGCGTTGAGTTGCATCGAAACACGATGTATGAAAAAATATAGTTTAAGGGTATGTAATAGTTATAGGTTAAGGGTTCAATATCAGGGATAGAGCGGAATTTGAAGTCAACACCCAGAGGCTACATTCTGTTTCATGCTAAACGCAATCGCAATGTCATGTGCGTTGTGTTTTTGCCCGTCTTTTTATATATACAGGTCAGTGATGCATTGTGGGTAGTCTATTGTATTGTGGTTGGTCCACATTCACTTTCATATAGATATATATATATATATATATATATATATATATATATATATATATATATATATATATATATATATATAAGAATTCGTTTATTTCGTACTTTGTTTTGGTATAGGAAAGTAATTATGTCTATTTTCCTCCTAGGTAGAGTTCACAGTTTTTGAATTGACTGCTGTAGGCTGATGTTCTTTTCCTTATTTTGCATGATATTTTTGGCGTGATTTGTTTTATGTCAAAAAGTGAAAATGAACAAGAATAAATGAAAATAAATAAATAATAAAGTGTATACACACACACACACGCATGTATATATATATATATATATATATATATATACACATTATATGCTATATTTATGGGTATAAATGTTCAATATCAGATATAAAGCGTAGGTATGTACAAATATGGTCTGAAACAGACTGCCGCCGCATGGAATATATATATATATATATATATATATATATATATATATATATATATATATATATGTGTGTGTGTGTGTGTGTGTGTGTGTGTGTATGTGTGTGTGTATTATAGAAAAACCCAGATGTGTTTTTTGCTGGAGTAATTCCAGGAGGGCCCGTCTACGAAATCCTTTCTGTCGGGATTCTGAAGGTAACATCAATCAGAGAAAAATATTTTACTTGTATTATATAAAAGGCCCAGAAATAATAATAATAATAATAATATCCATAGCAACAACGAACTTTTCTCGTTACTGCATACATTCTCCATAAGATTTTATTTCTCCTTATCTAATCTAATTTGCAAAGCAATGTTAATATTAGAGGACAGATTTATAATTTCATTTTTTATTTGTTTATTATTTAATTTATTTATTTAGATTGATTATTTTTACTTGTTTTGGCTCATTTATCTTTATTTGTTCTAACGGTCA
>OZ010578.1:20660826-20683326 GCA_963932145.1 Acanthosepion lycidas | reverse complement strand
TAAAATTAGCCCAAGTCTCTGGAGCCGTCTCTCCGGCTTTACCTTACCGTCAGAAGGGGCAGAGTTTATTGCCCGATTCCTGAGATGCCGCCAAAAGGGCGAGGGCCGAGGATGTTTGTGAATTTTTCGTCGGCACTGCCGAGAAACTGACCTTAAACTGACCTTGTGTCAAATCTGTTACGTGGTGGGCGCGTTGGTAAATACTTAAATACTTATTTATTTGATCTCAGCTCTTACTCTATTGGGGTTGACACCCCATATCAAAACTTTAAAGCACACAATTAAAGAGATAAATAAGTTGGAATGAGTAAAATTAAATAGATCATTCTCTCTCTATATACACATACACACATAAACATACACACTCACTAACAAATATATATATATATATATATATATATATATATATATATATAATTTAGCCTCTGTTTATTTGTTATCGGACTCCTCCTATGTTTTTCGTGATAGACTTCCAGAACCATATATATTCTGAAACTACATTACCCAGGGTACCAGGGTACTTGGATAAGTATATTTAGGTACTTTCATGAGATCGCTAAAAACAGAGCATAGCATGATGAAAAAGACGCCAAAGTTGACGAAAACAAAATTTTAGCGTCTAAATGCTTATGTTATTATTGAGAGGAAAGATCAAAGTAATTTTTAATTATTTTTTTAAAATTTTCCTTCTTTTTAGAACAGTTTTAATTTTGATTAAAAAAACCTTGTTTCTCTTTATATCAACCGAACCAATAAAATAACATAGAATTTTAGCACGTTTCTTTCCTGTATGACACACAATCAGTTGGAAAATTTTGAAAAAAATAAATATAATTGTCGGATTTTAGCGAAACTTTCAGAAACTATTCACAAATGATGGAACTTATTATAAATATCTTTTATTTTTAGTAAAGTCATGGCAGAATTTTTTTTTCATTTGTAATACCCGCTTTAACTAATTGTACGAAAACTCTATAATTTCCATTTCGAGGAGATTAATGATTATATTAGTTAAAAGCACAATGCTTTGAGGAAACCAAATCATGTTTTTTTTTTAGTTGCCCCCCCACCTGAAAATCGTCTCTGAAGTGTAACATACAAAACTCAATAAAACAAAAATATTTCGATGAAAAATGAATTTTTAAAACAATTATTTGTTATTTCTGAAATATTTTTTTTTATTTTTACATTATGTTGCTAATTCTTCTAAAATTAGGGAAAAGTTTGTAGAACTTAACGAATGTTGTTATTAAGTAAATATATATTTACAGATTATAATTTCCAAAGCTTATTACAAACTAACGAGAGGACGTATATTAAAAAAAATTAATTTGTGTCAATAATTTTTACCAATGAAATCTACGGAAGCCGGAAGTATCGTGCGTGCAATAAAAAAAAAAAAAAAAAAAACGTCAGCAGTGCAGCACTTGTATCTTAACTTTTTTTTATAGTATTTATAATTTCTCCAGATAGTATCAACAAACTTATGGTACAGTACTTTAAAAAAAAATTAGAATGGCGAAAGTTTTTTACTTTAATTATTACAAGGTACTACTTAAGCAGGCCAGCTTAAAAAAATAATATGTCCATTCCGTCCTTCCGTATGAGAACTCGAATCTCACGTCAGCTGTCAATAATTTAAGACGGCATCACTCAGCTCTTGTCAATTGGGGGGATGTTGAGATCGGCTCTCTTTTATCTTAAAAAACATTTTTCTACGAAAAAAGTAAGTAAAAGTTTCTTTCAAAATATTTTAAATAAACTTCAAATTTTCTAAATTTCTTCGAATGAATTTTGAAATACGTATAATTAATTTTTAAACGAATTTTAAATGAAGAATTTAACTTATATTTCAAAATTTAAAAAAATGGCTTATATCGAGTTTTTTTCCTTATTTCGTAAACAAGATATTTAACTAAAATTTCGGACATGCTAAGAATGAGTAAAAGATTTAAAAAAATATTCAAAAAATACTTTAGTGTTTCTTCTCAATAATGAAATATACATTTAACGCGAAGAAAAATTTTTTCATTAATTTTCAGGCCGTTCTTGTCATGCTATCGATTTTCATGAAGGTGCCTAAGTATATTTAATTTTGATCAAAGAGATCCCCATCAAAAACACTCACTGAATTTTCCTTCCTTTTGATATAAATTAAATTTAAATTTGAACAAGCGAATGACTCCTAGGGTACTTGGATAAGTATATTTCTTTTTGATCAAAGGAGGTTCCCGTATAAGGGGAAAAACACGGAATTTTATCCTTTTTTGATTGATGAATTGGATTTAAATTTGAACAAAAGGGATGATTCCTATCCGAAATATAGAAGGAGAAAGCCAGAAGATGGAGGTCACTTCGCCAAGATCAAAATGAGACAATAGGGATGACAAGTTGAGCAAGAAATCCCAAATCAGTGGTTAATGCCTTACAATACATATTTGTTGCGACAATTTAACTGTCATATCAATGTTGAAATCCGCCCATCAATTTATTTAATCAAGTATTCCACCAAATACATATTAGAGGAGTCAGATCAAGCTGTTTTTGCACGAGTCCCTACTGATTTCTTCCCTTTGATTTAAATTAAATTTATATTTGAACAAGGGAATGACTCCTATCCGAAATATAGGAGGAGAAACCCAGAAGATGGAGGTCACATCGGCAAGATCATTGAGTTATTATTAAATGCATCATTTTTTTCCATAAATTATGAGAATGATTTAAAATCTATCATCATTTTCTTACAAAAATTTGTGACACGCTGCAAGGTGCGAGTTATTCGGCTAGTGTTTTACTAATTGTTCATGTATTTTGTAGTTCTTTGTTGTTGGTTTAAACAATAGAATACAATAAGAAACGTAAATATAAATTCGGTAATTACATTTACACACTCGTTATATTTTCTTTATTGGAAAGAGAGAAAATCTTTAAGCTTTGCAAAATTCTGTTATAAAGTAAAAACAAGTTTGGCTTTCCATTCTAGAAAACTTTTAGAATTTTGTAATCAATGAAAATTAGCGATAATGTCAGCTTGAATATAAATAAGGACTTGCATTGAATTGATTCATACAAAAAATTTAACGCCAATAAAACTGAACTTTTTGCCTTCCATCTGCGTGGCCGATAAGAAACCCAGGAGAGTGATTGATTATGCCTTCTCTGGCTAACTTTCTCAGCTGGCATGAAGTGAAAAGTCTATATTGAATCCATTGCTAGGTCAGCTGCTAAAAGGTTGTTTCACTGTATCCTGGAAAATAATTTTTCTCTCTAGAATCTGTCTTACATATCTATAAATCTGCCATTTTTTCAGGCTTTGAATATTGCTGCTACATATGATAAAATGAAATAAAAAGAATCAGAACTATTTTTGGCCCTGATCTGACATCTCGGCTTCCGTCAATTTCTCGTCGCCGTAAGGTTGCCTCTCTGTGTCTTTTCTGTAAATACTTTCACGGTAATTGTTCGAATGCGTTCTTCGCTATGGTACCTGGTCTTTTTTTTAACTTAAGCGCAGTACTAGACTGGCGTCGAGATCTCATACATAGTTGAGCTGGCTAGATGCAACCATAAGTTCTATGCCAACAGTTTCTTTTCAAGCGTTTCTCGTTTGTGGAACCATGATTTCCAACCACTTTAATCTGCAAAAATTTAAATGCTATGTTAATCGCTATCTACTGTTCTGATTATTCTTGTCTTTTCCCGCTCATTATTAAAGTTTCTGTAACTAATTCTTTCACACCCTGTAAGCCATTGTCTTTTAGTGGTTTTACTGCTTTGCATGAGGGTGATACAAATCAAAACAAAATGTATATATTATTAAGAGAAAACCTGATTTGATTGAGTTTTTATTATGTTTATATCTTTGACAAATATGTGGCTTACTTATAAGTACCTGACTTCAAACATCGCTGAAATAGAGATTAAAAAGAATAATCAAGTTCAATTTTCATACTAGGTTACTGACAACGAGTCTATCACAATATCTTCTCTAGCAAAGCCCTCAGCTTAATGTGAATGTTTCTAACGTTGTTGCGCTTTGTATATCAGATAATCTTTTAGAAAAATACCTTTAAGTCAGTGCCAACTTTTATCGCAATATCGCCCAGTCTATCACCAAATATCGTGCAACAACGCCTTTATCTCGTTGCCACATTCGATAGTCATTTCCCTTACCCTGAATCACAATGTATATAACAACGCCTTCTCCCCAGTATCAATGGTGATAGGTCTCTGAGAATCATGTCACTAATGCTAAAAATAGTTGCTTTTGTTAAAATAATTTTCCCATTGTCTGGGTTATTCAGAGTCCTCCGACTTTTCACATGTACTGCTTTCGCAAGCATCTGATTCTTTCTGATAACCGCTTTATTTAAAAGAGCTAGATCAGGTCAAAAATGGAGTACTGCCATATTTGGGAAGGAGCTTATCAGTTTCACTTTTCATTCTCAATAAAGTCCAAAAGCGCACCCTCCCGCGTCCATGTGGGTGACGAATTATTTTCCACCTTACCACGCATTTCTCATAGACAAGATGTCACAAGCCTCTGCTCTATTTATATTTCCATGAAAAGTCTTCAGATGAACTACACTGCAGAGTTCCACCAGTTCTAATCTTCATGGCTTAGACCAGGCATGACAGGCACATTGTAGTAAGCCTCACACATTCCCTTCGTATTCCTTTGGGGAGATATAAGTTCCACTTGAGCAGCTTCTTCCCACGAACCACTGTATTGTGGATGTGACTCCCCAGACGGTACTATCTTGATCGTTACAATCTTAACCCTTTCATGTCTAGAATTAATCGTTATCTTCCACACGTATCCGCATAATCTTCGCCTCTTACTCTATATGTCTCTACCTTAAGTGGCTCTTGGGCCTTGTTCAGTATAAAAAAATATTCTTCTAGATTACCTTCTTTATATTTTGTTTTCTTTAATATTTTGTTTACAATTCTTTTAATTTTGTTTCCTTATTTTTTTTTTTACTGATATACAGTAGACTCCCTTATAACCAGACTAAGAAGGCCTTCCGGATATGAGGAATTAGTTAAAAAATCCGAATATGAGAAGTTAAATTTAGATTAAAATAAAAGAACTGAAATCAGGTTTAACATTTATTTTCAATGTTTTATAGTAAACGAAATAAGCTGATGTTGAATGAAATATAACTGAATTGATTTTACGGAAAAAGAAATAAATTATGTAATGTTAGTGAAAATTGATTAAATTAAGTGTGTCATGAATGCAAAACAATGTTAGGAGGATTTTTAATCGCTGTTGCATGATTCTTTCTTTTCTAATGCCATTTTCTAATGCCATTCTCAACCTTTTCCGCATTCCATTTTGATTTTGTTGCTGATTTTTTTAAACGAAAGACACTATTTGACTCTGGGTGCCTTATTGCAATCGCTATAACTGAATGCTGGTTTCCTTTCCATAAAACTGACAACAATTTCAATAGCCTTCACAATTTCCATCCAGGTTTCATCACAATCATGTTTTCATTTCATTGTGACAGTGTGAACACGGAAGAATAGATTCTTTGGAAGATTTTATATCATACAATGCTGACTTTCTTATGTTGAACTCAGCCATTAGTTACAATGAACTTTCACCAGCGTCTACACTGTTTAAAATTTCCACTTTACGTTAACTCCAAAGTTGTTCTTTTCCTCTTATTCCCATCACCAATACAAGCTATTAGGATACAATAAGCATAATTATCCAAAGTTACTTTCTGAAAAACAGATATTTCCGATCTGTTACATATCACCCAAATAGTCCCAATATATAGATTAAAATCCTGTCCAGATATGCGGGATTTCGGATATGAGAAATTACGGATAGGAGTGATTCGGGATATGAGGAATTCTACCGTATTTATCTCTCTCTCTTTCTCTCTCTCTCTCTTTCTCTCTCTCTCTCTCTCTCTCTCTCTATATATATATATATATATATATATATATATATATATATATATATATATATATATATATGTATATATATCCTTACTAATCTAACGGATGGTTGAACCCCTATCTTCTTATACGGTTTTGGTTCTTCCAGTCGTAACAAGCGTTTCAATAATGATAGTAAATAAATGACCCTTCATTATCTGTCTGTAATTTTGAGACGAGGTATTATGATATTTACACTATTCGGACTGTTATTTTCAAATTTATTTCCATATTCACAACGCCCAGTGGATAAAGATTTTGGCTAGATTCATTGACTAAACACAGTGTTTGAGCTCAGTTCCAGGCTACAGCAGCGATAAACAAAAAACTTGGAGAGTTGAGTTGAGGCGAAATAACTGTGACATTTAGAAGAGGCATGTCCCGTAGAAGTAGAACAATCTATACCGGTGGACGAAATAAAGGGTTCGTTTTGAAATTGCAATCATCTGAAGAAGGCTGGAGCGTACAACGGCCGAAACGTTGTGAATATAGCAATGAAGATGAGGGTAACGAAAATAATTTAAATGGTCCCTTCATATTCAAATTTTTTAATAAAATATTTTCTAATTTCTCATTTTTGTTGCGAATTATTTGGATTCGGTTAATATAGCAACATCTTTAATGTGAAAAATGTCGTCCTGTTCTTTGTGACAACATATTAGGATGGAATTTAGTGATGTGTCTGAATTTCAAAGATCTAGATTTTATTGTATTTCTTCTTATCTAATTAAAATTCCAGATTGTTTTTGTACAATTCTCGTCGGATTACATTCACGACAATTTATGGCATTCGTCTATCTTTTAATGAACAGTTTCATGTTGATTTCCATATTTACCGTTTTCTAAGCTTTTGAAGTGGTGGATTGATATATTTTCCAAGGGTATGACCGTGGCATATTTCCCTCTTAAATTATTCTTCCCAGATAAAATGAATATGTATTGTGTTTCTCCCTTGAAATATCTTCTTCTCAAAGATGGCATTTCATCTGTCATTCCTTGTGTCTCTTGAAATGGTCGTACATCTGTTTTCTTTCCATTTGCTGGATTCCCCTATTAGTCATCACTTCTGAATCTTTTGTCTAATAATGAAATAGTACCAGTCGCCTTTGGGTAAAGTAAGAGAGATTTACATTCCAGCGAAGAGAGGTTGTGTTATCTTATTACAAATGTTTGTTAGAACGGTAAGAATTCATCTTTTCTCTCTACTCAGTTGCACTTTTCAGCTTATCTTCAAGGAGAAAAAAAAACGCATTAAACACTTCCTAACTCACAGTTATGGGGAAAAGTATCAAATATTGGTGATAGTACTTTCGATCTCATCCGGTTAAAATGTAGTTCCTCAGAAACGGTCGGTAGGAAATCGTCTAATATGAAGGAGACATTTATTTCTATGTGCTGGCAATTTTCCTCCGCAAAGCATTCGAAAATTATCAATATTATTAGTTTCTTTTTAAGACAAAAATAAAAGAAGAAAAAAAACAAAACAATTTTTCTTTATTTTTCCTGGCTTTTTATCAAAGAAATACAGTTTCAATAGTTACCAAGAACATAAGTAAGCCAGATAACACACGATGTATACGCGTATATGACGGAAATTTTAATTTGAAATATTAACCTAAGAGGTCTGAAAATAAAAATAAAAATAAAATAATACATTCAAACAACATAATGGAAAAAGCGATTCTATGTACTTAGATTTCATGTTAAATCTTGCTAAGCTTGTATCAATGGTTATTTAGTGAAAAGTGCAGCAGACTCTAAAATTACGTCTCCATTTCAGGGACCAAATGCGCTGTGGTTGGTTGGGTTGGGGATATGGGAGGCCAAACAAACAAAGTCACTTTGTGTGGGTGTTGAACAAAAATCTGTTGGAACTGCTCAGCCACCTTTATTTATTTGGGAAAGATATTAGAATAATCAAGGACATATAATGGCAGCAATCGACATGAATGCGCATAGAGAATGAGTTCAGCAGATATACAAAATAGAAAGGGCCGTAAGGCAAGGATGTGTCTTCTCGCCGGACATTCAATCTACAAAGCGAGGCTATTCTGAGAGAATTCGAAATCCTACCGGGTTCATCATTGGCGACCACAATCTTAACAATATATAATACGCAGATGACACTGTACTGATAGCAGACACTGAAAAGAAATTACAAAACCTCCTACAGAATATAGCGAAGGAGAGCGAGAAAAGGGGACTAAGTATTTAACTAAAAGAAGACAGAATGCATGGTCATCACTAAAAGGATGAGCCCGAAATGCGATTTACAGGTCTGAGGCACTAAAATCAAGCAGGGAATTTAAATATTTGGAAAGTGTTCTGACAGAGGACGGTATGTGCGACACTGAGAACCGAAAACGTATTGGGATGGCCAATACGCGTCCCAAAAGCGAAAGGATGATTTCTTTGGCAACAAAGCAAAGAGTACTGAACTGCTACGTGATATCTCTCTTCTTTCACGGTAGTAAATGTTGAACGGTCTTCTCAAAGATGAAAAATAGGTTCGAGGCAACGGAGGTATGGTTCTACAGAAGGATACTGAGGATATCATAGACTGAGCGTTTGAGCCAGGATGAGGTTTTGGAGAGGGTACACAAAAGGAGGAAGCTTATACATAATATTAGATAGTGGCAGCTGGGACACGTAATGAGAAAGGAGGGCTTGGAATATTTCATACTCAGGTCGAATAGAGGGAAAGCGATCCAAGGAAAAGTAACGCATAACGAGCTTGAGCAGGTGGATGAGAGAACATGGCCTGAGGAAGGTGGCAGAGGAAAAAAATATTAATGGAGATAATAATGATTATAGTGATACACGTTTTACTAATTAATCCATAGCTGGGGGAGAAGTGGTGGATTGATATATTTTCCAAGGGTATTTGTGCGTAAGTGGATATAACTCGAATTGGAACTCGGCTCTCCTAGAGAGAGACAGAAAGAGGGAAAGAGATAGAGACAGATTAAGTAAATAGCGTCTAGAGAGAATCAGTAGAACAGGTCATTTCCTCTTCTATTAGCAAAATATTTTATGCTAATCATCATCATCATTTATGTGCCGCATTTTTTTAAGACCTAGGAGATCATGGCTCTCCATTGCATAATGTCGCATGTAGTTTAAGCTTACTATTTCCCTCTAAACAGTATTCCTTCATCCCGTGAGTATTAGATTTTCTAAGCCTTCATTCCTCATAATTCGTATCTCGATAATCTCTTTCTGATTTTAAGTATAAGTTTGTTTCTTGTTGCCATTTTCTTTAAAATTTCTTAGTTTGGGCTCTGTTACATCCAGTTATTCTGTCATTTGTTAACCTAGTGTACAGATATTGACGTAGCATTTGGTCCGTGTATATGTGCATAAAACTGCTTCATATAGTGTGACTCCTGAATTTTTATTGTGAAAATTTGATGTTTTCATAAAGCTTCTGTATAATGCGATCCCAGATTCTGAGCAACATCGTTGCCAGACATAGGTTCTTGTAGCAATAACCCTCTTGACCCAGAGCAGCACTACCTCCTCAAGGGTCTTGATGTAGGCCTCCGTTTTGAGTCTGAAGTCCTGTGGGAAGATGAATGGAGGCATAACGTCGCTATCTCTAGTGATCACCCCCAAACACCATCATGTTGACTGGATATATCATACAACCCTTTCTGAATCTTCTGCACTGTCCTCAGATTGACACCCAAACACTCTGAGATATCCGTATTGGTCTTCCGGCGCATATGTCAAGCAGTACAGCATGCCGGTTCCAAATTTCTGTTTGAATGAATTTCTTACAGACGGTGCCCAGTCGACAAAATCAAAAACGCACAACGTGCATACGCATAATTAAAAATATTAAATGGTGACAATTTACCCATCACAGCCTGTAGAATTGGTGAACCTTGTTCAAATACAAGCTGCATCCGTTTGTGTTCATTTCACTAACAAATTTACAGAAAGCAAGTAGCTGTTTCCAACTGAAGCTGTGTTTTAAATAGCAGGATAGGCTAGGATTTGTACCTTTGGTAATCAATCTAAGAGAAGGAAAACATTGAATTCATAACTGTAGGGAACGCAATAGAAACAAGAACAATCATATCAATAAACAGATTACAGATGTTAAAAGAGGGCAATATAGCTTTGGAGTACAATGATCTCCTATGTTGTGAAGGGAAATGTTATTAAGGTGAAGGAAAGGTTGCAATCTTTGTTAATGCCTTTCGCAGACCACTTTAGAGTTTCGTAGATTCATCTCTTACTTGCGTTGTTTAAATTCTTAATCGTGTTCACTGCAAAGAAAACGAAACTGAAATAAGATTAAAAAGGAAAAACTTTTGTACCTTCGACAACTTTAGAAAGTTTTACTTTAATTCATAACTAAAACGCGTTTCTCGAACTTGTTTATTTGCTTTGTTTGTATCAATTCAATTTTATTTTATTTTTAATTTGCGAATCTTTTCAAATATTTATTCGTGTTTATTCCCCAGATGCAACCGCGTTAATCCTAAGCCTTCTTTAGACGCTTTTGAAAATTGGAAATCTTTGTGAGACAAAAAAATAAATAAATAAAAAGTAAAAAAAGAGGTGGGGCAAATTCTCTAAGAATCAGGCGGAAGGGGAAATAGGTCGAAGATTAATGGTGAGGAAAGTGGGGCGAGGGGAAACTAATGCCAAGGTTTTAGACTAAGACTAATAGAGTTGGGCTTGGGCGTGGTGTTAGATGAGGGATTTTAAGTTGGACAGCTTCGTGTTAGCGTTAGGATTGAGGTTTATAAAATACAGACGTTGCGTTGTTGATTTAAACTTGTGGCAAGAAATGTTGAGAATTATTCTTTTTCTCCTTTATGTACCGTGTCCCTTCAGTATGTGGGCGATCGTGGCTCTCCACATCTTTCGGCTCCTTATAGCTCTTAATAAATTTTGTCTTTTTGCTATTTCTCCCAAACCCTGTTCCACGGTCCATTTACTCCTGCCCATAAAGTATGTTATGCGTTGTTTTCCTCTGTCGTTTCTTTCTATTAATCTCTCATGTGAGTATCAGGTTTACCAAGCCCTCCTTCCTCATTAATTTTAACTGCGTGTTCCTGAAGTTATTTATAAGTTATTTTTGTTTTATTTTTTTTTCTAAAACGTCGTTGTTACTTACACCTTTGATCCATGGTATTCTCAGCATTTTTCTGTAGAACCACATTTCTGTTGCTTCAAGTCTCTTCTTCATCTGTGAGGAGATTGTCCAGTATACAAGGGGGCAGATGACACAAGACTATGTGTGCGGTGCACACTCAATATAGATCGAAATTATTAGCTTATGATTGGTTTTATAGACTAGCTTACTAGTGATAACTCGAAGCTGAAAAGATATATGATGATATGATTATATGTTTATAGCTTTCGTATTTATCTTATTTCGAAAGGGTTCAATTGATAGCAAGCTGTTTGAATACTCCAGCACAGGCATCTGTAGATTTACGGCCATATCCGTTTGAAAAAAAACGGTTCTACTACGTTCACTGAATTTAAGCAACATCGAGCTTGACAAGCACATAGGTTGATGACCACGTGAGGATATCAAGTGCTGTAAGCTTGGGTGTGCGGGTGATATAATGGATATTCAGTTAACCTTACGAAAGATATGAATCCAACGAATCTCACCCCAACTATGGGTTAAATAGTAAGACTTGTATTAGTAAATCATTATTATCTCCAAAGACTCTTACAGTTTAAAAAGATATTTTCTGGTTTTAAATGGCTTGCAAAATGTCGACAAGCCGTAAAAAAATCAATCGATTATTCAAACCCATATATGCATTATTTTTCAATATTTCAGTAAGATTATTGTCTGAATTATAATATGTATTCCTAGGATTTACAATAATTAGAGAAGATTCCCACTCCCTCAATATTTAGGAATATAACAGATATGTTCATATTCCCCAAGGTTTTAGATCTGAAGTAAGTTTTATTTTATTATTATTTACAATTTACTCTCCAACGAAACAGCGAAATCTCTAAACTGAGAGATAATCATGTATTCGCTCATGATAAATAAGAATGTCTTCTTGTCCAGAATCTGTTTTCATTTCAACATCAAAACGAGTTAATGCCTTTGACATAGTTTTGTTTCTGATGAGGGCATATAATTTGCCGTTTCCTCAATCAAAACACTCCAAGGATTGGGAGAGCCTGATCACCAAAAAATACATTAACTACTACTACACCCGCATAATTATCATTGGAATTTGAAACGGAATCTCGTTTTTATAAGTCTATTTATTTTATAAGTCTATTGATGGCACGTGGCCGAGTTGGTAGAACGTCTACATTCTGGCCATAACATCAGATATTATCGGACTGGAAGCTCTGCTAACACAAAGTCACAAGCCATCATGACCGAGGGCTTGCGCGTGCTGGCCTTGTTCAATTTGTTGATTTAGATAACACACTCTTTCCCAGAAACTGTAACTACGGTCTGTTCAGCATAGTTGCAGTATAAAATACAGGCGGGCTCTGTGGGTGTTGAATAAACACAAATGTACCTGAGGCAAGCGCCTGCAATAGGGATTGGCTAGCACCCCAACAGTCGGGTATCCTCGAATACGAGTGGACAGCCATACAAACGTTATGCTATTTTGTATATTATAAGATCGGTTATATTTCTTTATGTGTTCATAAAGGCCATTGTTGGAGGAATGAGAGGAATAACAATTGATAACAAACAAACCTTCCAGCTGAGGGAGTTTCACTAAAACCCGTGTGGAAACCGAAATTCCTTCATGGCTATTCCTGGGCGGGGGTCAATAAGCAAACATCAAGGTTTTACGAAAATTAATTTAATATGAGGCAGTTTACAGACATTTTTGTGAATTGCTTATAATTCTAGAAGTGTATGCTGGCGAGAGCAGTAAACAAACACTAAATGTCTACACACCGCATTCAATAGACAGTCGTCTCTAGCCACTTCGCGTTTTGACTTTGGTGGCTTCGTATCTATCGCGTTTTTGTTTTGTTTTTGTTTTGTTTTTCTTCGGTTTTTGGAATGCTCTTGATAAGGCGATGAAACCCTAGAAAAGTCAGATGAAAAGACAGAACCAGTAACTGCCTATCGCGATGTTTTTTAGCCGCGTACCCACCCCCAATTCTAGTATGCTTTCAGCAGAAGACGACTCACTACCTGAAGACTCTTCTACTGAAGTCGTACTTTACAGGAGCAGTAACCTTTGTTTTGTAGTATCTCTCTTCATCATCGAACAAGTTGCATTATTTTCTTAGGTTCACACTAAACTAGGAAAATAATGTAACTTCTCAGGTGATGAAGCGATGTACATTGTACACGTTAGAACTTTGTGCGTTATTTTAATGTACAAAATAATAATATATTTGTAACGCCTAATATGTCTTATTTTCTTTTATTCTGTCTAATATATTGGGTAATATCAGTGTAAATGTGATTCCTGGAGTGTTATTTCATGTCTAGAGAGCTCCTATTATAAATGCAAAAACCGTATTTAGAAGGTCGTAAAGAGATTTTGTATGCTCTAACAACGAAAATGTTCGATTTATAAATAAAGAATCCTAATTTGCGGAAATTCGATTACGCAGTAGGGTCTGGAACTGATTAAACGCGATAAACGATGGATGACTGTATATATATATATATATATATATATATATATATATATATATATATATATATATATATATATATATATATATATAATTCTTAGTTTAGAAGAGAAACAAAATATCTCTTGCTTTTAAGAATGTTTGCTACCAAAGTAAAGAGAACACACACACACAGAAAAACACATACAGAGAGACAAACACACACATACATGCACACGCAAACATACACATATATATATATATATATATATATGGGGGATGAGTGGGTGTATGTCTATATGTGTTTGAGTAGTGTTATTCATATCTATATAGCATACCATCTCTATCATTATATATATATATATATATATATATATATATATATATATATATATATATATATATATATATATATATATATAAATATAACAGTGGACATTCAAGTCCCCAGAGACCACAATTTCTTTCAGGCTAATCGCAGTAGTCATGATTGCGTTTAGCATGTAATACACTATCGCCTCTGGTTGTTGACTTCAATAGCCACTTTTATTCCTGACTTTAATCTATAAATATAGCATACCTTAAAACTATATTTTATCATTCCTTCATATATATATATATATATATATATATATATATATATATATATATATATGAATATGTACGTCGACAGAGAGAAACCGGTAGAGACAAGCAGAAAGATTCGTTTTCTTGAGAATTATATTGTGTGAAGGGAAAATATAATGACAAAAGCATAGATAATTAGCAATGAACAAATCGGGATAGATAGACGGATAGACAGATAGATATACAGATTCAGAAACGGATAGTGAGTATTAATCTAAAGTATTTTTGATAATAAGCTAAATGAACATGCCAAAATAGGCAGGATTTCGGGCCCACACACCAATATAGACACACGGAGTAATTGATAGATTCAGGGGCGAACTCATGTAAGACATTTAGAAAAAATCGATCAGTGATTTGACGTACATTCAATAATATGTGCCTATGGATACAAATACCGTCATTTACTCACATTTGAAGTCTTTGTTTTCTCGATTCGAAACCTTTTCAAGAGAATAAGCTTGGTGATTACTATTTTTCGTTCTATAACCATTAAATGCCGGAATAACACATTTCAGCCTCCCACGGGCCAAATATATGTCAAAATGTGCTATGTGGTTGACACATATTTCCTACACAGAAGATATTTATTATTGGCAAATGCTTCGATGGTGTTTAAACCAGATAATTCATTCAGTAAAGGATACCAGCTTTTATACCTCATTTGTCCCCTGCTTTTAAACGTTGGCGTTTTCAAAGCCAGAGTTGAAGGTGTCCAAGTAAAAATTCTCACTTTCTTCCTATTAATCTGGCATGCAGATGTGAGTGTCAATTCTCATGGCATTTATTGGTCGGATAAATCATTATGTCTTTTCAAGTGATATATATATATATATATATATATATATATATATATATATATATATATATATATATATATATATATATATATATATTATCGAATGTTCACGCCAGAAAACGAAAACATACATTTTAATAAATAAACGGAGCTCCTACTCAAATATTGGTATCTTCTACAAATAACGATTAAGTAATAAAAATATGTAGGACTAATAAATAAAAATCCATGACTTGTTTGAAATATCCATGCATACATACATACATACATACATACATATATATATATATATATATATATATATATATATATATATATATATTGAACAATAAAAATTAAAAAATTAAAATCCTCAGACACACTGGGTTGTAGATTAATATTCTTTCGTTTTTTATTATTATTCCATTTAGATTCCTCGACTAGTTTCGGCCGAAATGGCCATCATCGGGAGGAGAAATATTTCTGCTTGCTGCTAGCACTAAACTACAGAAATGAATTTCTTGATGGAGAAAATGAACTTTTGTCTGTAGTTTTCATTTGTTTTTTTTATTTTTTTATCTTTTTAACATGAATCTTTTAACACTCCTTGTGTTGGTCAAACAGTCTCTTTTAAGTTGTTATTTGAGATAAGAGCTGGATAGACACATGCTGCTATGAATTCTCTGGTCAGTTTGACAGTTTTGTTGGACTTGGTGAGGGGATGTGTCTCTGTTTAGTGTTTGTGTGTGTGTTATTTGGTTCTTAGGGGGTGAGTGAGTATGATATGTGTAAGCGTGTGTATTGCTGTGGGTGTGTGTTATCATTTGGCTCATTAGGGAGTGAGTGCGTATGATGTGTGTAAGTGTGCATATTCGTGTGGGTGAGTGTATACGTGTGAGGCCACCACACCTCCGTAAGCCTGTCTGTCTTGTGTGGGTGAGAAATGTGGGTAGGTTTTTTTTATTTGTTGAGTTATATATACATATTGTTAAATTTGTGATTTAGCCCGGCTGGATATTTTGTCTTTAGACGTTGTATATATATATATATATATATATATATATATATATCGCACATATAGTTGTGGTGTTAAATTTTATTTTGGTTCCAGTGAAAATCAGTGGAAATTTCGTTTATACCACCATCGGAAGCCTTTAGGCAATATAAAGTACATACAATACTGCTCTCAGTAATTATTTCTGGCAATGAAAAATGGTGGTAATACACCTATTATCACGTGGGATATTGTAACAAGAGCTAAATCTTACAACGGAAAAGGAGATAGATGTAATTTATGTTTTGTTGAAAAATTAGTGATGTGGGGCCAAGTCGGGACCACAGAAGGAAAACACGGAACACGGATTAGATGTAAGAAAGATATATTAACAACAGGTTACAGAGATAGTGTAAGCGGAACTTACTATATGTTAGTGTCCAATACTGGTAGTCGTACGCGTGTCTCTCACTCTTTGTCTCTCTGTCTTGAGTGTTGTGTCGCATACTTAATATAGACCTGGAAGAGTCTATTGTGTAGGTAGTTCCGGTCTCACAATAATTAGTTAAAAAAATAATCTCCCTTTATGATCAATATAAAAAATGAATTTTCAAAACTATAAAATAGTTTCCATATATACAAAAACCACGTTAATTTTAAATGCCAAATGCATCTTAAAATTCGAAAATCTATAATCTCAATATAACATATAACTGCCGCTCCATTTCAATAACAAGATTTTTTTATTAAAATTTAACTTACGTTGTGCATAAAACTCGGAGTCAGGCTATCGGCGAAGGATAATATATATATATATATATATATATATATATATATATATATTGAGAGAACACAAGAAAAATAAAATAAAAAATAAATGAGTGCAATACCTCAACAGTCGTTTTCAGCAAAACCTGTATAAAAGATACATGCTACCCAAAGACGCAATATATATATATATATATATATATATATATATATATATATATATATATATATATATATATATACCCAAGTATATAATTGGTGTATACGGAATTATTTCCAATAACCAACAATTACTATTCTTAAAAGACTGCTCAATACAAGGTAGAGAAGATGTAATTATTTATTTTTGTAGTGATTTTCTAACATATTTATGTTATAAATTTTTTTTAAACAAATAATTATATATATATATATATATATATATATATATATATATATATATATATAGCGACTGTTGTGCTATTTCACTTATTTATTTTATTTAATTTTTCTTGTGTTCTCATAACTATCTTCTACTGGACATAAATTATGTCGAAATTGTTCGAATGATCTGTATGTACAAGCAATTTCGTCTATATTTTTAGCCATTATCAAGAATGAATTTTATTACTTTTAACTGACTGTATGGATTGCTTTACGTAGGTATCTAGCGTTATTAGAATGTTTTTATTTTCCAAACGTGTATATTGTATCTGCAATACTAACAATCAACAAACAACGTCAAATAATTATATTGACTACTTATGCATCACACTCCCATGTAGGTTGATTTGTTATTTGTCAAAATTTAGTGCGATACGTGCACATATATGTCAACATATCACAAGTAACAATACATATATATATATATATAACACATTCTTAAAAAACATCTTTAGGTCTACAAACCATTTATTTCGTCTTCAGCTTTTGATTTTAAAGGAAAAACAAATTACAGCCTGATGATGAGAACATGAAGTCCTTGAAAGTAATTGCTGCTATAAAAAATACACCAGATCCATATGGCAACAATTTTATACATAAGGATCATATCATTCAGTGGATTGTTAGTCGTTTAATGCTTATATTAAATCTGTTAGCGAAGAGATTTTCCATTGATTGCATTAATATTGCTAATTGATTCAATGTATGATTATCGCTTTATAATATAAAATATATGCTGCCTAGTATAATACGTTTATAAAAACAATATATATGTGTGTGTGTCTGTGTATGTATAGATATACACCCAAATAATGTATAATTTTTAATTTTAAATTTAACTGCGAGATTAAAACGATTTATTATAATGAATTCTATTTTAATCTAATCTTAACTTTAATGCACTAATAGATTGCACTTCGATTATATTGTCACGTTTTTTTTTAATTATCGAATACTTGTATTCTGATTGTATTCTGATTGGTCATCATAGATTACGTAACAATGTTAGTTCCACTTAAGGCGTTTCATTGGTTTCTGAATGTTTTAAACCCTCTCAATCAACACCATCATTTTATGCTGAAACAAAATTGCAATTTTTGCAGTGATGTTACACGTATATATTATCATTTTGAATATATATATATATATATATATATATATATATATATATATATATATATATATATATATATATATATATATATATATATATGCGCGGGCGGGAGTGTGCTTGCGTGGGTGTGTCGTGATGAAAAGATATGTAAATTTAAAATCGATGGCCATAATCTTAACAGAATAAGATACGCGATTAATGCTGTACTGATAGAAAAATTGCGAACATTATCCCATAATATACCCTGTAGATGTTAGTGAAGAAAGCAAGAAGGTACGATTATACATTAACTAAATTAAAATGAAATGGCTAGGGGCTCGGTTTGGGGAATCGGAGAGCCGTTTTCAATTCCTGTTGACTTTATTCTATTCAATTACATCTAATATCCTTGGGAAATCTATGAATCCATCTGTTCCACTCAACTATGGATAAATAGCAGAACAGACAGGGCTCTATAGCTTTGGTTGACAACTAGTCTAGGAGAAGGATAATTCTGAATTCAAACCACCTGCTGTCTTGTAGTCCCTGCATCTTTAGCTAAAGTCTAGAAGGTAACTTTTAAAAAATCGACATCGCATGTCGTCTCGTAGAAAGGAACCTGTCCCCACTAACCTACTTCGAGCCGTGATAGAAAATAATGAGTCCTCGCCCTTAGTACAATAGTTGGAACAAACAAAAAGCCTGGAAAACAGCAAAGCGCCAGTGACTTATTTGATTTCGGGCTATTCGGCCATAGACGTATCACCTGCGACGCTTTAGACGTCGATGACGCCGACAAGAAGTGGCCGAAGGCTTATGCTTTCCGACCATGAAACCCAGGTTCGAATTTTAAAACGATCGATTTGTAAGATGTCACCTTGATAAGATCCTCATGGCGAGGGTAGTCGATCCCAGCGTTAAGCACCTTCGAAAGTGCCTGAAAAATATACCAATTCTTGTATGTGAAACCATTCATTGATGGTTGTATTAGCACGAATTCTTAAGTCAACGTGGGGGAGGTTTTGAGCTTAATGTCCTGGTTCAAAGTGTTGATCACGTTGTATGCTCTTAGAAACTGTTGGTTCTAAGGGTGTTGAAGCAAGACAGATGTCTCTTAATAGGGACTGGGTAGTCGCCCTAGAAGATAGGTGTATCCAGAAAGAAACGGCGAAGATCGATATACGAAGATCAATTATATAGTCTTTGGCATGAGTAGCAGCCATAGTTGTAAACTTTGAATTGTAGACAGCAGAATCAAGCGGAGAGTGTGCCACTGAGGTCCGCGTGTGCATCGGAATAGTGAAAGGTGCCTTCAAGAAACAAAACAAAATGCGAAAGCAGAGGAAAATTTGCGTCGCAAGATAGAAAATAGTATCTTTTTCATTTTCTGTCTGTGAATGAATTACAAATGTCTTACACATAAAGAATAGACTCAAAGGTATCAGAGGTATTGTTCTACTGGTGGAGATAAGCTGGGGAGAACATCTGAATAACGAGGAATTAAAAAAAAATACAGAACAAGAAAGACACATATATATAAATTCAGAAGGAATCATTAGAAATTTCCGGTACAAAATTGTAAAATGACTTGGAAAATTAATACACGTAGGGTGTATTGAGGGAAGGAGGAGAAGAGAACAGTGTGTACTGAAGGTGGGAGGTGTCGAGGCAAAGGTCATATTGAGGGAGAGAGAGGTAGAGACATAGGACTTATTGAGGGAGGAAGGGGTAGAGGGCGTATTGAGGGAAGGATAAGAGGATAGGCTGTACTGAGGGGGAGAGAGGTAGAGGCACAAGGCGTGTTGAGGGAAGGAGGGGAAGAGACACAGTGTGTATTGAGGGAAGGAAGGGAAGAGATATAGGGCGTATTGAGAGGAGGGGCAGAGATATAGGGCGTATTGAGAGGAGGGGCAGAGACACAAAGCTTATTGAGGAAGGGAGGGAAGAGTACAGACCGATGGCTTATTGCGGGAGGGAGGGTAAAGACACAGTACATACTGAGTGAGGGAGGGGTAGAGACACAAGGCTTATTGAGGGAGGTAAGGGAAGAGATACAGTGCGTATTGAGGGAAGGAGGGAAAGAGTTTATAGGGTTTACTGGAGGAGAGAGGTAGAGACAGTTTTTTTAGGGAGGTAAGGGAAGAGATATAAGGCGTATTGCGGGAAGGAGGGAAGGGATATAGAGCGTATTGAGGGGGCTGATCCAAAAGGCCTATTGAGGAAGGGAGGGGAGTGTAGAGACAGATGACTTATCGAGGGACGGAGGGGCAGAGACAAAAGTCGTTTTGAAGGAGAAGGAAACAGTTATGTCTTTTTCTGAAGTGGCTGTTTTGAGAAAAACATTGCTTCAAGCGAGTCAACTGCAGTCGTTATTCTGGAGTCAACCCTTTCTTTAGCTGCATATTACATGCTTCGCCAGGGCTACATATATTTTTTACATTCTTACTTTCTCTTCTCCTAGTCCGGTTACCACCCAAGGCTATAGAACCCTGTCTGATCTGCAATTCACCCATTGCATGTTGGAGAAGTGTTGGATTTATCCCTTTCTCAAAGATATTAGACATAAGTCAATCTGATGAATTCAAGTAGAATTTGAACTCAGCTCTCCGAGTCTGCAATCTAAGATATAGTTTATTAAATTCCTCAATTCAAGCTACAAGAGTCAGTAAATTTTGGACAGCCATGATCGCACATGTCAGGATGAGAAACAGCACAGAAATGTTGATGCTTTTGTAAACATTGATCAGTCAACAATGTCTACAAGGAATATATCAATAAGAGAAAAAAAGTATTTTATCCCAAAGCTAAAACGATAAAAAAGGCTATTGTTCAAGCAAATAAATTCATTTGAAAAAAGGCCAGTTTTTAAATTTTACAGCAGCTCCATTCTTATCTACTCCTGAGGGATCAATGACTTTCTGATACCGAAAACGAATTGAGGTGAATGGGACTGATGTAATATTTATTCATATAAAACTAAAGCGTTCGAGATGTTCGGGAATGATCTGAAAAAACTGAAACTAACAATTTTTATGTATGTTGAAATGTTTGTTAGAAACAAAGAAAAGAGTACTGAATTGTTATGTAATATCAGTCCTCCTACATAGCAGTGAATACTGGACAATCTCCGAGCAGATGAAAGAGAGAATTGAGGCAAGTGAAATGCAGTTCTAGAAAAAGACACTATAAATACCACAGTCAGAACATGTGACCAACGACAATTTTTAGAGGAAATGGAAACAAAAAGAACAATCACACTTTGCACCATAAAGAGAAAATTGAAATAATGGAGAAAGTGTGCTCGGAAAATTAAACACTTACGGGGCATGTTGAAGACAAGAGAGAGTAAAATAGCGAATAACTTATTTAACAAGCATCTTTAAATGGTTAGCAGAACAGGGATTAGGGGAGATTGCAAAAAGACTGTTAAAAGCTAGAAAGGACGGAATGTTGTGGAGAGCCATGAACACCCAAATCAGATCGAAAAAGAAATTTTGGGAGAAAAATTACCTTAACGCAATAAATGAAAAAATATAATAAAATATAAAAAGGTAAATTATGACACAATGCCAATAATAAAATCTGGTTGGCTAAGAAGCATTCTACTAGATATTTAGCAAATCGATTTTAGATGATCAATAATTAACCGATCGATTTTTAACAGTTCTATATTTAGGTGCTTGATTATAGAAGGGAGAGGAACAATATTCGGAGAAATATTAAGAGACCTAAATTCTGAAAAGTGTATTTTCATACAGGGTGTTTTGAACAGAATACGGAGAGATTATCTAATGATTCTCTGATTATATCATGATCAGCAAATTATGAATAGATATAAACTATGTTACTTAAAGTTAGAGAAACACAGTATGATTCCATCTTGACAAGGGCATATAGAGGGCATTTCCCATTTGAAATACACATCGACTGGAGAGTTCAATAGTCTGCTTCATAACCTTCCTTCGATAATCAGAAAACACTGCACCTACTGATAGATATAAAGATATTTTTCAGTTAAAATTTGGCAAATCATATGCTTTGAAATTCGAAGGAAATGAAAACGAAATTGATTAAAAGAGATTCTCAAGGTAATACATAGTTATATATAAATGCATGTAAATATATATATATATATATATATATATATATATATATATATATATATATATATACACACACACATATGTATGTGAGTGACCGCATACATATGAATTACAATTTTATCTATCTATCTATCTATCTATATATCTATCTATCTATACACACAGACACACA
>OZ010578.1:20555826-20650826 GCA_963932145.1 Acanthosepion lycidas | reverse complement strand
CACTAATATACCCGTTACACAATACCTGAACATATTAAGAAACTACCTCAAACAGTCCAGCGAAAAACTTCCTCTAACTTTCCATAAAATTTTACAATTATTCAAACTGATCACTAATTAGTGTTTCTTCTCTTTTAATAAAAATAAAATTATAAGCAAAAATTCGGCTTATACCTGTTTGTGGTGTCCTTTCTAAAATGTCTACTCACCTAAGAAACATAGATGACATTCTTTTAATATAGCCTTGCAATAAAAATCTACTAGACATCATAAAGAAACTTGATAATATTGAACCGACCATCGAATTAAATATGAATTTGAAATAAACAAATCTCTTCTGTTCCATAACATCGTATTAATAAGAAAAAATAACAAATTAAATTTTAGACTTTACCGCGAAGCCACTAACAAAAACGATCTAATTAATCATAAGATTCTGCCTCAGAAAATATTTAACTGAGAAAATCTAGGTGAGAAGCTAAATACATTGAAAAACATTTCAACTTTATCACTATCCAAATTATTTCGACCTCAATGCTAGCAATCGGGCATACAAAATCCACAAATCCAAATAATGAGACAGCGTCTTTAGCACTTCTCATATCAACAACACATAATTAATAATCCTACTCTCTATACTGTAAAGTGTGAAAATAAATTAGTTACCTCCAACACTAGGGTTAGTACGCCACAATACAATACAGTATGTAATTAGAAAGAAAAATAGATCTAACATCACTTGAAATGCACGGATTTATCAAATAAAAAAATAAAGTGCTTACAATGTAGATACACTTACATTGGTGAGATATATTGAAATTTAATGACAGCATCTATGAATACAAGAGAGACCTACGTTGAGACAAACATTAAAATAGCTTGGAATACACAGGAGAAAAACAGAAAATAAATTTGGTATTAGAAATTCCACCCTAATATAAAAGAACATACTTTCAATTTGATGTCGTTTTTTGTGAATTTCTCGTAGCAGAAATAGGTTCAGCCTTCCCTGCAAGGTAAGTTCTATGAAAACTGATATTTGATGTTAGGTATAGAAGTGTCAAAGACGGCTAATAATAAATGTAACGAAGAAAGGAATTGAATAAGTATTAAATATCTTCCCGAGAACAATATTCTCCAATTTATAGATTTAAAATGTTTTAATATTTGGAAATTTACACGAGAAGGGAGAAAATATTGTCTCAGAATTTGTTTTTGTTAACGATATTATTGAATACAAAACAAAATTGTTATATCCTGTGACTATTTTCAGGCTAGATATTGCATATATGTGTTTCTAAAACACCAAATGTCCGCTTGAAAACACACTAAGTGTTTGATGAAGTGCCCACGATTAATATACGAACAGGTTCATTCAGTTGATTGTGTTATTGTTAAATTAGTACAGCCACAACAATGATATATTAAACTTTAAATAAATAAAATAATGAATTAAAAATAAGTTAAATTTATTCATTATCTATTTACAGCAACGAGAAAAGGTAAAAGTAAAAAAAATCTAGCTTTTAATCGCTTATGGTGAATGAGGTTTTGTCTCGTTAAAATTAATTCTGTTCCAGTAAAACAGTAATTACATTTTTGACGTCGTTAATTCATCGGCAAAACATATCAATGTAGGAAATTTCTAGATTTCCTTTTTATTTAGCATTACGTCGGATTCTCGTCCAACTTTACTCAAATATATTTACAAAACGGACGAGAGGAAATATCTCTATATTTTGCAGAGGTCGGGAATGTTTAATGTTTTTGCGTGGGAATGTATTCATCACAGAACAGATTCAAAATTTACGAGCAGCAAGTGCACAACATACCCATTCTTTTTGATCATTTTTCCTGCCAAACATCATGGACGACTGTCGTTTGCTATCATTTGGTCTTGTTTCGATTTGAAAAAAAAAAAAGAAAAAAAGGACGGTACAATGACTGACAATGACGTCAGATGCTGAAGTTCGCGATTCAGCAGAAAATGATTCTGCAGACAAGTGTTTACTCGCATCGAAAAGATAACCAGGAATTCTTTGACTTTGAGATAATCTCAAGGCGCCTGGTTGGAAACAAACAAATGCTCAAAGAACTGTAATCAGCTTGTTCTACACAAATTATTATGTTTTAAATCTAAGCGCGGATTGACATTTGATAAATGAAATATCGTATTTGCATATGGCATAATAATACATTTTTATCCAAAATGTTTTTTTCTATCTATCTATCTATCTATCTATCTATCTATCTATCTATCTATCTATCTATCTATCTGAGTTTCTTCAATGTGCATCTATCTATCTATCTATCTATCTATCTATCTATCTATCTATCTATCTATCTATCTATCTATCTGATTTTCTTCAGTATCTATCTATCTATCTATCTATCTATCTATCTATCTACCTACCTATCTATCTGAGTTTCTTCAATGTGCATCTATCTATCTATCTATCTATCTATCTATCTATCTGATTTTCTTCAGTATCTATCTATCTATCTATCTATCTATCTATCTATCTATCTATCTATCTATCTATCTATCTATCTGAGTTTCTTCAATGTGCATCTATCTATCTATCTATCTATCTATCTATCTATCTATCTATCTATCTATCTATCTATCTGATTTTCTTCAATATCTATCTATCTATCCAACCATCTATTTATCTGATTTTCTTCAGTATCTATCTATCTATCTATCTATCTATCTATCTATCTATCTATCTATCTATCTATCTATCTGAGGTGAACTTTGACTTTTAGACCATGATGTACGTTAAATTTTACGCGAAAATCTGAGAACAATTAAAACATAATTACATTTAAATTCATCTATTTCTAACGTCATTAAAATTCTCCGTCTCTTTTTGGTAAATTGGTCACATTGATTGGAAAAAATATCCGAACCAGTCTATATGTTCATTCTTAAAAGGAAAAACTCCGACCTTCACAAATATTTTCATTTTTTTTTCTTCACACAATCGTAACTCCTCAACCATCTCATAAGTCCTCACACGTTCTCTGTCTGTGCATATATTTGGCGCGTGAATGGTAGACTGAAGCAGAAGCTTTCAATGATGACATTACTAAACAAATGCTTATTCGTAATTTATCCCAAGAAATGAAGGAATGTGAATCTAAGGTGGATAGTAAGAATTACTAATGAATCATATTTTATTACACATAATTTATTTATTCTTTAAGTCTAAGGCATGCACTGCTTGCGTACAAACACAGACCCATCGCAACTTCTTTTTTCTTTCTTTCTGTCTATCTATCTATCTATCTATCTATCTATCTATCTATTAATGTAGTGAATTTGGTTCTTACGTGTGTTCCATTACTAGAAACCTTGTGCCAGACCACAGTACCCCTTCTATCTATCTATCTATCTATCTATCTATCTATCTATCTATCTATCCTAATACATATTTCGATAACTACGCACTAGAGAACTTGCGACATAGTAACACAATCTATCTCTTGTGGTTCAATGATAGAAATGACCCAATGTAACTATATGCCATTCAGTTGGGATACATATATTTGCTTTTTGTTTAATTTTAGAAGTGTCAGATTGTAGGTTTCGAGTGATTGGTTGAACGTTTCGAAAAAAAGAAACTGTTATGAGTCAGTGGAGTTGGCAACAATAGTCACAAGAATATTCCTAAATTCGTAGACGTCGTTCTAGAGCAAGGGTCGGCAACCTTTTGCTATGTGCCGACTTAGGGCTTTAAAATCCTTCACTGTGCCAACAGCATACGTATTTTATACAAGTCACGGTCAATATACCTTTTCTACAATATATTTTATATATTAGGTTGGTGCAAAAATAATATCGTTTTTTGACGTATTTTTTAACGTCAAAAAACGATATTATTTTTGCACCAACCTAATAGTAATATATAGTATATATACTTTCGTATATATCAAAAATGAAACAGTTAAATATCTTTGCATTGTATTAGTTACTGCTTGGGACTTCGTGATGTCATTTGTGGCTACATGCCATTGGAAGTTCCTTGGCGTGCCACGTGTGGCACGTGTGCCGTAGTTTTCCGACCCCTGTTCTATAGAGACCCGTAACATAGGTGTTTCCTAGGACTGATGCATTTTAAGGTCAACATAAGGAGACCACGCGACGTCTATATCACAGTTCAAAGAACATATTGCTTGAGGAATTTTTAACAGGGAACTTTTGGAACCGTTTGGCTTTAGTGGTATGTCGAGGGTCTCTCTTATTAAATAGAATATGGTCTGTAGAGTTCATTAGCGACACAACCATTTTGGCGTGTATAAACTTGAGTGAGAGATGTATTCCAGATTCTATTCGCCCACAACATAGAATCCCAGGCCCTGACAGCATGTGTTAAAGGTGTCATGAGATTAAACATACCTTCAACTTTGATGCTTGTCGAGGAAAACTTAAGCGGTGTCATATACGTTCTAAAGATAGTTTAAAAAGTTTTGCCAAAGTTTCTTTTAAATTGAAATCAATGGAGCATTATCAGTCTATATTTTTGAGAGGAGGTATTAGGTTGGTGCAAAAATAATGACGTAATAATGTCGTTTTTTGACGTTTTACGTCAAAAAACGACATTATTACGTCATTATTTTTGCACCAACCTAATATTATGTACACTATTTACATTATTCATAAAATTGTCCTCATGTTTGTCGCCATATTCATTCCAACGTTTCGGCCGTTGTACGCTCCGGGCTTCTTCAGGTGGTTGGAATGTCGAACTGAGCCCATTATTTCGATCGCTGGGGTAGAAGTTCTAGTTGCACGTGTCATGTTTAATGGATGACATTTGTCAGTTATCTCCTGTTAATTCCCCTTTCCAAAATGGTTGCTGAAGTCATTAGGTTTATAATACCCGTAAATTCATACACAGATGTCCTCAAGGACACATCGTTAATTATATCCAGTGACAGGACCTAAAGAGTGTGAGTTCAATACCCGGTTAAGGCAGTGGAGAACTTGGAGAGGCGAATTAAAAGGAGAAAACTGACAAATGATATCCATTAAACATGGCACGTGGAACTAGAACAGCGAGCGAAATAAAGGGTTCTGTTCGACATTCCAACCACCTGAAGAAGGCCTGAGTGTACACCGGCCGAAACGTTGTAATAAATATGGCGACAAAGATGAGAACAATAGTACGATAATGTAAATAGTGTCAATGAGTCATATGCAGTCTATTAATCTGTGGTAAGTACTATTAATAAATTCCATAATTTCGAAATTATACACATATTTTCCTCTTTTTTGATTAACTGTATTGTTCGTTGAGAGTGTGGGTCTTTCCGCGTGTTCGAAAAGAGCGAAAACTGGTGCATTCAGTTTGTTCTCTTTTTTTGTCTTGTCTTGGCTGAGGAGGAAGTGACGTAAGGCGTTTCTGATTAGTCGTTTACTATTTCAAGATCAGCAGTAGCAGTTCTTTATATGTCCGCTGTTGTCTGCTTGGTGGATTTTTGCTTCTGGCCCCCCTCCGGTAATAGGTATTTTTTCGATATGGTCAACTGGGTGAACAGGTATGATTTTGAAAGACCCGTTACTTCTCATCATCCCAAGTCATAACATCACTGATGAGGCGATCCTGCGCAATTGCTAGTGTGTATTCATAACAAACACATGCTGCATTATTTGTACGTTTTATATCGAACAAAATAAAATAACTGTGCATGTTGTTGCAGTTTTAATTTCCGTCATTTTTTATATGCATCGTCGAGTTTGGCGAACTTGGCAAAAATTTGCAGTTGCTGTTAGCGGGGCGTATGTAATCGTTATCGAAATGAAATATTTTCGACTGTTCCATCGCCTACTTCTTATGTTTAGCAATCATCGCAGCGGTTTATTTGGGACACTTCGATGTGATCCAATAGCTAGCAAGCTAGTCTCACTAGATCAATTACCTCTGATTAGTGCGTTCGATCCTCACTGGGTGCTCCACATTTTTGGCCTTGTGCGACATTTATGCTATGTTTACAAAATCAATGGGCACTTCGACATTTTCTAGCTTCTTTCGTTAGATCAATTACATCTTAATAGTGGGTTCAATCCTCACTGGTTTTCCTCTTAATTTCGACTTTATGACCACCTGAGCTATGCTGAGAAAATCACCAACATTACAACGGCTTATATCTTTAATTAATTCACCTCAAGTAAGGTGATAAAGTCACTAGTATGCAAGGGGTTATAGAGAGTGAAAGAATATCAAAAAATCCTTATTGAGGAGAAAGGACAATAAAAAGAAAGGATTTAAAGGAGGCGGATGATGTCGATTGGCGTTACAATTTATTTTTTGCTTCTGTTTGAAAGGCAAGAAAGAAGCCGGTTGGTTATTCTAGAGGCGAGATATCCGAGAGAAAAACTATTAGAATAAAACTTAGAGTTATATTTCCCAATTTAAAAAGTAAAATGAGGAGATCTTACCACCAATCATGTATTATACTTTAAGCGATGAGGTCGAAATTCTAGAGGGAAATCATTATCAGAACAATTGCCTTAAAAGTACTTGAATAAACGGCATATCGAACCTATGTTACGGCGGTGAAAAAATGTCTGAAGCCAAGATGACAGGTTATAACTAATAATATTGCAGATTCTTCTATGAAAACCGTTCTATAACAAGAGTGATTTTTTTTCTTTTTTTGCATTTTCTTCTCATCAACAATTTCTGTGTTATTTAAAGCCGAATCATATTTTTGGTTCTAAGTGTAATTCTTTTTTTTTTAAGTAAATATCGAATTCACGATTTTTTTGAGAAGTATAACGATTTAACAGAGAAAAGCCTACTATTTAATTTTTATTTTGGGGTGAGCAGGTGGATTCATGCATTTACCAAAGTCATTAGCATGTAAATGAATGTAAGGTACGCGGTTGGAACTCGAACTCGGACTCGGCTCTCCGATTCCTTATTCCGAGCCGCTACTCATTACTCCACCCGCACATCCGCGACACAAAAAAAACTAACTTCCTCAGCAGCAGAAATAGTAATTAATTACCTGAAATATTGCCAAAAATCTCGAACTTGTTGAGTGGAAATTTTGCAGGTTTTACATAATCTCATAAGATTTATCGAAAACAAATATTTCAGACTATATTATTTTTAATTATTTTCACAGAATTGTAGTCATACTTGGCTTTAGGGAGGAGGTTTTTGCAAAAATAAGATGTAATATAAAAAAAATCCCCCAAAACTGTGTTATAAAACAAATCAGTATTATCGTTGGACAAAGAAGGAAACGGTTTATCAGATGCATCGCTACCTGGGCGCCATCTGGTGTTGGTTAATGGCGCAAAGAAGTGTCAGGCCTTAGTCAAGACAAACACTCCCCACTAGAAAGAAAGGCAGATCCGGCCATTACGCATTTTTTAGGAAATTAAAACGAAGTTTAATAAGCAAATCTCCATGAGATAACGACACGAGAAAGAATGACTGTTTATCAAGGCATCTGTTGGTAATCTCTCATCGTGCTCGACTGAACCAGGAAATGCCTTAAAGAGGACATGCATGTCTATACTCAGGCGTGTAGACATAGAAACAGATGTATATAATCATACACATACGACAATTTATTTATTAAAGACATTTTTATGTTTAACGTTCTTTTTATAGATACAAGTATTTAAGTAAATGCTCTGTTTATAATAAACAGTATTAAATAACATTTACCGGCCTGAATGTCCGAGAAATTTTCATAGAAAATATTCGTTCTTTGACAGGATTCGAACCTGCATCCTATACGGAACCGTCATTTCTCGGACATTCAGGCCGGTAAATGTTGTTTAATACTGTTTATTATAAACAGAGCATTTACTTAAATACTTGTATCTATAAAAAGAACGTTAAACATAAAAATGTCTTTAATAAATAAATTGTCGGACTTTGTCCATTTCGTAATATATATATATATATATATATATATATATATATATATATATATATATATATATATATATATATATATATATATATATATATATATATATATATATGTGTGTGTGTGTGTGTGTGATATATACATATATATATATACATATGTGATATATATATATACGTATGTGATATATATAAATATATATATACAAACATATATATATATATATATATATATATATATATATATAACAAATGCATAGGATGATACAAATATTATGATGAGTTACATGTGGCAAGAGTGACAGCTAATGGCTCGTAGCAACTGTGCATATCACTGTCACAGTAGTTATGTCGGCCCCGACTACATCACCACAGCTTTGAACAAAGGTAAAACTTGGAATGATTGTGATAATCCTCAAATGGACTGCAGTCAGTATCTTAGAATCATTGTTAATTTTACGAGCCTTTTGTTATCTGCATCATAATATGTGCTTCACTAGGGCAGCATTTTGAATTCGGAGATTTTCCTTCTTGCTGACTGGTTGCAAAGCAACGAGAAGAAACCCAGTCTGTCATACTATTTAACCCATAGCTACTGGGCGAAGAGGTGGATTCCTAGCTTTATAAATGTATTAGGTGGGTGCAAAAATAATATCGGTTTTTGACGTTAAAAATACGTCAAAAACCGACATTATTTTTGCACCAACCTAACATATTTGTAAAAGTGAATGCAATAAGTCCCGACAGAAATCCGAATTCAGATCCACGTTACGAACCTCTATTCATTATTACACCTGCACAACTAACGATAAATAACAAATTATTATGGCTAGAAGACTAGTTTAGAAAATGTTCAACATTGCACAGCTTCAGATTTGCTCACGATCAGTAATGGAGAATAAATCACAGTAGTTGTTCCAAGAGTGAAATGCGTTGGGCAGTAAAGACTTATTGATGCTGGAAGTTCACGCAAGATTTTCTGTCCTTTTCGAGCCAAAGCTAGATCAAATTACAGATAGATTTAATCAAGTTGAATGAGGAAATACGTCACAGTACACATTACATTGATCCTTGAGCCGTGTGAGGTTGCGTGGTCGTAGGCGCATTAAGAATACCCTACCCGACAAAAAAAGATATGCACAAAAATTATAATATCTCCAACAGACGTATAGGTGTAGGAACTTCATCTATTCAATCGGTGAAATTTAGACCTTTTACTGAATTAGACGGACCTCAGGCTAAGTGTAAGATCGAAGAGACTGGACGGAAGGAAGATTCAAAGTGTAATCAATGAGAACTTTTGGGCAACGGTTTGCAGAGAAATAACGGGTACCATCATTAGCCTCATTCAACAATGCTATGTCACTGTATGAGGTTTGTGCAGGTAATGTTTCAGGAATACAAAGATCAGATGACCATGTTAACAAATTCTCCTGATTTCAATACATTTTTCAGCGTTTCACCAATCTTTCTATGTCGAAACATCACTTTGTACAATGCGGCAATGAAAAAACATGTTAAAATCTTGGCATCAAATCAATGTTACCAGTATGAATTAATTTATGATCAACTAAAAATTGTTCTTGAGTCGCTGGAGGTACAACACTTTATGACGAAGGTTGCCATTACTTTTTGACATATCATTTAGCTACAGAGGAAACGTCTGGTTATCAAGGTCGAATTTACTCCTTTTAAAGTATAAATTTTCCATGACTTTTCTCGAACGCTCATATCTGCTCAAAACGTGTCTTTACGTAAATGACGTCATATATTATGAAATGGAATAATCCTGACAATTATTTTAATATATTTATTGTTTATACGTTGTTTTTATAGGTACAAATATTTAAGATAATAGTCTGTTTATAATAAACGGTATTAACAACATTTACCATCCTGAATGTCCTAGAAATAAAAAATAAATATATTCAAATAATTGTCAGTCTAAGGTAAATTTTTGCATGTTTTCATGTAATTTTATAAAATAAAGAATATTGCTCTTCTTTTGTATTGAACCGTCTTTTAATAATAAAGTGCTTTTGCTATATATATATATATATGGAGTACTGGATATCGGCTTGGATTGAGGAATCGGACAGCCGAGTTCGAATTCCAGTCGAATCCATTACATTCACTTACGTGCTAATACCCTTGGGAAAGGTGCGAATTCCCCTCTTCTCCCTCCAGCTATGGGTAAATAGCAGAACAGACCGGGTTCTATAGCCTTTGATGGTAACTGGTCTAGGAGAGGACAAATCTGAATTCAAAACCTGCGGAGGGTCGTTTGGGGACCTTGTGGCACGGAGTGCACCGGGTCTCTTCAAAAAGTGTGGATGGTTCTGCACAAAACTTCCCCACAAATCTCATGTGCTGTTGTCGGGCTGTCGGTTTCCTGGGAACTGATCTGCTGGACCCTCGTACGTCGGATTCGAGCGAGCGATATATATATATATATATGTGTATATGTATATGTTGTTGTTGTTGTTGTTGTTGATCTTCTTCTTCTTCTTCTTCTTCTTCTTCTTCTTCTTCTTCTTCTTCTTCTTCTTCTTCTTCCATGAGAATTTCCATATCAAATATCTAGTATTTTCAACATTCTTACTCACAATATCTCAGATATTTTATTATCAATTGGATTTTTTCAATTCTTTTCAGATCCTCATTTCTTCCAAACATTTTGAGATTGTTTCAAGTGATTCATGAATGTGTGCCTAAGTATTAGGTTGGTGCAACAATAATGTCGTTTTCTCACATATGTTACTATGTGAGAAAACGACATTATTTTTGCACCAACCTAATAATAATAATCAATAAATTAAATAAAAAAGAATATTAATAAAAGATATGCCATATTTAAATAAAACGTATTGGACATGTTGAATGTATGAAAAACCTTAAAATGTCGTCATTCGATAAACCGCTGTGAGTGATGAACAAGGCCTCAAAATCGACTGTCACCTCGGATGAGGAGGTTCGCTTTTCTCTGCGTCATGATCAGTATATTGGCATTGAAAGATATCCAATGGAATGCTGGTACAATATATGAACCTTACTAAGGAAATGAAATAAATTGGAAATTGGATAGCGGCAATATATCAACGTTTATCTCTTCCATTGAAACAAACTTGACGGGCTTTTCCGAAAATGCAGATGTTGCTGACTAATTGAAGAAATATTCAAGCGTATATTAAAAAATGTTGGGCAGTTGGGTAGGATTTACAAGCCACTGCTAGGAAATTCTGCGCGCTCTGATATAGATCGAATATACTTTCAGGATTATTGTTATAATATCTTCATCCACTTAATTTGCTGTCTGATACCATGTGAGTCCTTAGCTTAAATGATGTTTTAATTAGAAAATCATTGAAAAGATATATATATATATATATATATATATATATATATATATATATATATATATATATATATAATTATTTAATGAAAAACAGACCACTTTAAGGTACCATTACAATAATTTGTTTCACCAAAATGCTTTTAAAGGACTCCGGATCATCAGGTAACACTTCCAACAACGAAATGAAAGGAAAAATGATATTGAAAATTGATGGGAAATGTATTTTTTGTAATTTAACAGGGAGGATGAGGGGGTTAGTTAAAGAGACAAGGCAGAGTATAGGGAGGGGTTATTTTGGGTAGGAGGAGTGACCGGACCTTGACCTATTTAGATGTTTAACTTAACGGAAATGATATATAGAAATGGGAGGGGAGTAGGGAGAAAAGAAAAGGAAAAATGGAAAAGAGAGAGGAGACAGAAATTTATATATATATATATATATATATATATATATATATTAAACAAAAACAGACCATTTTGAGGTTCCATTATAATAATTTATTTCACCAGAGCCCTTTTAAAGGACGCCGGATCATCAGATAGCGCTTCCAAAAAATTAAACGAAAAATGAAATGAAAATTGATGGGTAGTGTGAGTTTTGTAATTTAACAGAGAGGGTAACAAGGAGTGGTTAGAGAGACATGGTAGAGTTTAGGGAGGGTACCCATAGAGATTAACGAGTTTTTCATAACTTGTATATATATATATATATATATATATATATATATATATATACACACACACACACATATATAATTATTTATTCGAAAATTATAGCATTTTGTTTCAACACTTCTGGTGTCTTATCAAGTGATGGTCTTTAATATAAAATAAATCGTTATATATATATATATATATATATATATATATATATATATATATATATATATATATATATATAATTCTATGTGATTGCACTGTCTTTGCAGACTGAAAGATTGAAACAAATAGACCGGAGATAATTGTCAAAACCCGAAAAGAAAACAATTGTCTAATAATAAATACGGCTTCCCACTGGACTGTAACAGAGAAACCAAGGAACTTTGAAAAACTATCAAATTATAAAGACTTGTAAATCGAAATAGAAAGAATATGAAAATAGAAAACAAAAACACTATCAATCATAATAGGTTCCCTTGGAATTATATTAGGTTGGTTCAAAAATAATGACGTAATAATGTCGTTTTTTGACTTTTTTTTTACGTAAAAAAACGACATTATTACGTCATTATTTTTGCACCACCCTAATATAAAAAAATAACGGAACAAGACATTTTTTGAAAATCCCTGGAAATCCCAGCTTCAGAGAAATACAAAAAAACATCTTCATAAGTACAGCCCACACACTTACAAGAACTTTGTGTATAGTTATGTTATGGGCGTTAGAAAAACAAATCATGAAATGTAGCCACGACAGAAAACAACTACCTGCCTTAGTTCTTGCCGTAGAATCGGTAGGTAGTGTGACCATGGCGGAAATCGAAATAAAAATGATGAAGATAATAATAATAATAATAATAATAATAATAATAATAATAATAATAATGGCAGCTTTTGGGCTCCAAAGGATTATGACGTGTTTTTCGAGGCGCCGTAGAAGCGTAAAATGTATAACGTATTTGATATAAATATTTCAGCATAAATTCTTTTTTGCCTAAAGAATTATAACGCATTTTTTTAAATATGTAATGAAAATATTTAATTCCTTATATCCTTTTTAATATTAATTTAATTTTTGTCGTAATTATGTGTTTATTTTTTTTATTTGATTTTTAGGAATATATACTTCAACGTAAATATAACTCAACATAAATATCCAACTGCTTTTTACTGGATTTGTTATTTTTCATTTCAGAAAAGATTTTCAGTTAGATTGCTCAAATTTGAAAAAAAAAAAGTAGGTGATTTACAATCTCCAAAGACTCAACTTTTAACCAAAAAAAAAAAAAAAATCAGGAAATATAAAGGTTTTGTGCGAAATTTCATGAAATTAATTGGGGGATAATATATTAAAAAGAAAAATTATTAAATCTTCTAAAATCTTTCAAAAATAATTTCATTCATTTGTGAATAAGCCCTAAAAATTTCATTAAAATCGGACAATTACTTCATTATTACAAGAATTTCGAAATCAATGTTTTCAACTGAAAAAAGCGCAAAAAAAAAAAAAAAAAAAAAATCAATGTTATTTTCATGCCCCTGCCATGACGTAAACAAAAAAAGACTTTAACAAAAAATTTCGAACGTGTTAGAAAGCATTAAAAAAATTCAAAAAATAATTAAAAAATACTTTGGTCTTTCATCTTAACAATAACATAAACATTTTGACGATAAAACTTTATTTTGTTTTTGTTTGTTTTAGTTTGTGGCCTTTTTCATCTGATTTCCCGCAAACAAAAACGGAGGTTCCTATTTTAAATTAAATCTATTTGACTATAAATCAAAATTTATTTAAATTCTTACTATTAAAAAAAAAGGAAACCCTATAATGTAAGCGAACATATTTCTTTAAAAGTATTTGATGTATATGTACATATGTATTACTTGGCACATTACCGCAAATTATATTTTAAATTAATGATATTTTAATTTTAAAGAGATGTTATTAAGTCATTATCACATTCAAAAGTGACCAATGGCTTATTGTTATGATTTATCTTTACGCAAATCTAGAATTGTTTCGTCTTTGCTTTTGGTTTCTATTTTTTTTAACTGTTGAAACGGCGTCTTTGTTTGAATGACAAAAGCGTTTCCTAGTAGCCATCATTCAAGCAAACAGACAGAAAACGATATATACTGCTTATAGCAAGAAGAAACTGAGCAGAATGCAATAATAATAATAATAATAATAATAATAATAATAATAATAGTAATAGTGATAATAATATTATATAATATGCATATATGTGTATGTGTATCTATATATATATATATATATATATATATATATATATATATATATATATATACATATACATATATATATATATATATATATATATATATGTGTGTGTGTGTGTGTGTGTGTTTATATATTTATATATGCACATTTCATTGAAAACAACAAACAAGGTGCTTTTATTTAGTTTTTTATATAATTTTTCTTGCGATGTATAATTCTTTTTTCTTTTCGCATGACAAATTATATAAACAGTTCTTTTTATCCGAGCGCTTTCGGCTATACATTTAGCCATTTTAAGGGATTATATTTTAAATTTGACAATTAGAATAGTTTGTTGTAAGTATGTTTTATAAAAAGTTTTCATTTTTTTTTGTTTCAAAACACGATCAAGATATTATGTCCAATTTCGAACTTAATATTATTAAGTGTTGGTGTGTTTGTTATTAGTAATAAGGCTTCCATTATTTTTAGCCTTTTTTTGTGATGTAGATGATGCTATTATATTAGTGTTGTCGACAAGTATGTTCCGAATAGAGTCCGGTAGGTCTCCATGAAATGAGATCTAGCTGAGCTATTGTCAGAAAGGTGTAGAATTAATCTGCGTGTGAAACATGTTGTAGTGTGGCATATATATATATATATATATATATATATATATATATATATATATATATATACAAGAACACATATAAACAATTTTACTTAAACATGAAAATAATAAACAAAAACTAAAAATTCTTGAAGTTATATACAGAAAACAGTTGAAAACTAATCTGAACAAATTAAAGTATGAAATCTCCACAAATATTCTTAAATGCCTATAATTTATAACAAAAGCCATTGGCTTATACCAACAGCTTCCCATACTTCTCGTTTTCAGTCTCGCGTGGTCATGTGTGACGTCATGAGTTGCGGTGCGATTTTCGCTTTCAGCGTATCATATGCATGAGTTTGTCGTTGCTTGGAAATCTTCCATGTAAACATGTAACTATCATTATTATTATTATGTAACTATCATTATTATTTCGTCCGTGTATTGTTTAATATATTGCAATGTAACTGTCATCTTTGATAATGGCTCATGTAGGACGAAAGCTTAGATAGGATTAAAAAATATGTATCAATATTATGATTTTTCTTTCGTCTTATAATGATAGTGTTGTTATGCTTATCAGGGGATATGAAAAGAATTTACATAAAATAAATAGACAAAACTTGTCTATATTATTTAATGAAAGATACATCAATATATGTGTGTGTATATATATATATATATATATATACACACACATATATATATACATATATATATACACACATACATACATACATACATATATATATATATATATATATATATATATATATATATATAATATATATATATATATATATATCAGTGCAGAAGGATATAAAAAAGCAGACAAAAATTAAGATATATTATGCTTGCGTTATGTCAAAACAACAAATAAATAACAAAATGCCAAAACAGTTAATGTATGGAAAATTTGAAATGTGGAAAAGACCGCAGCACATGCCAAAATTTTCGTTACAAAGATTGCCTTAAAGAATCACTATACAAGTGCAATATTGGTTTTGATAACTAGGAGACTCTAGCTGAAGACTGGGTTCATTGAAGAGCTGGTATTGCTGATGGTATCAAGTTCTTCCATGGACCATCACAAAAATATGCGAATTGAAAAGATGGGCTCGGAAGGGGTTCTCTAATTGCCATGAGATGTCAACCTGGCCATGTGACCAATTGGATATGTTTGTCCAAGGCAGATCTGCTCAGTCACTAGAAATTACACCAACACCGACAGTCTGTTGCATATGACGATTTCGTAAAGCATGCTTTGAATACCCGACCTGCACTCCTGTGTACAAGTCCAGGTCGGGCCTGACAAGGTATACAAAAAGACGCAACAAAAGCGATGATTTCATATGCCATATTTGGAACAAGAAATGCAGATCGATGGCTTGCTTTATGAGCCACTGTTATTCAGACAACCAATGAATGCAGTTTTTTTTGGTGCGGGGTGAAACTGATGGACTGGATATGTCAGTGATGTTCATACTCGCTTTGTGAATCGACAACCACAATACACTAGAGTATACTATATATATATATATATATATATATATATATATATATATATATATATATATATATATATGTCTGTGTGTGTGTGTATATATATATATATATATATATATAAATATGCGTTATAAAGGGAAATGAAATAAATTGGAAATTAGATAGCGGCAATATATCAACGTTTATCTCTTCCATTGAAACAAACTTGAAGGGCTTTTTCAAAAATGCAGATGTTGCTGACTAATTGAAGAAATATTCAAGCGTATATTAAAAAATGTTGGGCAGTTCGGTAGGATTTACAAGCCACTGCTAGGAAATTCTGCGCGCTCTGATATAGATCGAATATACTTTCAGGATTATTGTTATAATATCTTCATGCACTTAATTTGCTGCCTGATACCGTGTGAGTCCTAAGTTTAAATGATGTTTTAATTAGAAAATCATTGAAATGATATATATATATATATATATATATATATATATATATATATATATATATATATATATATATATATATATATATATATATATTGATTAGAATAAAGCAGGCAATTAAATTTTAGTTTAATAATATTTTAATTTTAGAGACATGTTGCCAAGTTATAGTATTTGTTGATCTACCTAATATGTATGTGATACCTTTTTGTTTTATTAATTTTTTATACAAATCTTAATTTTTTTTACCTGTTTTCGGAAGAGCACTAGACATTTATTAGACTCTAGACAAGCCGTGACACGTTGGGTCACTAAATTCTCAGGTTATAAATCACTGATGTTGATTTCAACATTAAAAAAATTGTGTGAAAAAAGTTGAAATAAAAATACTTACTGTATAACAACTTACTCTTATTCACTTATTTTTTTTTTTAAGCCGATTAACTTAAAAGTATTTTTTAACATGCAAAGAAATATTTTAAAATTATTTTCACTTGGATATGGCAAAAATATGTTTTGAATATTGAAAATATTGTTTATTTAAAAAAAAAAACTGAAATCACGCAATCACAGTGAGTTTGAAAGAGAGAGATGGAAAAAGAAAGAGAGACGTAAAAAAGAGAGATGGAAAGATAAAGTGAGTGGTGGAAAGAAAGAGAAATGGACAGAGAGGAATGGACAGAGAGGAATGGAAAGAGAGTGGAGGAAAGAAACTTTCTATGTGACCCACGGCCGACTTGTGCACGATTCACAGATTTTTAATATTATATAAGTAGATAGATAATAGAAAGACACAAAGAGGAATGCAGTAGTAGTAATGGTGATGATCGTGGTAATGATGATGATCGTGGTGATAATGGTAGTGGTGGGAGGGATTGTGGCGATAACATCTCGGTTACTTTTTAATGTTCTTTTGTTGTTTATTTATTAGTAATTTATATACAATTTTTATTTCATAACCTATACAATACAAACTTTTATTATAAACTTTTCTTTAAATATTACTAGCGGCTATATATTAATGTTATTTGTTGGTAAAACATATCGCGTTGAAAACTGAAATTATGTCGGAGTCAGGTGAAGCACGTCGTGTCTTCTTCGGATCTAAACGCTTTTAAACGAAGATGTTGCCGTTGCTGTTAATCATAACAATATTAAAACAAAAAAAACAACAGGAGGATGCTTGCCCCTCCCCTGAACTTTATGGTCCACCATAGTATAGACATTCTCTTGGTACCCACAAACCAGCCCTATCTCGAGAAGTCTGCAATTGGAACAAACTCAAACTAAGGAGAAATAGAGAAAAAACACGCCGAGAACAACCCTCTCTATTCAATAAAAGAAAATCCTACAAAAAGATCAATAAATAAATGGTCTAAGGAAGATTATATTGGGGTAATGATAGTCTTTTACAGCACTACGATAAATCCGCCTATAATATCTGACAAGCAAAACAAACTACTCAAACATTGATGCCAACAAACTAGACAATGCCAGGCGTGACATCATCAGAAAAAAAATTCCTGACATAAAACTCGAAAGCATCCGAGAAAACATCAAAAATAAATTAAACGTTAAAATGTTAAATGCCAACAACCCAGAGGAGGCACGTGTAGAGGAACAAATAGAGACCAGTTGTAATAACCCCTCTGATGTATACAAGCAAATAGAGATAATGACGAATATGAGAGAGAAAAAGACATGACGAAAACATCCGATATAAATGGGAGAATGTGAAGGTAATGTCTTTCGAGGAAAGGCCGACAATTCCAAATGTAAGAAAGAACCGTCAAACGAAGGAAACCATCAATCTCGCTACTAGAAAAAAAAACAAACTAAATGTTGAGATTTATAGTTCTTGTACCACTCAGAAGAGCTAACAGGTTTTAAGCTATATATATATATATATATATATATATATATATATATATATATATATATATATAGAGAGAGAGAGAGAGAGAGAGAGAGAGAGAGAGAAAGAGAGAGAGATATGAAGAGGCTGAGGTGCTCAGATATATAGATATTAATAGGCTGAGATAGATAGATATTAATAGACTGAGATAGATAGATAGATAGATAGATAGATAGATAGATAGACAGACATTAATAGGTTGAGATAGATAGATATATACACAGATAGATTATTCCGATTTCATCACGTTTGTCGTAAGAAAATTAAATATTTAGCAGAAATGAATAAGTGCGTTCGACTTGCAGTGTTATAAGAATTTTCTCCTGTTTGGCTATCATACAAATTAAAAGCACACGGGTATTTTTATATGTCAAAAGATGGTATCATTCGAGGTTTACATTTATATGTACTTACCTGTAAGTACATATAAATGGAAGTCATTACAGGGCGAAATACAGAAAGTAATAAAAAAGAAATATTCTTAGTCTTAAAAATCTACACAGGTAATATATTTTACGCCATAATGCTAAAACCAGCACGATGGTCCTCCGTAGCTCCGCTTTGAGACGCAACGCGTTTCGCCCAAAGAAAATTTGGGATGTAAAGGAATATGTAATTAGTATAACATTTGTTATTGGCGTAGTTGGAAATTTACAAAAAATAATCTGCTATATATCTATATATATTTTATTTAATTAATTATTGTTCGATTAACGAAAAATATCATATCCCATTTCTCTAGGTTTAGAATACTGTTGACGGATATGTTCCGGAGCGCCTACTATATAGTTTGAAATCCAAAGAAGGATCTGCAATATTATTGTTCTTGTCAGCTCGGCTTCAGTCACTTTCCAACCGCCGTAACTTTGCCTCTCTGTGTCTTTTTTTTATAAATACTTTCATGGTAATTGTTCAGATGAGCTCTTCGCTGAGGTATCGGGACATGTTTAGACCGGCGTCAAGATCTCAACAATTTACAGTTGAGCCGGCTAAATATAACCGTAAATTCTATGCTAATTTTTGTCGCTCTAGTCGAACTCCCTTCCGTCTCCATGAATTCTTGCCAATTTTAATCTGCAACAATTCAAATGCAATGTCAATCGCCATCTGCTGTCCTCTTGATTACTCTTTTCCCTTCCCGCTCATTATTAATGTTACATACCCTATAACCCCTTCTGTCTTAATGGCTTTATTGCCTTGCGTTGGGGTGATATCGATTATAAAAACAACTAAGTAAAGTTATTTATTTTCATAGCTTTTAATGTTAGTCTAACACGAGACCACATTAGTTACTTGCATTATTTACATTACTTGGACTGTTATCCTCATCTTCATTGCCAGATTCACAACGTTTCGACAGTAGTACTCTCAGGCCTTCTTCAGGTGATTGGAATTTCCAATTGAAGCCCATTATTTCGTCTACCGGGTTAGCTTTTTCTAGTTCTTTCTGCCAAACCTCCTCCGGATGTCTCAGTTATTTTCCTTTAACTCAAATCTCCATGTTTTGGTCCACCACTACTGTAGCCTGGTATTGAACTCACAGCTCTTTGGGTGAGTCTCTGGATCTAACCAACGACTTTAGTCCACTGCTTCATTTTTCATTGAAGATAATAGTTGGAATAATGTATTAGGTTGGTGCAAAAATAATGTCGTAATAACGTCGTTTTTTGACGTATTTTTTAACGTCAAAAAACGACATTATTACGTCATTATTTTTGCACCAACCTAATAAATAATACAGGTAATCATAATAACTCATCTCAGCAATAAAGACAGATACTGCATTAATTATTAGGTTGGTGCAAAAATAAGGAAGTAATAATGTCGTATTTTGACGTATTTTTTAACGTCAAAAAACGACATTATTACGTCATTATTTTTGCACCAACCTAATATATCTAAGTTTATTTGGGAATATTACGCTATAGTAAATACCCAGTGAGAATCGACCTCACTAAATACGAGATTGCGCGATAAGCACGTTAACTGTCGGTCAGTATGCGTGTAACAAGGGCACCACGGTTTGGTGTAATGGTTTGCAAGCTTGTCTCTCGAAAACCGTTACGAGTGGAGACTTAGTTCGATCTTTACTGGGTGCCCCATACATTCGGCCTTGTGCTACATCTATGCTAATTTTTGAAAAACATTTTGGGTCACTTCAACTTAGTGTAGTTGTTAGCAAGCATGTCTCGTAAGATCAATTTACAACTGAGTAGTGAGTACGATCCTCACTGGGAGCTCCACACTTTCGGCCTTGTTCCACATCTAACTACTCTTAGGAAATCATTAGTATCCGTATAGCATATATTAAGTAAAATAATTCTATTATATTTAAATTCTGCATATATATTTGCTTGCCAAATATTTTTTTTTAAATTTATTTACAACAATTTCACTACAGTAAATACCAACTGAGAATCGACCTCGGTAAATACAAGATTGTGTGATAAGTACGTTAACTGTCGGTTGGTATCCGTATAGCAGATATTAAATAAAATAATTCTATTATATATAAATGGTGAATATTTGTATGCCATTTATTTTTTAATTTATTAATTTCTTGAAAATTGAAAGGGGGAAAATGTCTCATTTCATTTTATTTAATTTATACTTTGTTTATAAACGAAAAAAAAAAAAAAAAAAATAAATAAGGTTAATCCACTTCTATTGTCGCCAAAAAGATTTATTTAATCAGTAACGAAATTTCGGAGACGAAACGACAGATGGCAATTTTCATGGCTGTGATTTAAATATTTTTTTTCTGGCGGATTTCTTGGAAATTCTGTTTTTCTTTCAATTTTTTTATCTTTAAAAAACATTAAGAAAGATTTCCCACCGCTACGTTTTTCTAATTTTTTATCATTAACATTTTATGCGTAAATATACTGATATAATTTCCTACCATTACTTTTTGCATGCACCCTCTTTCTTCAGGACGTTTGCACTCATAGATCTCTACAGGTCCCTGTCTTTTGTTGCGGAAAGCAAAGTTTGTCTCTTTACAATCCATTCCAATTTTGGTCTGCATTCAATATACACAAGTTCCTTATGTACGTATCGGGATGTTTCTCCCTGCAAATCCTTACATTAAAATATCCTGTAAACTCAATTTCCTTAAGATTTGTCCCAGATAATTTCAGCTTTTAAATAAAAAGTGTCCTTTTAGTTACCATTTTCTTTAAGTTAACCCCTTTGCTTATCATGGACTGAACATATAAGCAAAAGGGTTAACTTAAAGAAAATTTAAAATTTATTTATGTCTCTTACTTCTTAATGCTTCGCTTACTGGCCGGAAAATCTAGTCGTTTATATCCTATAGATGAAGAAACGACTTGAAACGATCGAAATGTTGATCTACAGGCGGATGATGAGAATATCCTCATCAACCGTCTGTAGATCAACATTTCGATCGTTTCAAGTCGTTTCTTCATCTATAGGATATAAACGACTAGATTTTTGATCTACAGATGGATGATGAGAATGATTCTCATCATTCGTCTGTAGATCCATATTTCGATCACTTCAAGTTGTTTCTTCATCTATAGAATATAAACAGCTAGATTTTCTAGCCAGTAGGTGAAGCATTAACAAGTAAGAGACGCCTTCAAATGAATCACACTTAATTCAGTAGATACCCGCACCCTCCAAAATTTTACAATTCTGTACAAATACGACTCTAAAATTAATTTTTTTTTCTCTCTACGACGTCCGTGCAGATGGATTCCAAATGGCGTGGAAAAGGTCAGGGCACCGTTTACACTATGAATTTCTGCGCAAAACTCAACGTTTCGGAGCCGACCCCCAAAACGATAAAAACGGCAGCAAGTTAGGACCATATCTTAAGCATAACAGACAGATCTGCGTAGAGGAACAGTCAGTAACACACGTTGCCATGACAATGCGTCGAACTTTGCACACTCATTGGCATTAAAATAACTTAGAAATTTGCAGGCTCATTTGCAGCAAAATATCTTCGAACTTTGCTCGCTCATTTGCAGCAAAATAACTTCGAACATTGCAGGCTTACTTGCAACAAAATAACTTCGAACATTACCGGCTCACTCGAAAAAAATAACTTTTCACGCTAACTTGTAACACAATAACTTCGAATTTGCAGACTCACTTGCGCAATAATCATTTTTCCATGTAAAATCCGGGTAGACTGATCCCAAACATTTATTTGTAAAATGTCTAGCATTCACTGCATATAGGAGGAGAGATATAACATCAGTTCAGTAAGTGTTTCTTTGTTTCTAGAAACCTTTTTCTACATCCTAATATTTTAGTTTCTGGAAGGCATCTTCCCTTATCCTGATGTGCTTTTGAGTTTCTCATATCTTCTGGAGTCTGCCATTATTATTTAACAATGTTAGGAGCTGAATATGCAAAAGAAATCCACATCTCATCTTCAGATTCTTTCGTAATATTCTTGAGGAATTATTACCATTTTTGACATCTCGTGTCAGACACATCTGCTTGATAGCTCCAGGGGATAAGTGACAACAAGTCTACATAAATTTTGAACTACTTTCTACGGTAATCACCTATTATTATTATTATTATTATTATTATTATTATTATTATTGTTATTATTATTATTATGTATCTTATGAATTTTATTATTATTCTTTTATCTGTGGCACCGAAAATAATGGCATATAAGAAATTCTTCTTTTTAAGAACTATTGTTACATTTTTTTCTGATTATATTAATATGACCTAATTCTTGGTACCGGCATCTTACTTATTGGGAAAAAAAGTCGATCCTACGTTTTATGTCGAGTAGAATCAAATATTAAATGTAGTTTGCTCACGCCGTTTAATATTTAGGCATATTTTATTAATTTTCCCTTATTTTGAATCATTTCAAGCCTGATTTTTAATAATTTTTTTCAGTTTTTTATTTATTCTAATCAGTGACTGCTTCATGAGAATCTTTCACAAGACGGGCAGTGTCAAGACAAAGGTATGGGTGTCCGGATAGGGTAATGAATAGTGGCTCGGAATGAGTAATCTCTTTCCATAGATATGGATTAAATAATAGTTCTTATATCTATAAAAAATCTTTGTTAGCGTAAAACAAATGTTAAAGCAATATTAACTCTGAAAAACAAGAATTATTCTTACAATATTAACTCTGAAAAACAAGAATTATTCTTACAATCCAAAATAGGTTTCAGTTATCAATAATTCGCAAAGAGGTGATAAATCGTAAAAAAAACAAATCAACCAAAGTTAAATCAAAAGCACTGTCACATGGCCTGACCAGTGCAAGGAAAAGAGCTCTACAAATAGGGGCCTTGTACGTGTGTGGGACTGTATCTGTGTGTACATATGATACATAGGAGTAATACAGATATAAAATTTGTCGCTTAGCTGATTCATGTTATATTCAAAAACTCAAATCCGGAGTTTCGAAGACGAACACGTTTCTGATTGATCAGTGCATTGTTTTAGCATTTCACTACCCTCCTTTCTCTCTCTCTCTCTCTCTCTCTCTCTCTATATATATATATATATATATATATATATATATATATATATATCCGATGCAATGAGAACGAAAGTAATATAGAAATTCTAACGTTCACAGCATTAATCTAAAAGAGAGCTCATGTTTTTAGTTGCATCCTTGTAGTTAGTATACATTTTTTGTCTATATGACAAAATTATAATATATATATATATATATATATATATATATATAAAAGTGAACATTGAAGTCAACACTCAGAGGCTGCAATGTTCACTTTTATATTTATATTCACATACGCTCTATCTCTGATATTGAGCATTTATCCCATAAATATAGCACACTTTAAAACTATATTTCTTCATATATATATGATATATATATATATATATATATATATATATATATATATATATATATATATATATATATATATATATATATACAGAAAAACAAATCACTTTAAGGATCCATTGACAATGGAGCCTTAAAGTGATCGTTTTTTCTTTAAATTATTAACTCTGAATTTACATTGAGCTCTCATGATTTCATCCTCCTTGGGACTACCCATACAGATTACCAAGTTTTTCGTAACTCATATATATATATATATATATACATATATACATATATACATATATATATATATATATATATATATATATATATATATATATATATATCCTAAAGAAATAATTTATACAAACAATTAATTGGCAATTTTGAAGGCGAAATTAATTCGCTAACAGAAATTAATGAGATATTAACTTACTATCAATTCCTTGAATTATAAGATCCTTATATTCCAGTTTTCGTCAGAATAGAAAACATGACAAGTAATTTCGACAAGTTGAAATTATCAACTTCACGGCGCAATTTTCTCATACATAGGAAAACACTATGACGAACTATATGTAAACCAAAAAATGTATCTTTTTTTAAATTATGCTATTTATTAATAGTTGAATATTAATTTTGGAGCCCGCGATGCTACGACGCTAGGGTTCTTGTTCAAATCGATCAAGTGAGGATTTTGATTGAATTGTAACCTGAAGATGACAATTTGAAATTGTCGAAAGTACTTTGCATGTGTCTTCCAAAACTGACAACAGCTCGAATATAAGGATCATATTATTTAAGGAACTGATAGAAAGTTAATGTCTCATTAAGTATTTTTGACTAAGTAATTTCACCATTAATCACATTAACTTTGCTATTTAATTCATTGTATAAACTGTTTCCTTTATGAGATAAATATAAGCTGCACACTCATATATATATATATATATATATATATATATATATATATATATATATGTGTGTGTGTGTGTGTGTTTGAATGTACACACACATATATATATATATATATATATATATATATATATATATATATATATATATATATATATATATATATATATTAGGTTGGTGCAAAAATAATTTCGTTTTCTCACATAGTAACATATGTTAGAAAACGAAATTATTTTTGCACCAACCAAATATATATATATATATATATATATATATATATATATATATGTCTATGTGTGTGTGTGTGTGTTTGTATGTACACACACACACACATATATATATATATATATATATATATATATATATATATATATATATATATATATTAGGTTGGTGCAAAAATAATTTCGTTTTCTCACATAGTAACATATGTTAGAAAACGAAATTATTTTTGCACCAACCAAATATATATATATATATATATATATATATATATATATATATATATATATGTGTATGTGTGTGTGTGTGTGTTTGCATGTACACACACACACATATATATATATATATATATATATATATATATATATATATATATATATTAGGTTGGTGCAAAAATAATTTCGTTTTCTCACATAGTAACATATGTTAGAAAACGAAATTATTTTTGCACCAACCTAATATATATATATATATATATATATATATATATATATATATATATATATATAGTATTGCGTAATATTGGAGGTTAAGTGACAGCAAAATGTTTCAATACTCCAGCACATTTTAATATTCATATTCCCCTTTCTTCCAATCTTTGGAACCTATTTTTGTTTTCTGTTAATGTCTTGTAAGACTGTCAACTTTATTAGCTATAATTCCCTCAGTTCGAAATAACTATTTTCTTGTTTCTTTGAAATCTACACTACTGTTCACCTGTACAGCGAAATCTACTATTTCGTGCGTTAGTCTTCTTGCTTTTCTGTCTTCAATCTACTGAGAAATTTTTATCTCAAATCTCATGACGGTTTTATCTTTTCCATTCTAAAGACCAAATTCAACTCAAGTCAAGATATGCCATCAATACACCACTTCTAGTCGAATCACGTTTTCGTAAAGATAAAACATGACAGAAGGAATAAGGTACTTTCTGGAGCTTTTACCTGCATGACTTGATTCAAATCTTTTCGTGAGGACAAATTTTATGAAAAATCAAAGATGTGACTACTGATCATTTTTCACTATTAATTGATTTTAAATAGGGATTTAATTTACTTGTATTAGCGTAATTGCAGTCATGCGTAAGGGTAAAGCAGATGGTCACTCTTCTACCATCATTTTTTTTTATTTTTTAATTGTATCATCTCTTCAAAGATGAAGTATGAATTGGATAAATTTTTGACAAATTTCGAAACTGGTGTAATAATTTTTATTTATTAATTATTTCAAAGTGGATTTTACAATTTCTCCCTCGCTTCATTCTCAAGCCCGCAATCTAATCGCTAACCAACCACAGTATTTCTCAGCATTAATATACTAGCCTCGCTGTTGTATATTGATACGAAATCTAGTCAAGAATAATAAAGTAAAATCCTTAGTGGCGTCCTAACGCGTGTAACCATATGCCAATATAAGATATTTCTTATAAATACATAGACGCAAATTTCTGTCTGAATTTCTAGGAAAAGAAGTTAGTGATTATTCTGTTTTTATTCGGTATATTTTCCCCATTTTCTTTTAAAAGTTATCAAAACGTTTCAGCTGTTTCCCTCCGGTCTTCATCAGGTGCATATTGATTCGGGTAACCTACAAGAATTCCAAAATGAGCACTTTATGTAATCTAAAAATTAGGTTAGATTTAAGGCTCCAAGTTGTTGATTAAAGTGTTGGTTCTTGAATTTGTAGACACCAATTGTGAGTTCACTTCCGGGCGATGTTCACTTGAAATCATCGGTAACAAGGCGACACAATAACTGAGCAGTTCTAAAATTAATAAGCAAACATGATATCTCTAAACATGGGCAATGAAAAGAGAAAAACCACATCCCGTAGATTAAATAAAGAGTTCAATTCTGAATTACGCGTAGGTTAGTTGGAGAGATTTACACCAAATGAAGCCCGAAACCGTGTGATAACAACAACAATAAAGATGCGAACAATAGTTCGTATGTAGATAGTGTAAATAATTACTTAAACCTTCCTCTCTGAAGTAATGGTCTACAATCTATTTCCTCTTGCGTTAGATTAATACCGTCTAATGCGTTCCGTTATCAATGGCTGTTGCGCACTTGTGATTGTATTAAAGTAATGTAAGCTTATTAAATAGCTACAGAAGAAAACTTTTGTTAAAACCTTCTGTTGATATATTCACACAGCTCTCCTCAGTGATAATGGGAAACTATTGATATTCTTTCTCTTAGCATAGGTATCATTTCCTACGTTGGTGCCATTGTCTAGAATTTCCAACATAAGAAGAATTTTCTTTCTGAAGAACACGACTAAAGAGACGAAAAATATACATATATTTTACGAAATTCTTCGCTGCGATAAATACAAACAAGTCAGTAGAAAGAAATATATAACAAATAAACGTTGAATTGAATAAAACTAATAAAATCACATTGATTAATCTAAGAAGACCGGTGAAGATTTTATGCGATATAGATTATTTTGTAGAGGTTTCGTTTTGAAGGTTTCTCTCGAGGCAACGCGAGGAGAAAAGCAAAAAAAGGAGATAACATGAAAGTTATGCAAAGTTATATCGAATTATATACGTAATTCTCGACATTGACTTAACGTTCTATGCCCCGCTTATAGTCTTATGCACAAACGGAAGAATACTTAATTGAATATCCGGTTTCAGCATAATGAAATCAAGAGAGGTCTGCCTTATCTGCCCTGTCAGTTTTTTTTTAAGGTTTCAGATGTATCCCGCTGCTTATTTGACAGCGACCGTGCGGAACTGGGTCAACAATCTGAATTTTGGCAGGCCCTCAGATTTTATGAAGGAAATAAAGAATTCATTTTAATCCAGACAGAATAGATTAGTATGAATTGGATAATTTCAAATAATCTTCGAAATGGCAATATTCGCGGATGAAGAACTGGGCCAATTTTAATTTGGAGAAGAGGCATTTATTTCGATATTGGAATAATTCTTTCTTTTGATGCCTTTATTGCTGGTAATATTTTTAAAAAATCTATTGCTGGTAATTTTTTTTTCCCCAAAAATATATTGCTGATAATATTTTCTTTCAAAAATGTATTGCTGATAATATTTTTTAATGTACTGCTGGTAATGTTTTTCAAAAATATATTGCTGGTAAAAAAAATTTAAAAAAAAGTATTGCTGGTATTAAAACCTATTTTTTATACATTTATAGTGTTTTGTTTTCTTTTGGGGCGATAACTATTTGCCTGTAGCTGGGACCCTGACAGATGCTACCATCTCAAGTTAGGGTGGACCTGGGATCACTAGCAATTAAAAGATGGTTCCGGACTCCTCAAAACATTTTGTCCAAAGGCTTGCTGTCGGATGTAGTTCATCATCTTACCCAGGACGCGTATGTAGTTTATCGTCATATCAAGGAGGGAAACAATTGAACATTTTGTATCAGGCTGCACAGTGTTAGCAGCAACTGAATAGAAAACTCAGCATGATAGAGTGGGTAATATCTACAGTGGAAAAGATGCAACTTTTACGGGAAAGAAACTGGAATGAACATCACCTAAACCCGGTTGCAGAAATAGAACCCGTAACAATCTCATGGCACTTCACAATACACAGAGAGAAAAATCAAAGCTAGTCGCTAAGAAACCGTGATCAGAATCCACCAGAATAAAATTCGAAGTCCTAATAACATGGCAGTCTCTGCAGATTGTAATATATCTTTGAAGATCTTTTAAAAACAAAATATCAAAATACAAAGGTCTTGAAATGGAAATTTGAAAAATGTGGCACATGAGGGCATTAATATTAGGTTGGTGCAAAAATAATGTCGTTTTCTCACATATTAACATTATTTTACACCAACCTAATAATTCCAGCTGTCGTTGTAGCACTTGGATTAACTGAAAAAGTGTCCTATAGTAACATTGAAGAGAATTTTGGTAGTATTTGCTTTAAGGAAATACAAAAATTGTACCCACAGTTCACAAATTATGAAGCTTTTTATTGATGTAAAATGTGTGCAATTTTAGGACTTTTTTTTTTGTTAAAAAACTGATCGGTGGAAAATGTCATAATGCCATTTCTGACCTTATATCTCTGTCTCGGGAATGAAATGTGCATACAATAAAAATGAAAGAAAATAATAATAATAATAATAATAATAATAATAATAATAATAATAAACATAAACACATTGGCTGTCCCTGTGGTGCAATACAGCTTTAATGTCCTTAACTGGACCATATCTGAAATTAAGCTAATGGACGCCAAAACGAGAAAGCTTCTCACTTGCTATCGCATGCATCATCCCAAAGGTGATGTTGATCGTCTGTATGTGCGCAGATCCGAAGGAGGCAGATGATTAGTTCAACTAGAACTGTCCTACAAAACTACAACAATTGCCCTCCAAAGATACTTGGAAACTGGATGATGGTATGCGTCAAGGAACATGAAAGTTGTAAGCGTCTTTACTCCGTAATGAAAGAAGGCAACAAATTCAAAATGGAGTTTCAAATATGCGTAGAGATTCAACTACAGCTCAATACACCGGCCGAAACTACAAAGTACTTAAAAAGACAGAAAAGACGAATGCAACCGACCAGATACAGAAGCGATGGCAAGATAAACTACTTCATGGCCAATACTCTGCCCATACCAAACGAGCTGACGTAGACAAAACCCGTACGCATCAGTGGCGAGCAGTGCAGGGTTGAAAGCGGAAACTGAAGGTTTTATCCTTGCTGCGCAGGACCAATGCTTGCAAACTAGGAATTATCAAGCACATATACTAAAATATTGTGTCAGCCCCAAATGCAGATTCTGTGATAAATATCCAGAAACGATTGATAATCTTGTATCAGGTTGCACGATGTGGGCACCCACTGAATATAAAACCCGACATGACAGAGTGGGCCAATATCTGCACTGGAAAATCTGCAACTTCTACGGGAAGGAAACTGAAAGAAACTGGTGTGAACACCACCCAGATCCGGTTACGGAGATAGGACCTGTTATAATTCTATGGGACTACACAATACACACTGACAGAACAATCAAGGCCAACCGCCCAGATATTGTTATTAAAGACCACAAACAAAAACGGTACGTCTTTATTGATATGGCAGTCCCTGCTGACTGCAATGTATCTTTGAAGATATTCAAAAAGCTTCCAAAATACAAGGACCTCGAAAATGTGGCATATGGGAACATCAACAATCCCTGTTGTAGTTGGAGCCCTAGGGCTGGAAGTCCATGCCTCAAGGAGATACAAAAAATTGTTCTGACAATTACAGCCCACACTTTACGAAGGACTTTATCTATGTAATTTTTTATTTTTTATTTTTTTGTCAGTGGAAAGTGTCATGATGCGATTTCTAACCATAGGTCCCTGGGCGTGACCCGGAAAGAAATGTGTAAACGCCAGAAATCAAAGAAAATAAATAATAATAATAATAATAATAATAATAATAATAATAATAATAATAATAATAACACACGAAGAGACACTAGGTCACCAAACCCGGATTATCGCCAACCTTGGACCAAGTGTCTCAATGCCAAATCGACTAGTAAAAATGAAACGAACGAAATGGAGCCGCGAAGAGTATCGACAAGTTATGACATCCTTCTTCACTGCACTCGAAAACCCAGCAAAGAACACCACCAATCAAACATACCAAATATGGAGAAATATGGTGGGAAGTGATATAAGACCTAACCTCAATCCAAACATGCTTGCCAATGTCCGCAGAGATATCATGCGAAACAACAGACTCTCAAAGGCAGAAATAGATAAGATAAAATTAGATATAAGGCAAAATACTATGACCCATCACTCAAACTCTGTTGAGACGAATGTTGAAATAAAGAATGCGACAGAGGATGAGATGGACCCTAAAGCGAATGAAATACGAAATCATCTCCCAGGAAATGAAACCGAAGATTCTGCCTTAGACACAACCTCTAGTTCTCCAGAAATTGTCACTGAAGATGACTCCAGGTACATTAATTTAGAATTCCTTGAAAACCACGAAGCTGAAATCACCGAAGCGAAAAATGACGTCATCCAAGTACTCAGCAGAGTAACTTTCATACAATTGTCAGACAGAGACCAGCTCCCGAAAATCCATATGACAAATCCCAACAAGCACATCGTGAAAATATACAATGCTGCACTGGAAACACTGTTAACAGATAAACCACCGGGAAACATAACAGAAGTTAACAACGTCATATACGCAACAGCTCTAGCAGCGACTCGGAAGCTTGGTGTCAAGACAATAAATAGAATTAACAGACACAGAGAACCAGCTTGGAAAACCAAACTGATACGAGAAATAAAACAAATCAGATGTGAGCTGTCTATATTAGATGAGCTCACCAGAAACCCTAATATTTCCACACGTAAATCCAAAAAGATCAAACGGAAATATAGCATTAAATCCCTAATTGATATTCCATCGATCAAGGAAATGCTGAAACAGAAACTTCAGCTAAAAGCACAGAGAACAAGACGATACGAGAAACGTTGTAGATTCTATCGCCAAAATAAAACATTCCGAACAGATCTTAAGAAATTTTACAGGGAAATTGGAAAAACGCCTATACATGTCGAAACGCCACCATCGATTGATAATGTACAGACATTTTGGGAAAATATTTGGAGCAACCCAAAGGAATGTAACCCAAATGCAGAATGGATACGGCGTGAAGAAGAACGACTGCTGGATACACCTCTGCAAGAATGGGTAAATATATCCACAGATGATGTTAGGCAAGCACTAACGAAATCCCAAAAATGGAAATCCCCAGGAAATGACAAGGTGCCCAATTTCTGGCTGTATCATCTCTCATCTACCCATGGCATACTTGCAAAAACATTATCAACGCTTGTAAATAATCCCAATAAAATCCCGGAATGGGTTACTGAAGGTATTACATACCTCATACCAAAAACAACTGAAACAGACGACCCGAAAAATTATAGACCGATAACATGTCTTTCCACAACGTATAAGTTGATCACGTCTGTACTGACGAACCGTACTTACTCCTTCTTCGAAACAAACAGCATTCTCCCGCTGGAACAGAAGGGATGCAGTAGAGGTTCATATGGCTGCAAAGATCAACTTCTGATAAATAAAATGATCCTGGAAAATTGCAGGAGACGACGCAGAAATCTCAGTGCAGCGTGGATTGATTATCGTAAAGCCTTTGATAGTGTTCCACATTCTTGGATCCTTAAGGCTTTGGAAATGTACAAAGTCTCCCCTGTGGTATTAAACTTTCTTAAGCACAGCATGGGGATGTGGAACACAAAACTATACCTTAGGCACACCGGGGGCACTGCTATATCCAACCGTCTGAATATCCGACGTGGAATTTTTCAAGGAGACTCTCTGTCACCCCTTCTGTTTTGTTTATCCTTAACCCCTCTTACACATGAACTGAACAACAGTAGCTATGGTTACAAAATAAATAAGAAAATTTTCAATCACCTACTATACATGGATGATCTCAAACTCTTTGCCAAAGACGACAATGAGTTGAAAGGCCTCCTCAATATTGTAAAATACTTTAGTGACGACATAGGTATGGACTTTGGATTAGATAAATGTGCAAAAGTAACATTCAAGAAAGGTAGAATTACAGAAACACTCTCAATAGATTTAGATTTTGTCACAAAGATTAGGGAATTGGAGCATGAAAAAGCTTATAAGTACCTAGGAATTAGCGAAGGAGATGGCATACAACACACCCAAATGAAAGAAAAAATAAGAAAAGAGTACTACAGGCGTGTACGTCTGATACTAAATACTGAACTAAACTCAAAAAATAGAATATCAGCTATAAACACATTGGCTGTCCCAGTGGTGCATTACAGCTTTAATGTCCTTAACTGGACCATAGCTGAAATTAAGCGAATGGACGCCAAAACGAGAAAGCTTCTCACTTGCTATCGCATGCATCATCCCAAAGCTGATGTTGATCGTCTGTATGTGCCGAGATCCGAAGGAGGCAGAGGATTAGTTCAACTAGAACTGTCCTACAAAACTACAACAATTGGCCTCCAAAAATACTTGGAAACTACAGAAGACTGGATGATGGTATGCGTCAAGGAACATGAAAGTAGTAAGCGTCTTTACTCCGTAATGAAAGAAGCCAACAAATTCAAACTGGAGCTTCAAATGGGCGTAGAGATGCAACTACAGCACAATACACCGGCTGAAACTGCAAAATACTTGAAAAAGACAGCAAAGACGAATGCAACCGACCAGATACAGAAGCGATGGCAAGATAAACCGCTTCATGGCCAATACTCTGCCCGTATCAACCAAGCTGATGTAGACAAAACCCGTACCCATCAGTGGCTACGCAGTGCAGGGTTGAAAGCGGAAACTGAAGGTTTTATCCTTGCTGCGCAGGACCAATGCTTGCTAACTAGGAATTATCAAGCACATATACTAAAATATTGTGTCAGCCTAAAATGCAGATTCTGTGATAAATATCCAGAAACGATTGATCATCTTGTATCAGGTTGCACGATGTTGGCACCCACTGAATATAAAACCCGACATGACAGAGTGGGCCAATATCTGCACTGGAAAATCTGCAACTTCTACGGGAAGGAAACTGAAAGAAACTGGTACCAACACCACCCAGACCCAGTTACGGAGATAGGACCTGTTACAATTCTATGGGACTACACAATTCACACTGACAGAACAATCAAGGCCAACCGCCCAGATATTGTTATTAAAGACCACAAACAAAAACGGTGCCTCCTTATTGATATGGCAGTCCCTGCTGACTGCAATGTATCTTTGAAGATATTCAAAAAGCTGTCAAAATACAAGGACCTTGAAATAGAGGTCTCGAAAATGTGGCATATGGGAACATCAACAATTCCTGTTGTAGTTGGAGCCCTAGGACTGGTTGGAAAAGATTGCAGTAGACTAATTGCAGGGATTCCTGGAAGCCCATGCCTCAAGGAGATACAAAAATTGTTCTGACAAGTACAGCCCACACTTTACGAAGGGCTCTATCTATGTAATTTTTTTTTTTTTTTTTGTCAGTGAAAAGTGTCATGATGCCATTTCTAACCTTAGGTCCCTGGGTGGGACCCGGAAAGAAATGTGTAAACGCCAGAAAGCAAAGAAAATAAAAATAATAATAATAATAATAATAATATCTACATCTCTTTTTAATGTCACGACAAATATTATAACTGCTTTGAGATGAAAGCAGAGTTTGATCATTTCATGCCTTTCTCAAAACCAGGGTACTAACTCATTGCATTTTCTCGGCTAAAATTTTCTGCTGAATATGATGTGTATCGATTACCGTGCTAGAAAATTTATTCTCTCCTGAATCTATCTCAAACATTTATAAGCCCGCCATTCGTTCATGCTTTAAATATTGCTGCTTCATTTGGTCATGTATTTCTCCTATGGTGAATTTCTAAGCGTAAATTAGGTGTGGCACAAGGCCGGAAGTATGGAGCATCGAGTGAGGATGGAAATCAATACGCTGTCATAATTGATCTAACTAGACAAACTTGCTAGCAGCAAATCGAAATACGCTGATGCTGCTACCAGCATGTAGATATTCTTGAATCTGCAAAATTATCGGCTCTGTCCTGGCATCCCGGTTTCAGTCACTTTCTCACCGACGTAACGTCGCTTCCCTATACCTTTCTTTTTATAAATACTTTCATGTTAATTGTTCTGATGAACGTTCCTTTTTTAAATTTAAGCGCAGTACTAGATCGGGATCAAGGTGTCGTCATTGTATAGTTGAAATAGTTGGATATAAGCATAAGTTCCATTCTAACAATTTCATTTCTCGTTTGTGAAACTATCGGCTTTATGTTTTGCAGTCAAATTTGATCTTCAAAAATTCAAAAGCATTGTCAATCGTTATTTCTTCTCGTCTTTATTCTCGCTCATGCTATATTTTTTCTCCTGATTAGGTATGTTATTAGTATTGTTTATAAGCCAGCCATAATTTACCGGCTGTTTAGTGCTAGGTAGCATAATGTTTTTTGTATACCAATTACTGTCATTAACGTAGCCATTGATACACTAACACTGAATGTAAATATGGAAAGACGAGATACACGTCCGTAATAATCAAAAATTTTAATAAGGCAAATACAGTTGCATGCACAAGTTAAAAAGATTTACACTTGACGTAAAACAAATGATTATTCACACAGTTCAAATGAGGAGAATGTTTAACAAACGAAATGAACAAAGAAATAAACATACCGGCCTTATGTTCTTTGACCGTCCTTAATAAGTTGAATCAAAATGACATTTCATTCTAGGCTAGACTGTGTACGTGTTGTTCATTATTCACGTGTGTGGACGCCCTCGTGGTTAAGAAGGTATGAATCTATGTTTTAGAGAATACACACACACACACACACACACACACATATATATATATATATATATATATATATATATATATATATATATATATAGAGAGAGAGAGAGAGAGAGAGAGAGAGAGAGAGAGATAACTAGACTCGTTTCGAAAAACCCTTGAATTTTTGATTTGCAAATAATCAAATCAATCTCGAGGGAAAAAAGGTTTAAAAAAAGAAAGAGCTACAAACATGAACTACTGTCGAACAAATCGCACAGATGCAGGTCTGAAGCCCAAAGAAAAAACCCCGATACGACAAAAAACTAACAAAAGAGCTCAATACAATCGTAGAGCAGACCTAGATACACCTAGTGAGCCAGACCAACCTACCTAGGTTTCACCTAAACGGATCGTCAGGGAAAGTATGGCCATTCTTTCCCAGACGATACGTTTAGGTGAAACCTAGGTAGGTTTGTCTGGATCACTAGGTGTATATATATATATATATATATATATATATATATATATATATATATATATATATATATATATATCACATCATCAAGAAGAGATAACTAAAATTTCTAGGAGGAGGGCTTGGAAAATCTGATAGAGGACAGATTGAACGTAAGAGGCACTGTGTAAAACGACGCGTGACATACTTAGTGAATTTGAATAAATGAATGACAGAAGAGAGCTGAGGAGAAATAAGAAAGAGTCAATTTATTAAGACCTACAAAGGACGGGGACATTTAGAGAGCCATGATCACCTAAGTCCACAGTGGAAACGACACATGAAGAAGAGAATTATTTCCTACTATTTATGACCACAGTAAGAAAAGAAGATCCTGGAAGATCTTTGGTTTACTCCCCCTTTTTACCTAATGGTTAAAACCAAACAAGGACATAAATTTCTAAAACTTATCCAAAACCATTTCCTTGACGTCGAAACTGATCCATTTAGTAACATATTCAATTATAATACGTTTAAATTAAGCTACAGTTGTGCTGATAACCTGGAAAAAATAATTAATAATAATAACAGTCTTCAACAGGTATAGGTGTGAATGATCGCTTATATACGCCTTTTATTGTATGTATATGTTGACTGTTTTCTTTTCGTTTTTTTTTAGGGTTGTCGACATCTTTTTCCTGTTTGTTTCGTGTTTTTGCGTGTTTATATATCTAAATATGTCTACGGGTGTGTGTACTATAATTTGATTGTGTATGTAATGTCTTTTGCAAAATTTCATCCTCCCCTGCCCATATCCCCACTTCAAATGTATCTAAACTGTAACGGTGTTTTGCATCCCCATTAGATTTTGGCATTTCAAGTAAATAATAAAATAAATAAAATATGTATTTTTTCCTCAGTTTCTTCTTTATCTTTATTATATTTTCAACTTAATACAGAGTAAATTTAAAATCGGTAATTTTTAATTTCCAGTTTTATAGTAACATTTAATATTAATTAATTAGAATGATTTCTATTTCAGTCTAACCTAAATATTAAGAGATTAATTATTATAACCAAGGCTCCTAATCAATTTTGTTTTTTGCATTCTCATATACTTGTATTTTGGTTGATCATTACAGCTTATGTGACAGCGTTTGGCTTATCGAGGGTTTTTTGGTCGATTTGAACCTTTTAAAACTGTTCATTCTACATTCAACACCATCACTTGATAAGACACCAGAAGTGTTGAAACAAAATGGCGATTTTTGTAGAGATTTTATGACGTATTTATGATATAATTTTCGAATAAATTATATATATATATATTTATATATATATATGTTGGTCAAACCACAAACTCGCTTTCACGGCGCTTGACAATACATTTGAATGACAACTCTAATATTTTTAGGCATTTAACACAACATGCCTGACCGCACACACAATTCTGTAAAATACTTGTCGAAAACACAATTATACTTCGACATGAAAACAATAGACAAAAACTAAAAATCCTTGAAGCATTATACATCAAACAGTTGAAACCCTACCTAAACAAAATCAACTATGGAATCTCTACAAATATTCTTAAATGTCTATAATTGGTAACAGAAACCATTGGTTTATACCAAAGGCTTCCCATACTTCATACTTCTCCAATTCGCTCTCCCGTGATCATGTCTGACGTCATGAGGTCATGCGGTGCGATTTTCGCTTCTAGCGTCTTATATGCACATGTTTATCGTTGCTTAGAAATCATCTATGTAAACAATCACAGACTATCATCACCGTGTTGTCCGTATATTGCTTAATATGTTGTAATTGACATCTTTGATAATGGCTTATGTAAGCCGAAAGCTTAGATTGTATTAAAAATATGAATCAATATTGTGAATTTCTTTCTTCGTTCAATGATAATGTTAATAAACTTATCAGACGTTATGAAAAGAATTTACATAAAATAAATACACAACACTTGTCTATATTATATATATGTGTGTGTGTGAGAGAGAGAGAGAGAGAGAGAGTGTTAAACAGTCCTCAATTATAATGTTATTTTTGAGAACTATTCTTTCTGGTATCAATGATGTCATAAAATTAGCTAATATTCTGATAAAAATCGATCGACTCCGTCAATACAAACGGGATAATTGTATTTTTAACAGTAGGCCAGGAATCGAAAAATGTAAGTATATTTCAACGATTTAACTGGGTCTAATTGGCCCTCGTCTTCCGTGGCCAAATTGATAGATTGCATTTTCTTAAAGGTCTTTCTGAATACAAGCCAAGAAGTAAATTTAATATATAGAGTAAAGTTTACAAAAATTGTCTTATCGACAACAATAATTCTTCAGCCTCAGATGAAAACAACAATCAATTAGTTGTAAATAGAAAAAAAGAATTTCTCTTTTGTGACCTTGAAGCAGACTTGATGTCTAAAAGCTTCTGTACTTCATAAACTCCTTGATCGAAAGTTATTTCAGATTCTTGATTACTATTTCCAGTAAACGTATGCGAATCGCAGATCATTTTCTGTTTGTAATGAGAGTTTGATCGGGGTTTAGTCTTAAAGAGAATATGAAATAATGGTAGCTCACCAAGGCAACTAGAAAGAAAAGGATGAAATATCATAAGCACATTATGTAGAATAAGAACTTGAAAAAAGGGCATATTGAACTCAAGAGAAACAGTCAGGCACCAAAAGTAGCATACTTGACGAATGTGAGTGAATGACAGAACAAGGAGAGGGATTGATGGCAAAAGCTCAAATGATTTTAGAGAAACAAAATAGAGGAAATTAGGTAGAGCCATGAGAACTGATATTGTGAAAGTCAAATGGTGAATGAGTTAGATTTGAAGAGAGTAGCAGCTCTTTGCAATGCATGTATATATTCCATTTCAAAGCCAGGGGAATAATGGCGTAATTTTGTTTTTATTTCCATGAACGGTTAGACAAAAGCAAAGTAAGTTGCATTTGTGTTTCATTAGTGAGGAGCTCTGAACAATAAATTCAAAAGAGAGTTCCATTAATATATATATATATATATATATATATATATATATATATATATATATATAAATATATATATATATAAATATATATATATATATATATATATATATATATATAAATATATAGATATATAAATATATATATATATATATATATATATATATATATATATATATATATATATATATATATAAATAAATAAATATATATATATATATATATATATATATATATATCGGATATGCAAGATTTGTAGATGAAACGTTTTCTAATTGTTCAGTTCACTCGTCAGGTGAATTCAACAACTGAGTGTGGATTTTCTATTTTCAGTATGAATATAACATGTTACATATTATAATATAAATATATTGTGTGTGCCTAAGAAGCTACGGATTAGACAATATTTACATATGATCCATTGGTGCTAATAAAAAAAAACTCCAGTGTCTGTGTGTATATATATATATATATATATATATATATATATATATATATATATATATATATATATATATATATATTATTGTTATTATTATTATTATTGCACCCGTAATTAAATGACTTGGCCCTCTATTATTACTTATAAATATAAATATTTTAATTATGCATCATCTTCTGTCCTGTTGCTTGAAACTCAGATTTGTGCTACAAGTGAATAAACCTGCATATTTAATAATAATAATAATAATAATAATAATAATAATATAGATTGATAGATAGATAAATAGATACATAAATAAATATATTCGGTATTGATATGTAAATGTGATGACTGCTCAGTAATGAAGACAAAGCGTTTACAGATAGATGGTGTGTGAGCATGTGCAGTGTTTATATATGTCTAGCTTGCATTCTCTTTCTCACTTTCTTCCTATACACACACACACACACATATATATATATATATATATATATATATATATATATATATATATATATATATATTTATATATGATTCATTGTGTAATAAAATTGCAAAATGGAAAGAACTTCTAGGATCAGCATTATCCATGGATTTACAAACACCTTACTGAACTTCCTTCACGACTAAAACAAATTCTCAATAATAATTACATTAGGGCCTATATCTTCCAGTATATCAATACACTTAATTTAAACCATTCGGATCATTGACAAACTGGCAAAAAGAACTGATTGTTAAGCTGTAGAAAGAAGTTAAATGTCACAGGATAATCTCAGAAACTCTGAATACCCTATTTACTACCATTATTTCATTCATTGGCAGGTATAAAAAAAAAAAAAATAAAACCTGTTGATAACCAAAGAAAAAACAGGTGTGCACAGAAAAGTTCTTCGGCATATTCGGGGAAATTAATGTGTCAAATTAAACAAATTCCAATGCTTACTCCTCCCGAGTTGCAGGATAATTTTCTTTCATCAATAATCTGTGTCAGTAAACGGACAATAAGCAATGAAACAGGTAGTAAGAATCTAAAGTCACGCTCCCCACGGAAAACTCCACTGCTACTGAAAAAACACAGAGATGCCAAGTTGAAATTCGTTCATGAATGTAATTCTAAGGAAAAATCGTATTGGGAAAGAGTATTACGAACAGATGAAACCAAAATTGAGTTGGACGTAATTCTAGAAATCATACATGAAGGAAAGATGGCGTTGCCTTCAAACAAAAGAACACAGTTCCAATAGTGAAATTTGGTTGTGGAATCATCATAGTTTGTAGATGTCTTTTTTTCTGCAAAAGTTACTGCTAGCATATCTGAATTAGATGATAGAATGAATGCCGCAGCATATCAAAATATTTTGGAAGCAAATTTAATGATTTCGTTAGAAAATCTTGAACTTACTTCTGATTGGATCTTCCATCAAGATAATGATACTAAGCACACTGTAAAATCTACGAAGTAATGAATTGCTGAAAATAATGTAAATATCTTGAAATGAGCAAATCCGTACCTTGATTTAAACCCAATCGAGAATTTGTGGCGTTATTCGAAAATTCAAATCCAATCGAGAGCTCAAACAAACATCTCTGAAAATACGAAAAAGATTGAAGCAAAATACGAAGTAAAATTTGCCAATCATTAATTGAGAACAAGAAGAGTTTGATTGCTGAGAAGTTAATAATGGCTATTCTACAAAGTATTAAATAAAGATTATGTATTTTGTATTGTACGAATACTATTTTCACCCAATATATTAGATAAATGGAATTTATTTCTATTAAATCAATTTTGCTAGTTTGCTATGTATATTTAGTTATTATGCATCTGTGTACAGTTAATTATATGAAAAGTATATTTATTCATTAGTTGTAAATACAATAAATTAAAAATTTCTTTGCGTACGAATGTTTGTTTATATATATATATATAGTATTACATTGCTGGTTCTTCTCCCGTAGCTTACTGATGGAAAATCATCATTTTAGACAGGTAGGTTTTGTCATGAAGTGCTATATATATATATATATATATATATATATATATATATATATATATATATATATATATATATAGAGAGAGAGAGAGAGAGAAAGAGATAGATAGATAGATAGATAGATAGATAGATAGGAACAGTTTGTGATGGAACGACGTATTCTTGATTCAGCGTTTGGCTGTTTAATTTCTGATGTTTTAAATCAATGTTCTAATTAACGGGCAAGTCAGAAAATGCGGATTAATTCTACCATCTATAAAATGATTTAGCATTATATGAGTGTGGGCTGAAAATGACATACGCTTACTATAAAGGAATGATAATTGAGATGCATTGTTTATTTCCAAGAGAAGAGCGGTCCGACTGTTCATAATATTTTCCAAAAATACATCAACAGCAGATATAACGTCATCATCACAATGATACTGATACTGTTGGGGAACAGATGATAGTCAGTAGAATAGCGTGTGTGCACAACTAGTTCAAATTCATAGTAACACCCAGCAGCAATTGAAACCAAGGACTTGTGTACTGGAGCATTGTCTTAATGAAAGAAGTCCCCTTTCGTCAGTTTTCCGGGGTGTTTGATCTTGATAGCCTATCGTAACTGCCTCAACAATTTGATGGTGTGACATTTTAAAGATAGTCAATGAACTTGCAACCGTTGAGACCATTACTATTCCTGCAGATGAAACAATCTTAGACTTTGTAGTAGGTGAGGTAGGGTTTTTCTACTGCATGGATTATGTCTTTGTTTCTGGCTCAAAACGATGAAATAAACATTCATCCTGGATTAGGCGATATCCAACTAAACCAGCAGGATTACACAAACAATATCACATTTCCTATTGATGTGATCAAACTGGTGCTATTTTGATCCGGTGTCTGAAAACGTAGCCCAATGAGTAGAAACCTTCATCATGACAAATTCATTGTTCAAAACATTCTCATCTACACCCGTGGACAAAATTAGAGGGAAGGGGTAGAAAAGTTATAAATATGATGTGAACTCGGTGAAAACATTGCAATACGCATTCTTGAAGTGACGTTTAACTCGTATTTATCGGTACTAATAATCGTTTGTGCTCCTTTTTACTTATCTAGTATAAGTGAGAAAAAATCAACTAATTGAAATTTAATCTGTATTGGTAAAATTTAATCTGTTGCGAGATTTAAACGAATATTGGGTGATAGGAAAATGCATTTCCACTCGATTCTATTCCCGCTGACAGCTAACGTGGAAAACGGAACACCGCTTCGCTCGGGACTCTGTTTCCCTGTACACCGTAAACGACAGTACTATCGCTCTTTCTCTGTAACACGGGTATTACCTTCATCAGTCTCAAAGAACACACAGCTCCTTAAACGAAAAGTCAGTTCGTTTTATCTTTCCTCGGTCTCCGGCAAGAAACCGAAATCCCTCGCTTGTGTTAGTCTCACCGATAACACATGTCACTTCAATATTGAGATGCCGAAGTTCACCTCACAAGTCTATCATGTCTACAAGCACATGTACCTTCAATTCGCCTCCTCTTGCTTCGGCGAGGTAAGCATCCGCCACTTCTGTAATGCTAAATCTTTTTTTCTAATATTTAGCAATAAGTTTAGTGTCAATTTATAAGTTCTTCTTCTTTCTTGAAAAACATTGCTGAAACTAAAAGAGGTGAAATCATTGCATTGTTCAAAGAAGGATTATCCCAAATCAAAATTGCAAGAATAGTGAAATGCTCAAGAAATAGTATACCAACAACTAATAAAAGATATAACGAAAACAATTCTTTCAAGAATCGTGATTGTCAAGACCGTAAATGTTATGCAAATTCAAAGGAAGATAGATTACTAAAGAGGGTATGGCTGGGTGATAGGAAAAAAATCTCTGATAACTTGACTGCTGAATTTCGAGTGGCAACAAAGTGATATCGACTCGCACTGTGAGAAGAAGGTTAGTAGAAGCTGACCTTAAAGGATGTAAATTTAAAAAACAAAATTGTGTCTGAGGTTAATAAAGAAAAAAAAAAAGACTTTCTTTTGCAAAAGAGCATGGAAATTGGACGGCCGAGGATTGAGCTAAAGTTGTCTTCTCTGACGAAAGCAACTTTGAAGGAAGTTCCTTTGTTAAATAAAACTAATTTATTGAGCATAATTGATTTTATTACGCTTATTAATACGGTATTTTTATTGTATAGAAAATTATCTCTAAATTTTTTATTTTTATTAGATTTTTGGAACCCCTGGTGTTGTTTATGTCCGTCGAAGAGTTGGGGAAGCATATGCTACGCAATGTATTGCCCCAACTGTAAAATGTTGTGGTGGGAGCGTAATAGGTTGGGGCTGCATGACAGGAATGTTAATCACATGTGAGGGTAGAATGAATTCCAACACTTACACAAGCATATGTTAGACCAATGTTACCAACATTCATTAGAGAAAACAATAATATACCAGACTGAGTAATTTTAAAAAAAAAAAAAAAAAGAAAAAGCACCATGCCACACATCCAGATTTTCGAAGGGTTGATATGAAAAAAAAGAAGTGAGGGTAAAGAAGTGGTCTCCTCTATCCCCTGACCTGAATCCCATTGAGTATCTGTGGTCATGTTTAGGTACAAGATATTCTTTGAAACGCGAGTTAGAAGACAAACTTCATGAAGAATAGTAGACAATCGAGCCAACTTCTTGTTCTTAGCTGGTTTCCAATATACAAAAGCGCATAATGGCAATTATATTAGGTTGGTGCAAAAATAATGACGTAATAATATCGTTTTTTGACGTATTTTTAACTTCAAAAAACGACATTATTACGTCATTTTTTTTGCACCAACCTAATAAAAGCAAAATGACTCCACACCATTAAATATAGATTAAATTTACTTTAAAAGCATTGTTCTTTTTCTTTAAATGATAAAATAAATGGTTTTCAATTGTATTTCTAACTTTTATAAAACTTCCCTATAATTTTCTCCCTGGCTGTATACCATGGGCTATTCTAATAGCATTGGTTACTTGATTTGTCGTCAAATGCTTTTCATTCATCATCACTTGACTGTCAGTCGGTGGTTGCAATTGCAAGACGTCCAGACCATGGGTCATCTGCAAGAATCTTCCTTATCCTCCTATATTCAGCTGCCTACTTTTGCACTGCCGATCAAGCTGAAGCGTCATCCTTTAATATAGCAACTATGTCAGCATTAATATCCTTGCGAACATAATCCTTTTTCCGCAAGTACATGATAAAACCACGATTCTAACTTTGCTACTAATACCTTCTGGATAGTCAGATACAAATATTCCTGGAAATAATCTATACAGTGAAAGTTAGAGATGAAATTGATGCATGCATGATTTCACAGTTTTAGTATCATTCCTTCAGCGTATGCACTTTTCAGTCCATCTTCGTCGGTAGATAGATAGATAGATAGATAGATAGATAGATAGATAGATAGGAACAGACTGAGGCTGGTAAACAGATAAATAGATAAGAACAGACTGAGATTGGTAAATAGATAGGAACAGACTGAGATAGATAGATAGATAGATAGATAGATAGATAGATAGGAGCAGACTGAGGTTGGTAAACAGATAAATAGATAGGAACAGACTGAGATTGGTAAATAGATGGGAACAGACTGAGATAGATAGATAGATAGATAGATAGATAGATAGATAGGAGCAGACTGAGGTTGGTAAACAGATAAATAGATAGGAACAGACTGAGATTGGTAAATAGATGGGAACAGACTGAGATAGATAGATAGATAGATAGATAGATAGATAGATAGATAGATAGATAGATAGATAGGAGCAGACTGAGACTGGTAAACAGATAAATAGATAGGAACAGACTGAGATTGGTAAATAGATAGGAACAGACTGATATATATATATATATATATATATATATATATATATATATATATATATATATATATATAGATAGATAGATCGATAGATAGATAGATAGGAGCAGACTGAGACTGGTAAACAGATAAATAGATAGGAACAGACTGAGATTGGTAAATAGATAGGAACAGACTGAGATAGATAGATAGATAGATAGATAGATAGATAGATAGATAGATAGATAGGAACAGACTAAGATAGATAAATAGATAGCTAGATATGTGGATAGATAGGTAAGAACAAACGAGATAGATGGATAGTATACGTGCAAATAACTAAAACATTGTTAGTGATTTGAGCTATAATAATAATAATAATAATAATAATAATAATAATAATAATAATAATAATGTTTCGAAATAAACAAGTATTTACGAAGGACAATTAAATCCAGACAAACTAATATGCAACTCCGAGAGATTGCCGATTCAGATGATATCAAACTTCTGAACTTTTTTACCAAACTGGACTGCCGCAAATTAACGCACGTTCTTTCATCTTTGCTTTCTTTTTATCTAAAGCACTCATTACAATCTTTTCTTTTTGTCTGCTACGATTTACTTACATTACTTTTGGAATTCTTCGCTCTCCGAGTGTCTTTTTTCTTCTTGTTTTTTTTTTTTCTCAGAAACATTGTTTCAAGATTTTCTAGCTGTTCTTTCGTCTGTCCATATATAGAATTTTCTTTTCTTCTTTTCAATTTTTCGTCTAGTTCAAACCGGATCATCTCCAGCAGACAGTTCCACAAGAACCATTTCCTGTAAAGTGATTTAAAAGCATATATTTGCTTAATCCACGTAGAGCTATAGGCCTTTCTACGCACATCAGGCTAATGTATAATATTATCCGCTTTTAGAAAGATCAGTAGAGAGATCATGGGGATATCGCAGATTTTTGAAGTACAACTAGTGAAGAAAAATTTAATCTTCCAAGTCTTCCAAGAAGGTGAATGATAAAAAACTTGAAAGGATATATATATATATATATATATATATATATATATATATATATATATATATATATATGAACAAACGGAGATGAGTATAAACAGACTTAGTTACTTAAATAAATAGATAAATATATAGATAGAGAGATAGATAGACGCACACTAATATATATATATATATATATATATATATATATATATATATATATATATACATGTGTGTGTGTGTGTGTGCGTACAGAGCTGTTCAAGTGAACCCCGTAGGTAATATTTTGAAAAAAATGTTTTTTTTCTAGACGATCAACAAATTTTAATTATACTATACATTCGTTAAGAAAAAACCTTTATTAATTCAAATACAACTGCTTTCAAATATTCTTATCATCCTCGAATAAAAATATTAATTAACAATTAAAAATTAATATATGCAAAAATAAGCCAAGAAGATAGATAGATAGATAGATAGATAGATAAATAGATAGATAGATAGTAAAAAAAAACTGATAGATAGATAGATAGATAGATAGATATTAAAGAAACTCAGAGGGATAGATAGATAGATAGATAGATAGATAGATAGTAAAAAAAACTGATGGATAGATATTAAAGAAACTCAGAGGGATAGATAGATAGATAGATAGATAGATAGATAGATAGATAGATAGGAACAAACGGCGACGAGTATAAACAGACTTGGCGAAAGATAGCTACATAGCTAGTTTGCTACTTAGATAGATAGATAGATAGATAGATAGAAGCACACTAATAATTGGTGATTCCTCCTTTTTTTGTTTTTTTTATGTCTACCTGTGTTTATCTAGAATTTTAAGAAGTTTCTGGCACTAGTGAGAACAGATTCTCGACCATTCTTCTTGGAAAAACTCTCATAATTAGTCGATATTACCTGGTTTTATTGTTTATAATTTAATTACAAAATTTCATTTGGGTTTAGATCAAGACTTTGACTAGGCCGTTCTAAGTCTTGAAATTTCTTTTTACAAAACCATTTTCCATGGATTTGCTTTGATGTTTCAGATCATCGTACCTTTGGAAGTTCCAGCCTCGACCTAAATACAGTTTTTGATGTGAGGACAAGACACTTTATTCAAAATTGCTTGGTGTCTTACAGAGACCATTGTGCCGTCAATGCATATTTTGCATGTTCTAGCTAAACCAAAGCACCTCCAAAACGTAATTCTGTCACCACAATGTTTAATGGTTGTTATCACATTTTCACTTCAAAATTTGTATTAAGAGCTTGCCAGATATACCGCTTTTTGTTCCTCCCAAAATGCCCTCGTTTAGTCTCATCCGGCCATAAAACCTATACCAGAATGTGTCTAGCTTATGAATTAATTGATGCAAGCATGCTTGTGGTGTTTTCGTAAGCGATGGCTTTTTCTAGGCATTCTTCCATGAAAATCGGCATTCTTTAGATGACGTCACACTGTAGATGTATGGACATTGATTCCAAGATTAGACAGTGAGAATAGGGGAATCGCAAAAGTCACAGAAGTATTCACCTGGGATGCTTAGGTAGATGAATCATGGTTTCTGCAGTTATTCTTCTCAAACGGTTACTTCTTGATTGTGCTGTCATACCAAAGGCCTTCTTATTATAAATAATGTGTTGCACTGTGGCAAGTGTTTGCCAAATCGATTTGATAACCTTTTCCATCATTATCTGTTTGAACAAGTTTCATCAAGTTCCTTTGATATTTCTATATGTTATTAATTTACTTACTATTGCAAACACAATGAATTATATTGTTTGACTGAAGTATACAAGGCTTACCAAATAAATGTCATGCATCATATTGATTTTTACATCTGCACAAATATTTTTTACACAGGTAAACATGTGAACGGAAAACACATAGTGTAAATGTAAGGGTTCACTTAATTTGGCATATCATAATTTTTCTAATATGTTTATTCTAGTTTTATAAAAATCTTTCAGAGTGGTTGTAACATAAAGGTGTTTCTTAACAGAAAATATAATCTAATTTTATAGATAGATATGACAGACATCGATAGATAGAAAATCACTTATATATATATATATATATATATATATATATATATATATATATATATATATATATATATATATTACCAAGAAGAGAGAAACCGTAAACGTTTTTGATTGCAACGAGGATTTAAGAAAAAAATTATGCTTTGTTTTTCCAAAATTTTGCTACACGGGTTTTCGCTCTCGCGCCCTTCATCAGGTAAAGATATATATATATATATATATATATATATATATATATATATATATATATACATGGAGCGTATTTTCATTCAAGCATGTTTGGTCATATTTAATGATATTATGCCAATTTATAGAGCGGAATACAACGTAACAATTCTTTATAAAAAGCATAAGAGATCCACAGAAAAGAAACATCAACTGCCACGTTTGAACAACTGAATGAAATTCTATGTAGACTTACATAAATTGGTATCACGTCAGAAATTCAACAACGTCTCAACATGAGAAAACTTAATACATTGTACAAAAAACTAGACAACTTTCAAATAATAATGACGAATTTATAAATATCTCAATCTATGAATTAACATTCACCAAAATGAATTACTCAACCTCGGACCCAATTGTCACCTTTACAGAAAATATAATAGCCTAGAAAAAACAAAAAAACAGTGATAGAAATGTTGCATCGAATCCCACAGAAAATGATAATTACAAAACCAGAAATCCGGGACTTACTCAAGGCTGAAGCGGTGAATGTTAGGAATGACAGAAAGGAAACACATACAAACTTCTATAAAAAAAAAGTAAACAAAAACAAAATCTGTTACTAAAGTGCTAGGTAACCACACCAATATAATATTTCTAAAAACCGATAAAAGCAATATTTTTGTTATATTAAATAAATCGGATTATTATTAAAATATGCAACAAATACTGGAAGATCACACCAAATATATATATATATATATATATATATATATATATATATATATATATATATATATATATATATATAGTACCTGTCAGTTGGTATATAAACGGGGTGGATGCAAGTAATATTAGTTATTAAAATTAATCCACAGAAGGTTTGATGTATTTAGTATAACAGACCATATGCATTTCTTATAGAATAAAATTACGTGAACATAGAAGATAATCTGTTTGAAGAACGCCTTCAAATATACTAACTCCTCTGTTGACGTAATTATCTTTTTTTGCTGTAAATACACACACACACACACACACACACACACACACACACACATATATATATATATATATATATATATATACTATCAAATCTGTAAGTGATAAAGATAATCTAAGTAAATACTTTTAATATAAATTATTAAATGTATAGATCTATGAAGTGAGCTAAATATATTTTTATACAGAACTATATGATAAACATCAAGAATGAAAAAAAAAACTAATCATATTATCGAAGAATTCTGTAATAAATTTATTTCGGCAGATAAGTTTTTAATATCAGCCTCATCAACCCGAAATGAAAAAAGGAGTTATATTCATACAGACAATATATTGCATAACCATTATTCAATATTGTAAATCCTCATGAAACATTTTCCAGATCAAATAATTTAAACATTTACTTCCAGTTCTCTTTTGATGTAATATATTGTCTACAAAAATTTAAACCATTTTGTAATTTCAGTTTCATGAGGCAGATATTAAAAGCTTCTGTCGAAATAAATTTATTACCGAATTCTTCGATGGTGTGTTAAGTTTTTTCCTAGACACAATTTTACCGCCATTTTCTAATCAGATTAAAAGTTACATTAGTTGATATTCTCTTCCTTAGTCCCATACCACAAAAAGTAGATCCAGGAATATTTATGGCAAATTTTGGCATTAGTAGCCTATATAGCAACGTACCCCACGAATTAGCTTAGGAAGCATTCCCATTCTGGATTGAAAAACATCCAGAAATAGTATATCCCAGATTCACTAAGTAGTTCATTATCGATAGTATAGACCTAATTCTAAACAATAACACTTTTGAATTTGACAACAAAAACTATACCCAACACCTTGGTACCGCTAATGGGAACAAAAATGGCGCCAACATATGTCATCCTAACATTAGCTTATCTAGAGGAAAACCTCTTTGAAAAGATAGAACAAATATATGGGGAAAATATAAAATAAAATCACTAAATACTGGAAACGACACTGAGATGATTGCTTATTTTCTGGAAATCCTCACGGGGTGATATTAACCGTTTCCACATTCTACTTCTAAAGTTACAGCTCAAAATCAAATTTAACCAAGAATATAATTTCAACAAATTACCATTTTTAGATCTACTCATTAGAAATAAAAACAACCACATAATCACAGATATCTACCACAAACCTACAGACACCCAATAATATCTTCATTTCAGGAGCCATCAACCAAAAAGGTGCCTGAAATCACTCCTCTATTCTCTAGCACGTAGGCTTTGTACTACAGTGACTGGCAAACATCTCCGAAATAAACCGCCTAAAAGAAGTGCATAAAACTACTAGAACGAAGCTACCCCGCATCACAAATAAACAAAGATTTTGAACTCGCAAAAAAAACTTCTTTAGACGAAATCCGAAATCCAAAGAAACGTAATGCCGAACAAACTACAGCATATGTTTCAGCATACAACAAGAACAATCCAGAACTATTTACAGAAATTACAAAAAAGTCTAGACTTACTTAGCATGACAAACTGAAAAATATACTAAAAACAACCAAAATAATAAAAAACAAATGACAATCTAAAAACCTAAAACACATACTAACCTCCTCCAAATTTAACAAACACACAATACAGAGAGTCAGAAAATGCAACAAAAAGATGTGGGTTTTGTGACATGATTATAGAAGGCAACTACTACACTTTTGAAAACGCCAAAACGATATTCATAATAAATAAAAATTTAAGCTTCAACTCCAAAAATCTGATTTATGCACTCAAGTGCACAAAATGCAAGAAATCATATATAGGTACCGCCAAAAACTAAACAACAGTGTCTCCCTACACAAAAGCAACATAAAATTACCAGGCAACAGAAAACACTTTTTTTTTTCCCAACACATCTATAAATGTAACGAGAGTGAATTTAAAATTATGCCAATATATCAAACAGACAATTCTCTGACCTACAAATAGAAGAAAAAACTTCATAAACAAATTTAATCGAGCACTAAATAGGTCATAACCCAATACGCAAAAGCACACAACATGCACACAAAATGGCTAAATACAGTGCTCAAACCACTTGCATCCATGCACACATACTCACTCGCGGGTATATGTGGAGCAAGAATATGTACATATATATACTGGCTAAAACAACAGACTTCTCAAAGGCACGCACAAAAAAGAGAATGTCTAATATCGAGAATATTTAGCATCGAAAAACATAAGAAAAATTAATTCCTTTTAATAATATGTGGAAATATCCGCTCATTGTCTGATGAAGGTCGCGAGACCAGAAACGGGTGTAGCAAAATTATGGAAAATAAAGCATTATATATTTTTAACAATCCATATTATAGCCATATACATACATACATACATACATACATACATATATATATATATATATATATATATATATATATATATATATATATATATATATATATATATGTATCATGAATCAATAAATGTTTAATTCCATATTCATTTTATTGACCAACTCCAGAGTTTCGCGTCAAATCTCTTGTTATTGTCAAATGTTCGATAACGAGCTGAAAGAAAGAAAGCGAGAAAGAAAGAAAGGAACGAAAGAAAAGTGAGATGGAAAAAATTGAAAAAGGATGAGTGATTAAGGATATACTGAATAGAAGTAGAAAATGACAGAATGAAATATAAATTTAAATATATGTCGGGCGACATGGGTTCATGCCTGCGTACGTGCATGTGCGAAGTTTATTTAGCAAGAATTCATTTAAACATTTTTTTTTGCTGAAGGTAACCGACAATTTTCACCGGTTGCATAATTTTTATTGTATGTAATCAATTTTCAAATGAATTATCCGAAGATCATTGTTGTTCAAATACATTCATACTAATCTCAATCGTTGCAATGAACTGGATACCGTCTGTAAGAGAGGGAATACCTTTAGTTGGTTTGATCCAGGCATTTTATGAAACTTTACAATTCAAATTTAATTAAAATATATGCATATCTCATAAGAGTTGTCAGGTGTAAGAAGGTTTATCACAGTTCTGACTACACCCGACAAGAATTTACAAAATATAACATATATTAAATAACTAGCAGCATGGCCCGGCGTTGCCCGTGCTTGATTCAAAAATCGTACAACTCATACAGCAATCGCTATCACTTGACTTAAAATATTTTTTACCCTTCCTTGCTTTTAAAGGAGTGCTCTTTGCCGTGCCTGATGTTGCTACATGCCTTACTTCTTGCCTATCTCACAATGCGATTTTTTTCTAAGTTCTATACTAAACATTAAATCTGTTACGAAAAAAGAACTAAACAAAATGAACACAAAACGATCAGCTTTAAAAAACGGACTCGTAACTGGAAAAACCGAATGTAAAAAGAATGTTAACAACAAATACTTTTTCACACCGAACCCAGTTCTGCTGAATCAGAATCAACATTGAGCTTAAGCAAGCGAATGAGCCAAGTGGAGTAAAGTGCCATGCAGATTTAAATTTTTCCCACTTCAGTCAGCTGAATCTTCCTGAGTATTCGTGGCGGCCAACTATAGGCTCTCACTCTGGCCAGTAAAAAATGGCAGCAAACTACATGAAAACTGCCGTAGAAGCATGAAAAAATTGATTATTTCTACTATCGATGGGAGTTGGGAAATGCAAAGTCAGTCTTGGCCTTCCCACTAACTTGGAGCATGTGGATGTAAATTTTGGTGCAATCCGTTATAAAATTGCGGCCGTGCATTCGTTATACACACACACACACACACACACACACACACACACACACACACACACACACACACACACATCCTGCCTTTTGTAGTTATAGATTTATACACACGTTAAAATACGGTCTCTTGTGTCGAGATATTTTCGTAAATATGACTTGTATCAATTAGATAATAATAACTTTCGAGTATTTTAGTAATTTCAAGAAAGGGCTCAATCCGATTGAAAGGATATGAACAAAAATAGAATAAGAACAGAGATTTGGACATTTTGTTCACAATTTTGAATTACGCGTACGAAAAATGGAAAATACAATAAAAGTAAACAGAAGTTGTCGGGTGATTTTAATGCATTTTCTTTTACTATATATATATATATATATATATATATATATATATATATATATATATATATATATTAATTCTCGCTTGTAGAACTCCCTTCCGGCTCCACGCTTTCCAACCAACATTAATCTGCAAAAAATTAAATGCAATGTCAATCGTTCCTGATAAAACCTTTTCACTTTTTCCTCATTACTGATGTTTCTGTCCCTAATTCCTTTACACCTTGAAACCCCTTTGTGTTACTGGCTGTACTACCTTGCATGGGTTGATAGCGATATAAAAAAATATTGAAGAGAAATTTAAATTTACTATCGACAATAACATTTCACGATCGTCATCTCCAGTTACCTTGATCTACACACTACCCTTCTCTTCATCCTTTCTTCTATCACACCTATCTGCTCTTGCTACAAATCTTCTGCAACCCCCCTGCATCCTAGTGGTTTCATGCCTTGCTCGGGGCGCTAAGCTTAAAAAAAAAAAATACGCCATTTTCTTTCGAGTGTCTGAAAGTCGCCTTCGTTGACTACCTCTTTGAAGCACCCAATCTCATAAGAGGCTTTGAAGTATATATAAAGTGGCTCTATAGACCCCTTTGAAAATGAAACCTCAAAAATCAGTTCTCATGTACTTAATTGTCTTATTTAATAATTTCTCGTTTTAATCTACTCTCTTCATATTCATATCAGTAACGAATGTTTTTTTTATTATTTACATTATTTACATTATTCGAACTATTGTCCTCATCTTTGTCGGCATATTTATCACAACGTTTCGGCCGTTGTACGCTCCGTCTTCAGGTGGTTGATATTTCGCACTGGGGTAGACTGTTTTTGTTCCACGTGCCATGTTTGATGGATGTCAGTTATCAGTTATCTCCTGCTAATTTCCCTCTGAAAGTTCTCCACTGCCTTAATTATTCTACACCTTTTTCTATGTGTATATATGCAATGCCGGTTTTTCTAATAATTACTTGTTGCTTTGATTTTTTACTTAAATCTTTCTTAATGATATTTTAAATGTCAATATTTTTCTTTTTTTTCTTTTGTCAATGAATTCATTTTTTAATTATTCTATGATCTGCATTCTAATCCAACCCGATTATTAACGGTGTGTTCCCATAACTCAATATCCTTTTATGTTCTTTAGCAAACATTATATAAGGAGCAAACAGCTATATACGGATAGAAAATGAATTCAATAAATATACAAAAACAGAAAAATTCGTAAACTTAAAAGAAAGCATGCTATTAGTGAATTTATTTCAACTATAAAATGGAGGCGATCCTAAGATAATTATAAGTGTAATGTAACGTCCGACAATTACTTTTAAGACATTTTTATGTTTATGCATTCATTTTATAGATGCAAATATTTAAGAAAATACTCTGTTTATGTTAAACAACATTTACCGGCCTGAATGTCCGAGAAATTTTCGAAGAAAATATTCATCCACCGACAGGAATCGAACCTGTATCCTATACGAAAACGTCATACAGCCTGACGTACCTTTAACAGATTTGACCACAGAGAAGCATTCGGTCGGCTTGGTCGAATTTAAAGGTAGTAAATTCGATCTTGCTAACCGATTAACGGTTAAAGGCACGTCAGGCTATATGATACAGGTTCGATTCCTGTCGGAGGACGAATATATTCTATGAAAATGTAAATGTTGTTTAATACTGTTTATTACAAACTGAGCATTTACTTAAATATTTGTATCTCTAAAAAGAATACCCGCCCGGCCCGGTGGCTAGGATCAAAGTGTAGTATCTGTGCTTTGTGAGCTGCTGGGTCGGGTGTCTGTCGAACTCTCTGCTTGCAGGGAGGAACCCTGACGAAGCTCCGCCGAAGGGTAGAGTTTCGTTGGGGGAGGTTGACGGAACTGGCCCCCCTCGGGGGGTTTGGATGGTTATTTATTTTTGGCTGGGCCTACGGGCTCGGAGATACCCACATTAAAAAGGCCTTGTGCCACATTCAATCCTCGTGAGTGGATTGATAAATACCATCTCTAAAAAGAATGCACGCTCGGCCCGGTGGCTAGGATCAAAGTGTAGTATCTGTGCTTTGTGAGCTGCCGGGTCGGGTGTCTGTCGAACTCTCTGCTTGCAGAGAGGAAACCTGACGAAGCTCCGCCGAAGGGTAGAGTTTCGTTGGGGGAGGTTGACGGAACTGGCCCCCCTCAGGGGGTTTGGATGGTTATTTATTTTTGGCTGGGCCTACGGGCTTGGAGATACCCACATTAAAAAGGCCTTGTGCCACATTCAATCCTCGTGGGTGGATTGATAAATACCATCTATAAAAAGAATGTATAAACAGAAAAAATGTCTTTGAAATAATTATAAGTCCTAACAGGATTCGTTATTGGCGATCACAATCTTAACCATATAAGATATGCAAATGAAACAGTGTTGATAGTACATATTAGTTTGGTGCAAAAATAATGACGTAATAATGTCGTTTTTTGACGTTAAAAAAATGACATTATTACGTCATTATTTTTGCACCGACCTAATATATAGAGGAAACTACAGGCCGTACGGCAGAATGTAATAAATGAAAGCGAGAAGAAAGGAGTAAGTATCAGTAGTAATAAGATTAGAAAGAAACAGATCAAGATAAGAAATACGAATTGGAGACACCAAAAGTATGACAATTTCAATAGATAGCTATTGTTTTATCAGAGGATTGAAAATGACACTTAAATCCGCGGAGAAAGGGGGGCACATTGGAACAGCGAAACGTACTGGCAAAAGACTCTACAGAGTCCTGCGAAACAGGAACATTTCGTCAGAAACAAAGATATGTGTACTGAAGTATTATGTAATATCGACCCTCCAATACGGTAGTGTATGCTGGACAATCCTCGCCGATTAAGAAGAGACTTGATGTAACAGAAATGGGATGCAGATATTATTAAAGGAGGATGCTGGGAATAAAATGAGGTGAATATTAACGACGAAGTTGTAAGGAAAATTGAAACTGAAAGGACACTTGGACTTGGAATCAGAAAGATTTCAATGGCACATAATGAGGAAAGAGGGCTTGGAGAATGTGACACTTACAAGACATAGGGAAGGTAATAGAAACAGAAAATAATCAACCTAATGATATTGTGTAAATGGTTGGTGGAAAAATGATTAAAAGGGATAGAAAGGGGAAAATTCTTACCTTACTAAAAGCCACAAAGACAGGAAGTTGCTGTGAGACCATAAATGGGTACATAGAAATAAGCATCTTTGGTGTTATATATATATATATATATATATATATATATATATATATATATATATATATATGGGGTTCATGGTAATGTTTATATATATCCAATAGCAAGCAGTAAGTTCCATACGGACATTTTCTCGCCAAGAAACCTTTGTGGAACAGAGTCCCGACAGGATGCTTTCCCAATCGCTCGAATCTTGACCTTTTCAAGTCTACAGTTAACCGTTATCTTTCCTGCCTAGCCCCTTGACCTTCATTTATTGCCCTTTCTTACGTACATACAACATCACACCGCAGCCCTCTGCGTTGAGTGGTTCTTGGGCCTTGTATTGGGTGATCATTAGTATCAAAAAATGACCAGGTGTACATGTATTTTCGCTGCGCAGCTAAGCACCTCAATATTTATTTTATATATCTGATCTAAAAGCCGGAGACTTGTTCATTCATGTGTAGCATATCTTGGAAAAGTAGACCAAACTGCGGTCATCCTCGTAGCTTGGCCCAATTGTGTTTACAAATCGCTAATGTGAGTGGAAAAGGCACTTTACTTTCCATAATGAGATAATATGAAAAAAGTAATAATTAAATTTTGTCTTTGTAATCTTTATCTATCTTTCCGTCTCTATATATCTATCAGTATGGGCCTTGTTTACATTAAATCAGGCTGAAAGGATTAGTTGCTGATAATTCTGTCTGGTAATCAGTGTGGGAAATGATCAGTTCTTTAATCAGTGATCACCCAGGAGAACAGATTACTGAAGGCGACTTGGCTTACGGCCACATCACATTGAGACACAGGTTCCCATAAGATCAACGAATTTCGGCAACCTAGAGCCTATCAGGACCTAAATTAGTGACCGCCTGAGAATACCAGGTGCTGTAATCTTCGATGTACGGATGATGCAATGGATAATGGCTCGGAATGTTTAATTAGGGAGCCGAATTCCAATTCTTGTTGGGTTCAGTTATGCGCGAATATCCTTGGGAAAGTTATGAATTCATCTCTTATCCCCGCCAGCAATGAGTTAATTAGAAAGAATTGTATCACTAGAACCGTTATTATCTCCAAAAAAATTCTTACAATCTAAAAAATATTTTCTGGCTTTATTATGTTTTGGAGGCAAAATATATAATGTAAAAAAAAAAAAGATAAAAATACAAGAAAAATTGAATACAAAGTTTTATCCCAGTATCTTGACAGTGAAATGTTAAAATATTCAATGTTTGAGTAAACGAAAGACTAATAAAGGCATGGAATTATCTAGCTGGATACAAAGAACTAACTTTCTTAAAACTCAATGTAATCGTCCCACTTAATGTCAGGCGAAATAAGGGACTCTCCTGGAGGTTAGCAACAGCCATAGTGACGGAATTCAAAAAAAGGTTCTCTTAGAGGAGACTGCCATTTTTTTTATGTCTCATTTTAGAGGCGTTGCAATTAACAAGCCGTTTCTTGCCAAAGATAATAATAGGTTTACACCACCAACACACACATACATATGTATTAGGTTGGTGCAAAAATAATTTCGTTTTCTCACATAGTAACATATGTTAGAAAACGAAATTATTTTTGCACCAACCTAATATATATTATTATTATTTTATATGCGCAGTACTTATTGGAAAATACTTAATATCAGTGATAGATGTAACGTATTTAGTTGTATGGATATAAGTTTGTGACCCTGGGTTTCATTCTTTTGTGATCATCTGACAAACTGGTTCATTTTTAAAAATTGAATCTATTTAGGCTTGTTTGTCATTGATTATGTTTGATGGTGAGAGGTGGAAGTTTTCCTGTGTCCGTATGGAGTGACACTCTCTCACACACATACATACATACATGTGAAAGCCACGGTCGCATAATATTCATATATATATATATATATATATATATATATATATATATATATATATATTTATATATATTCATACAGCTATATATATATATATATATATATATATATATATGTATATATATATATATGTATATATATATATTCATACAGCTATATATATATATATATATATATATATATATATATATATATATTCATACAACTATATATGTATATATATATATATATATATATATATATCCATACAACTATATATGTATATATATATATATTTATATATATTCATACAGCTATATATATATATATATATATATATATATATATGTATATATATATATTCATACAGCTATATATATATATATATATATATATATATATATATATTCATACAGCTATATATATATATATATATATATATATATATATATATATTCATACAACTATATATGTATATATATATATATATATATTCATACAACTACATATATATATATATATATATATATATATATATATATATATATATATATATATATATATGCATATATGTATAGCTGGTCTCAGTCGTATTCGAGGATACCCGTCTAATTGGATGGCTAGCCAATCCTTATTGCAGATGTTTGCTCAGGCGCATTTGTGCTTATTCAACAACCACCGAGCCCACCTGTGGTTTATACTTCAACTATGCTGAGTTACTGTTTCTGGGAAAGAGCGTGCTATCTGGCGTGATCAACAATTTGAACAAGGCCAGCACGCTCAAGCCATCGGCCACGATGACTTATGACTTCGTGCTATCACAGCTATCGATGGCCCCCGAGGTTTCCGTCTCTCCATTTTCCCTTACAAGGATTGGATCAGCCCGTGCTATGGTCTTGAGGGACTTTCCAAGCATTATATTCAATTTTTCTTCAATTCTTTATAATTTAATTTGTAGATTTTTATATATGTTTCTTTATAGTGGCAGTATGGTTTTTTTGGGTTATTTTTTTCTCAAAAAGGATGAGGACATTGTAACCGTGTTCATAATTAATATTACAAGGTGATCGCCATTTATATATTATTCATAATGCTCCAGTAATTTTTACCCTTATTGTACATAAGTATGGGGCTATTGCAATTGTACTTTCTACGAGTGTGTGGAGACCGGAATTTGGTATGTTTTTGTATGTTTAAATGCGTCCTATGGTCAGAGATCTAACGCTAATCTTCGTGATATGCATGTAGTAGTATTTTCAATATAATTATTCATGAATTTAGTTTGATCCGGAATGCAGTTTCTAAAGGTAATGATAATGTAAATTCATTAATAATATCCGTCCTCTGTAATATGAGTTGCATGTGTAGTCTAGCTGGTGAGTCTGCTGTTGTTGACGGTGTTTTATTATATACAGTGCGTTCTGCTTGATTATGCAAAGTTAATTTTTACCTAAAAATATACAAGTTAAGCAATATATTCTGAAGAATAAAAGCTAAAGTGTTGTTGATACTATTTTATTATTTTGTCAATCATTTAAGTTGTCGAAATATACAAAACGCGCTTCTTTTTAATGATTTATGAACTTAAGCCCTAATTTAGTGTTCGCTTTCATTAGGCAAATGGAATATAAAACAAGAAAAATTTTATACTAAATTTTATAAATTGAATTGTGGCGAATATGACAATGCATCGTGTGTTCTAAGTCCTAAATTACATAATACATATGTATAGCATGTTAAACAAAACAAAACAAGTCTGTTAATGCGGCTTCAAACAAACATGACATCCTCCATTCTTCAAAACCGTTATGAGGCGTCTGTCCACTGCTGACGTCAGTGTTTCAATTTCAGGTGTGATTGATCGGCAAGCACTTACAATTGCTTTCCACAGGACTTCTAAGCTGGTGAATTGCTTGTTTTCAGCATTAATCCGCCTCTTGACTATAGACCACAAATTTTCTATTGGATTTAAATCAGGGCTGTTTGGAGGCCATACCATTAAATTTTGCCCTTTGAACCCATGTCTGATAGCCAATTGGTGGTGCTTCTTGATCTATGCGCTGGAGCATTATCCTACTGAAATATCAACGATCTGAATTGGTTGTTCATCAAGCCAGGGCAGAAAGGCATCCTCCAAAAGCCTACAGTATGCATTTGAATTTAGCTTACTCCCTTTGGCTACTTTCTGTGGGCCTATTAGTTCATTTCCGCGGATCCCAGCCCAAAACATCACTCCTCCGCCACCCTGTTGTCGACGAATGCGTACTCCTGCCGGTCGACCATTTAACACCCATCCAGATGACCACTCATCAGGCCCATCAAGGGTAGCACGGCACTCGTCGGTGAAAATCACATTGCTAAAATTGATCTTCATGTAACTGTGTGCCCATTCAACTCTTTTCATCTTCTTTGCTTTGCTCAATGGGGGCCTCTTGATGGGACTCTTCACTTTGGCAAGGTCTTGAGGACCTCACAACGGGTAGTTTTAACAACTTTGGGCACTCCAGCGCTTTCAAATATTTTTTTACTAGTTTCATACGGTTTCTTTGAGACTTTATATTTAATTTTACGAAGATCTCTGGCAGTTAACTTTCGCAAATGCGATCGTTTAGGTGTCTTTCTGCATGATTTACTGCCTAAGACAAATGCTTTGATTGTACGGTGGTCTCTATGTAACTTTTTTGAAATTTCTAACGTTGACAGACCACTTCCAAGCAAGCGAGTAATTTTAGCATGATCGTTTTCAGTAAGACCCTTTTTTCTTACCCATATTAAGGATTTATATGGTGATTGCTTAATCAGACCGAACACTTGAAACTGTGCATTTTTACATACTTTGAGAAAAAGAACCCTGTTACTATACAACTTTTTTTTCATTGATCATATTCTCTTGTCTGAAAGTATAATTTAATCTGCAAGAAGCACAAAGTCTGAAAAAAACAGAATTTATTGACACATTAGATGAAAACATTACTTTGCATAATCAAGCAGAACGCAATATATATATATATATATATATATATATATATATATATATATATATATATATATATATGAGAAGGACAACTCTGCGAAGGGTCGTTTGGGGACCTTGTGGCACGTAGTGCACCAGGTCTCTATATTCGGCTCTCTAAAAAGTGTGGATGTTCCTGCAAGAAACCTTCACCACTATAATCAAATCTCGTGTACTGTTGTCGGGCTGTCGGTTTCCTAGTAACTGATCTGCTTGACCCTCATACGTTGAATTCGACGGGGAGAGTCGAGTATATATATATATATATATATATATATATATATATATATATATATATATCCGGTTATCGTGAGAAAAAATGAAGTATAATTCCACTGTCCGTAAGATTTAATTTAAAAGATGGCTCAATACAGAGTAGGGCTAAATATTATTTATTATAGAAGATTAAACAAAAACATGTTAAAATCGCTAAACAATAGTAATCGTGTCTCGACACTACAAATGTGTCTCCTCGGGCGATGGTAAATTGCTGGCGAGTGAAAGATAATTTAATTTCGAAAGCAGAATGCTCCTTCTATTTTTGAAAAGAATCTAATCAGAATTAAGATGAGGCTTGTGGGTTTTAACGTGATTAACTAATTGCTTGTGACCAACGCTAAATTCAAACTAAATATTTATACAGATCAGGACATGAAGTTGTCTGCATATAAATCCTAGACAGTTTCATTTGGGGCAGATAAAAATGTTTATATTATTTCGTAAAATATATAGAAGTATGACGTTCAACTTTCACAAGATGTTAAATGGGAAAACATAGTGAGGTACTTTAACGTAATTTTAACTGTTAATATGCTCGGCAATGTTTTTACATAAAATGTTGTAGTTAATAATTGAAAGTCTTCTTTAATAAACTGGTAAATAACTAAACAGTTTAAAAAAGGAAATCAGATCCTAACTAGAAAATTACTTTGGCAAATTAATATGCAACCATTACGTAAAGAGAATCCATATAAGATGTTGATAATACTAACTAATCAATGCAAGATGTTAATACTAACTAAACACCTGTACGTCTATATATGTTATGGGATCTTACCCATAATAATAATAATAACTGACTATTCCATACTTAATAAATACTGCGCCTCAGGCAGTAGTTCAAGTCGAGTCAAGAGTCGAGTCAGAGGCAGTCCGAAACAGAGTCGCGTTCAGACAATTACTGCAAGACATTGGAATAATGATACTGGTCGAGACTACATTGTTCTCTCTACTAAATCTGATTGTTCATACTAACACTTCTACTTCTCTGTATATATTCCTGTTTGTAATATATCTGTGTTATTCCATACCTGTGTTCGATTTCTTCATTATTGGTTATACCTTGGACAATCACCGTCGTACAAGGAACCGGACGATAACAATATAAAATGTTAATAATACTATGTAGACATCAATACAGAATAGTAAGTCATATAAGTTGTAACGCAGTTCATCTAATAATTATTACTATAAGAAAAAGTATTATTATTTATCCTATATTAGCGCTTGTGAGGATATTAATGTTGATAATTTAGGGTTATACATAGATGATGGTCTCATGGTAGTAAAAATATTCAACTAAAATTGGATTTGAATGAATATGGACACCTACAATCTGATTTTTAAACAGAATATGGTAATTAGTTACCAACCTTATGGAATAGCCTCTATGTGGGGCAACACATGATACATATGCATATGTTTAAATATAAATTTATTTGCTTTTAATCTTTTATGCAAGATTTTCCCGTATAGGAAAAAATAATAAAATAAATAAATGTCGAAGATTTCAAGCGGACACGCACACATACTTTGAGCTTTATATATTAGTTCCTGTATGAAATAAAGATTGAATGAAAGAATCCCGTGTGCACTTACAAAAATATGAATATATTTGTTGATAAAAAATAACACAGATATGAAACAAAAATATCCAAAGCCTAAAAGGGAATATGAATGAATTGAAAAAAAAAAACATGAAAATAAGTACAAAAGATTAAAATAAAAACTGAAAACTATGGTGTATATAACATATTCTGACAAGGAATTTTTAGGTCAGAGTTTTATTTCGACTAACGGCTAAGGTTAAAAATTAAAAACAAAACCAAAAAAACGTCGTTTTCAGTAAGGGGCGAAAAGAGCGGGCGGCACGAATGTCGTTGAAAAATGGAAAATATTTTTACCAAATAAATAAATGTGAAAGCGGTCGGATAAGTAAGTAGAAAATGCACGAGATTCACGGGATTATTACTGGTGTCAATAATGACTTTTGTCCAATGTCTACAATCGGCGGGTACCCTTCTCTTAAACTGATGTAGGAAAAGTACCCTTGTATACAAATATAGGTAAACCAATAAGTATGAATCTTAAGGAAAACAAAAAAAAAAAACGTTTTCATTTCATTGAACACTTTTTTTTAAAAAAACATAATTTCCTTTATTTTAATTTAGTTAATTCCATGTTGAATATGATTTACAGTTAAATATTAAACAGTGAAATTTTCATATGCGAATCTGTGCGAACCTATATATATATATATATATATATATATATATATATATATATATTAAAAACTCTGGCGTCTTTCTTAGTCACGTTTGTAACAGCAGTAAGAAATTGGACCTGGGATTTGAGAGGATTAAAATAAACATATTCGAATGTGATGAGGACGAAAATAACATAAATTTTAAAGTTCACACCTTTCATTTAAAAGAGTGCTCAATACCAAGATTAGAGCAATAATTATTTATTATAATTTTTACATAGGGACAAATCCGTATTTTTAGTGAGCATGTTGTTTTGTCCGTATGTAAAAAAATTATAGTATATATATATATATATATATATATATATATATATATATATATAAAAGAAAAACAGACCACTTTAAGGTACAATTATAATAATTTATTTCACCAGAGCCCTTTTAAAGATAGCACTTCCAAAAATGAACCGAAAAATGAAATTAAAATTTATATATATATATATATATATATATATATATATATATATATATATATATATATATATATATGTGTGTGTGTGTGTGTGTTTATTATGCAGTGTTACATTAGAACCTGCACATACCCACTACAGAACTTTACACCTTCTTTCAACGTTAAAAAACATTTTCGTCTCACCAGGTGGGAGATCACGATGCTTCTAAAATATTTTATTCTGAAATGCAGTTAAAGAAGCACATCTTTCATTCCGCCACTGGAAAGTTTCCCATAAAAGGTAAAAAAGAATTTAAATGTGGAGAAAGAAAGGAAGTGAAGTGATTAGTAACAGCGAGAGAGAGAAGGAAATAAAGGCCAAGAAAAGGAAATAATGGTTGAGGAAATAAGCGGGAGGGAGGTCTGACAAGCAAGGAAAAATTCAACCAATGGTGTTAAGTCGAATCATAGAATTCGATTTTTAATGGTTAACCTAGACGTGGTTAGGTTAATTTTTCTAAGACAAAAGCTTCCTGTGCTCGGAGACAAAGGTTTACTACAGTATTTTATGAAAAGGACTTTATAATAAAGATTAGAACCAAATTTAAAACCAAACCAAAATTTAAATCTTTATACTGTCATATTAATTATACTTAACCAAATTTTATTTATGAATAGAATACTACATCCATTTTAAACTTTCTTATTATTTTTTTAGCATACAGCGTTATTAAAGATAAAATAATTCAACTAATAGGGAATAAATTATTTAAAAAATAAATAGCTGGTAAAATCGAGATAGAAATAAAGGTAAAATAACATTAAAATTAATATTAACCTTCAAATTTCAATAACTGAAGTTGGCAAAGAACATTGATTCTATTGCATATAGAAAGGTTAAAACAAAATGGGGAGATACAGATGAGTTTTAATCGACACCCGACCGATTCGGCGCCAGTCAGCGTTCATATCCTTGAACCATCAACACTGAGTTGAGAAGCTGCTCATTTTATATGTATCGTTTTTTTTCAAATGTGAAAGAACATTTTAAATTCCTGTATTATTTTCATATTTATTTATTAATATTAATTATAAAGCATTATCAAAGAGCTTAAGTAACACTGTCTAAAAATGAATAATGGATAAATAACAAAAGAACGCAAAATAAAATTAAAAATTATCATATATTACGGTGAACTAGCAGAAGTAAGAATAAATTAGAATATTTTAGGTCTAGAGTTAAATTTCAAAGTAAAATTAAAATGAAATATATAATACAAGTACAACTAGGGTATATTGATCTAGGGTACGGTGCTATGTTTATAAACATAATATTAGGTTGGTGCAAAAATAATGACGTAATAATGTCTTTTTTTTTTTGACGTTAAAAAATACGTCAAAAAACGACATAATTACGTCATTATTTTTGCACCAACCTAATAAATGCAAATGGATTCATTCGTAGATTAGAAACTTCTTTAGCAAGATTGAAAGGTTAATTCCTTTGAATGTTTACAATTTATTGCCGTTTCATATTTCTGATTCAACAGATTGTCTTTGTTCGAGTATTTAATTATTTTAATTTTCACCTGCAGGCAGAGAAAACACGGTTCGTTTTTAAAGACTCTAGAGATTCTAGCTTGTTTTACGATTTTCAATTTAACATTGGGTGTTTTATCTTTATTTTTTAATTCCCCACAAAACTTATAAAGTGAAGTCATAGTTCGTTTATCTGCGTTATTAAAAGATGAGTTATGGTTATAAAAGCGCTTGTTTTGCCGATGTATTAGGTTGGTGCAAAAATAATGACGTAATAATGTCGTTTTTTGACGTGTTTTTTAACATGAAAAACCGACATTATTACGTCATTATTTTTGCACCAACCTAATATGTATGTATATATATATATATATATATATATATATATATATATATATTAGGTTGGTGCAAAAATAATGACGTAATAATGTCGTTTTTTACGTTAAAAACACGTCAAAAAACGAACTTACTACGTCATTATTTTTGCACCAACCTAATATATATATATTTCATAAAATATATTCGTGTCATTGCATATATATATATATATATATATATATATATATATATATACATATTAGGTTGGTGCAAAAATAATGACGTAATAATGTCGTTTTTTGACGTGTTTTTAACATCAAAAAAACGACATTATTACGTCATTATTTTTGCACCAACCTAATAAAAGAGTTCAGAAGTTCTGGGATTTTCAACGAGGTAATATTACACCGGCATACTGTGGATTTTGTTAAACACCTGTTGGATAACAGGCACTGGTTGTGATTTTTACAATTACACAGGTTATTTTTAAGACACTCAGTAGACTAAGCCCTAGTATACCCGTTACTCTTGTTATATAATTTTAATATTTTAGCGTTGTGTGATTTAATTATTTTTTCTAAATTATTTGCGCACTGCAGCTAAGTTTTAGAGTGTAACGGTTGAAAATTTTCCTCTGAGAGCTCTTTTTAGCGAAAGGCTTTTCAACTAATTCTAAGAATTTATGTCCTAATTTAGTGCGAACATATTGATTGTATGGAGGAGTATTCCATATTATTAGGTTGTTGCAAAAATAATGACGTAATAGTGTCATTTTTTGACGTTAAAATATACGTCAAAAAAGGACATTATTACGTCATTATTTTTGCACCAACCTAATATCTTTCTTTTTCTGTTTATCGTCTTGGAATGAGCATAAATTTCCACAAATGCAATTTTTGTAGATTTAGAACCACTATCATTAAGGATTTTATCGCAGACCGTTTTCTGTTTTTTTTCATATATATATGTATATATATTTATATATATATATATATATATAAATATATATTTATATATATAAATATATTCGTGCATGAAGTAAGGTAAATATCTTTTTTTATTGTAAACATATGTGGCGAAATGTACAGAATTTATGCTAATTAAAAAAACATACAACAAAATATTTGCTAAAATGATTCTATAATAATATTTCCTGTAAAATCGCTTATTGCGTCCAGCATGAAACAGTCCGTCGCCTCCGAGTTTTGTTCATTTATATATATATTTATTAAAGACATTTTTTATGTTTAACATTCTTTTTATAGACACAAGTATTTAAGTAAATGCTCTGTTTATAATAAACAGTATTAAATAACATTTAGCGGCCTGAATGTCCGAGAAATTTTCATAGAAAATATTCGTCCTTGGACAGGATTCGAACCTGCATCCTACACAGAACCGTCTTTTACGCTGACGTGCCTAACCGATTCGGCCACCAAGGATCGTTCGGTAGACAAGGTCGAATTTACTGCTTATAAACTTCAATCTTCTATGAATCTCGTACATTCATAACTGCTCATGTGTATCGAATGTAAACAAATGACGAATATTTTATTTACTTAAATACTTGTATCTATAAAAAGAACGTTAAACATAAAAAATGACTTTAATAAATAAATTGTCGGACTTTGTCCATTTCGTAATATATATATATATATATATATATATATATATATATATATATATATATATATATATATATATATATGTCTGTGTGTGTGTGTGTGTGTGTGTGTTATATTTTCATATGAATATTTATCAAGAATGGTCATATGTAGAAAAATAATGTATATTTTAAAATTGTTTTGTTAATGTAATAATCATATATCACCATATATATATATATATATATATATAGATATATATATATGTGTGTGTGTGTGTGTGTCCATATATATGTATGTCGTATGTAGATATATCATTACATTTCTGTGTCTATTTGTATCATTTTTATAATTACTTAGATGTGTATATTTGTATTTAAATTATAATTCTACTTTTGTACTTGGACGTATATTAGTGATGTTGGTGTATGTTTTTGTACATTTTTTCATTATTTTCTCAATTATCATAACTTATTTTAATCAATATTTATATCAATATTACGTTTTTCATTTATTTACAGCTATTTTATGTATTAATCGTTTTTTTAGAACACACCCCATACATAAATATTGACTACTTGAGGATTTTTACCTATACATATTACGTACCTTTCCTCAACATCTTATTAGTTGCTAACAATAAGAAATTAGATTATAAATTTTAACGTAAAGCCAGTAACGAAAACGATCTAATTGGTTTCTTATTCGCACCACTATCAAGAGTAAAATCTAGAATAATCATAGGATTCTGCCTCAGAGCCCTTAGTATAAGTAAGCCGGAATATCTAAAAAAAGAAGAGAAATGTATTGAGGAAACATTCAAACTTCATCATTACCCACGTCATTTTATCCTCAACGCTAAAAACGAGCTAAGAAAATCCACAAAGACAAAATCTAGACTGCACTAATAAGATTTCTAACAGAAATTGCACAAAATTCATAATCCTACCCTCAAACACACTACTAAACTGGTAAATAAATTTGTCATCCCTCATACTAAGATCGTTACCAACACTCCCAAAGCAATCAGAGATATAATTTTGAAGAAAAATAAACCCAACAACAATTCAAATTATTCTGTTTATCAAATAAATTGTTTACAGTGCAAAAATGTTTATATGAAGGAGACATCATGTGATCTAAATACAAGAATCTCCGAACACAAGTAAAATTTACGTTTCGACAAACATTCTAACTTTCTCGTATTACAGAGGGACGAGCAGTTAATAAGTTTGATTTCACTAATGTCACGTTAATTAAAAGCTTATATAATTCCTTAAGGAAAAAAACACTTTGAAATCTTCACACTAACATCATTACAAGCTATAAACACATTCCTAAAACATTACATCGCCATCTTTCTTTGAGTCAATACTTAAAGAAACTAATTTATATTTATCTAATACAAACAACACTTTAACAGCTTTAGATTAATAGAATACCATCCCGTTATGTCGACTAACCACACAAAAGTGAAAACCTTAGAACGCTTGCAAGTAGTCAGACACACATACAAAATTAGGAATACGCATTACAACCGAGTCTCGCTTAAATATACTAGATTTAGATACATATAGAATTATCTGACGTTTTAATGCACCTGATACATGATTGATCTATGAGAATCGACCCAAACGAAATTGAAAATAACAGTTCTGTCGTTTTGTCTGCTTCCTCTGAATCTTTGACGAAGCTTTAATAAAATTGAAACATGTTAGATTAATACGTTTCCTTTTTGTTCTTTTTTTTACATTATATATATATATATATATATATATATATATATATATATATATATATATAATGATTTCACCCTAACAAGGCGATAATGCCACTAAGACGAAAGTAGGTTACTAACATTTGAAAACAAGATTTTATTGGAGACTATAAAAAAACAGCGTTCAGGAAGTCAGATTATGGAGACGGACATTGCGTTTAAAGTTTTTGAAGATAGTAGGTAGAACGTGAGCAAGAAATCTGAAAAAAATGTTTAATGGCTGAGAAGCGCGAGGAAAGAAACTATTAGAAGATAACTACCTATTTTGACAATAAAACGAAGGTACCCAGTAAATGATTAAGCAGTAATAGGCAAAATCCAGAGTTGGATACGCAATAATTTACATACAAGAGATTTCGTCTTCTGTTCTGATTCGTCTTTGGGCGATAACATTCTATATGCAGCTATAAGATTAAGAACTTCAAAATTAGTTCACGTGGTGCGAAAAAGTATCTACTACTGGATGGAAAACTATGTTGAAAATACAAATTCTTGTTGTAATTTTCATGCCTCGCCATGCTGGAATTTTATGCAGTAAAAGAGTTTGTGAATGTTTCAAATGAGTATAAAATCATTCAATGCACAGCCACTCTGTAATTATATTAGGTTGGTGCAAAAATAATGACGTAATAATGTCGTTTTTTGACGTTAAAAAATACGTCAAAAAACGACATTATTACGTCATTATTTTTGCACCAACCTAATATTTAAACTAATATGCAAATGAACGAGAAGATAGACACATTTCGTTCTGAAAACGAATGTTTTCAGACAGTATTACCCAATTCTTGGTAAAATTATCTTTACGCAAAATTGAAATTTCCGAAAATATTTTCAACAATTTACGAGATAATTGTGAAAAATAATTTGATATCTAGATAATATATATTAAACTTACCAACCATCAAATACTTATAGCGTCTTCTTTTCTTTCTTTCTTTCTTTCCTGAAAGCATACGACACATGAAAAGAAAAGCTCATAATAGCTCTCCACCTCACTCTATTCCTTGCAACTCTCAACAAATTCCTTCTCTCTGACACCTCCCACGTTTTGTCATCCACTTGCTTAAGCCCGCCAGCTATGTCATGCATTGTTTTCCCTTGTCTCTCTTTCCCTCTATTCGACCTGTGGGTATCAGATTTTTCATGACCTCCTTCCTCATTATGTGTCCCAAGAAGTTTAGCCGACTCTTTCTGATGTTAAGTATAAGCCTTCTCCTTGATTGTAACCTCCCTAAGACCTCATCATTGTTCACATGCTCTGTCAATGTTATCCTTAGCATCTTTCTGTGGTACCACATTTCCGTCGCCATTCGTTGCCGTAAAGAAGAACAGATGGCACATAACAGCTCGGTATTCTTTTCTTCGTTACCAAAGAAATCCTCCTGTCTCGCAATACTTTGCCCAGCTATCGGGATGCGTCCTTGGCCATCCCAATATGTCTACGGATCTCAGTGTCGCATTGACCGTCCTCTGACAGAAAACATCCCAAAACTTCTGAGTTTGCTTGATTCTAGTGTTCCCAACCTTCAAAACGCATTTAAGACTAAACGAAAATAAGTTAAATCTCACCCCCCCCTCTCTCTCTCTCTCTCTCTACCGATAAACAAAATTTTAATGATTTCAAGATTTATTACAACATAATTTTATTTCATTTTCGATAAGTTTTAGACAGAAATTTGAGTTGACAATGGGAATGTTTCTTATTGCTGTATTAGGATAAATTTTCTGAAAATTCCTTAGCAATTATACTTTTCCAAATCAACAAATCATTCCATATATATCATTTATGCTCTTACTAAAAAGAATGAGTTATCATAATTAAAGAAAAGAATAACGACCACAAAATTGATTTACCAATGAAATAATAAAGGAAATTGTTGAACTACGACGATACTAATCACTAACTAAACGCTTAATGAAAATCAATAAATGAAATATTTCTTTTACTTCTACATACATCACAATATAAAAATAAAATTCGGATATTTATAGAGTTCTATCTTAATGCATTTAGAATGTGAAGCCATTGGTGAAGAAAAATATATTGAAAATAATTTAAATATCTCCCGTATCGAAATTATTTCATATATAACGGGAACGCGAAAGCTTACAACACCGAGAGAAATAAATAAGGACATAACACAAATAGCCTTGGCACAAAAGCCTACCTACTCTGTAAGGACTATAAACCAATAGAATTCATCCAAAACAAACATAAAATTTGTCATAAATACATGAGAAATATTATACGACATTTAATTTAAAGAAATAACATTAAGACTGAAGCCAGAATATATATATATATATATATATATATATATATATATATATATATGTATATGTATACATATATATATATATGTATACATACATACATGTATATATATGTATATGTATATGTATACATATATATATATATATATGTATACATACATATATATATATATATATATATATATATACATATATATACACACACACACACACACACACATATATATATATATATATATATATATATATATATATATATATATATATGTAGATTGCAAACAAAGTTTCTATAATGCCTGTAGGCGATATACAGAGAAAAAAATGGCTATGAAAAACAGGCTGATATTTAAGAAAACAATATATTAAGTATATTATTCATTTATCGTAATAAGTCTGGACATGATTCCAACTTAAAGAATGGTTCTGATTAGAAAGGTAAATTAATTTATTAAAGCGAAAATGTATTGAAAGTTGTCTCATTTCTTAATTTACGGTAAATTTGCACCCGGAATCATACAAAAATCATACATTTCTCGCAAGGTTATAACAAATAGAACGAGGAATAAATAAAATCAATACAAATAAATGTGATTAAAATCTGACTGAGAAATATCCGACGTCGAAAGAAAAGTTGTTTATCATCTCTGTATCTTCCTTCCCTTTTCATATATAACATCAATCGTGACCATATTTTGTTTTGCCTGAAGACGTTCGTTTTGGAAGGAAATGCATCATTACTGGTCTACGTCTTGCCATATATTTACTCAATGTTATTCTGATATATATATATATATTTATTAAAGACATTTTATGTTTAACGTTCTTTTTATAGATACAACTATTTAAGTAAATGCTCTGTTTATAATAAACATTTACCGGCCTGAATGTCCGAGAAATTTTCATAGAAAATATTCGTCCTTTGACAGGATTCGAACCTGCATCCTATACGGACCCGTCATTTACGCTGACGTGCCTTGACCGCTCGGCCACAAAGGATCGTTGCCTAGGTTGAATTTACTGCTTGTAAACTTCAATCTTCCATGAAATTCGTACATTCATAACTGCTCATGGCGTATCAAATGTAAACAAATGACGTCATACATTAAGAAATGGACAACAAAGTTACCTAATTAATTGAGTACCTTTCTTATGAAATTTTATTTCAATCGTAAGCGTCTTATTTAAAAAAAAATATAGTATTACATTTTTTCATAAAGCATCGTAAACGTAAAGGTGTAAAGATAATTACCAAAAAAACAAAAAAAATTAAAGCACTGAAACTTTTCCTAAAAGTAATGAGGTAAGTCGGTCCACTTAAACCTCATTTATGTCACTTCTGTCCTTCCGTACTTTTCAACATGTAAGCTGTCAATACGTGATGAAATCCTCAGTTATCACGCATGTCAATCCTCACCGCTGTTAAGACCTGCATTCTCTTTTATTAAACTACATTTATTGGACGCGTAAATCTAATAATGATTGTTTAAAATATATTAAATATACTTTATAATGTCTAATTTTCTGAAAATAAATTTAAGAAACAGTATAATTGATTTTTGACAGAACGCAAAAATATCACTTTTGTGTACAAAATTGAAAAAAAGAAAATGAGTGACGATCGTTTGGGGCCAATTTTCCTTAATAAAAAAAAATGACTTTTAACAAAAATTTTGGACATGCTAGGAATGATTGAAAAATGTAAAAATATAATAAAAAATACTTTGATCTTTCCTCTTGATAATAACATAAACATTTAGACAATAAAAATATTTTCGTTAGGTTTAAGGCTTTTTTTATCATGCTATAAACATTTTACGAGCAATTTCATGGTGGTCCATATTTGAAATGGAATATGTCCGAAAATTATATAACATATTTTCTGTTTAAACATTATTTTAATAGATACAATTTATTTAAGTAAATACACTGTTTTAATTAACAGTATTAATTAAATTTACAGTCCTGTATGTTCGAGAAATTTCGTTGAAAGCAGAGCTGGCCATTAAATATGCTATGCGTTACCCCTCCCTCTTATTGTTTTTTGTGTACCTACCAAAGTTTTTTTTAACACCTATGTGAGAAATCCAAGAATTTGGCGCCATTCTTTTTATTTGGATTCTTCATGACTGTTACCTGCTACTGAAAAGAAAGTTTAAAGGATATAAATGGTTGGATGCAGAGATAGAATGTCATAAAATAAAATGTCTACTTAAAAAGATTTTCTTGCTTATTATTGAAAAAGTTAGTTACATTTTCATTTTGTTAACTTTATTTTAAAGAAAATTAAAACTTTTTAAAGAAAAAATTGCTAGAATTCTTTTATTATTTTTCTTTCATTTATAAATTTATATTTTAATGTAATGTGAAATTTTAAATAGTTTTTTTTTTTTCTGAAGTAGTAGATCTTTCTTTCAATTGTATTATAAAGACCGTTGGATTTTCTCGCTCATTTCGCTTGGTATTTGCCCAAATTTTGAATAAAATTGATTGTTGGTCTTAATTGTATTTCTTAACCTGGAATATAAATTTTATCTACTTTTTAAAATGTTAAGAATCTAATATGTTAATCGCTGACGGCCATTACTTTTTGCTTTTTTTTTAATGGCACTAAAAATATTTTTATTGTTTTAATATTTTACTACCCCACCCCCCAAAAAAAACATTTAACAGAAAAGAATAAAGTTTGAACATTCTTTTTACACACAAAAACTTTTTAACGGAATTTAACGGATTTAAAAGCAAAAATGAAGAAGTTAAATCATACTAGTGTATAATTTAAGAATGACAAAATTTCGCAAAAAAAACCCAAAAAAACAACTAGAATTTTTTCAGGTCAAAAATATCATTTCACACCAAGAATCGATTTTATCTAACTTTTGGGTGAATACCTAGTGAAATAGAGGACTAAATCCAACAGTTCTTATAGTACAAGTATCTCATTATTTTGAGCTAAATTATTGCCTATTATTACTATTATTATTATTATTATTATTATTATTATTATTTTCTCTATGTTGTTTTTCTATGTACAGTAAAAATATAAACTATTAAATATATTTTATTGACAGTACCAGCAATATACAAATAAACGGCCAAATCTTTATAATTAGAATAAAAACGTGAAATTCCTTTCATAGTATTCATAATTATATTATGCAACCATCATTTGAATTTGGGTTGTTACTCTTCTGGCGATTTTGCACAAAAAACACAGGGACTCGTTTTAAACCCTGGTTGTTCTAAATACAAAGTCAGGTATACTCATACAAAGGAAAACGGTAAAAAAGACATCAGAATATCTGTAAAGCAATATCAACCACTAAAATAAGTAAATATTTTTTATTTGTTTATTTATTAATGTATCAAACTTTTAATGGAAAATATTTGATTTTTTGTCATTAATTTTTTGCTCATTTTCTTCTATGCAAGATCAAGATCTTCTCTTTTGCTATTTATTATTAATAAGTAAAATACATTAAAACTGATTTTAGCTAATTATTAATAACCAAAATTATCACAGGAGAAAGAGCGAAAAATTCAAGAATTTCAAAACAAATTTATTTTTAATCAAAAATTAAAATGAAATATGTTTTTAAAATTAATCTTTCAGCTAATTTTTAAGAGGACAATAATATAAACTCTTTTTGTTGCCATATTTCATAAATTCACAAAATAACCTTCTCGAAAAATTTTGCAGAATAAATATTAGACAAGACATTTACGCCAAATTTTATCTAACTACTACTGATTTGAAATTGTTTTTCGTTGATTTTATCAAATGTCAATTATTAATTTTTTTAATCAGTATGTTCGACTTTTTTAGTTTTAGTGTTAAAATTATAGAATATGGTTAAGAAATGTTTCTCAAACAAAGACCTTTGTCAACTTTATCTATAATCTATAAATAAATAAAAGTTATCGAATTTTTATAATAATTTAATGTTTTTTTTATTTAAAATTTCCCTCTAACTTTGTGATAAAACTTTATGAACAATGGATCTGTCCAAAAGAAAATGAACTAAGTATACTGCTGCGATTTTTTAGCTGGGGAGTAGGGGGTACCATTCACAATCCTCGCCCCGGGCGCTACCAGAGCTTTGCATACCAGTGACCTGTTTAAATATGTTTTCAACATGGTACATGTAGTAATTGAAGAAGCACGGACCAAGCGAATTTCCCATACAACACCTTTAGTTTGGGTGTAGATGTTACCCTTAGTGTTGTAGAAGGGGTTTTTGGTTGTGCATGCATGTTATAATTTTTAAGGATATTTGATTTGATGGATGGAGGTGGGATAGAATTATTTGTGTACACGTCGTTAAGAATAATGTCAATGATTAATCGACGAGGAGGTTTGTGGATAAATTTTCAAAGCTGGATGACGCTAAGATACCTTGCGTTGTTTTTTTTAACCTTATAGGAATTTGGGGGAATTCGTGGGTGGACGTGATGCTGTAATTGGTGGATAGGAATGGGGTAATGATGTCATTAAGCAATTTTGATAGCCCATAGATAGGGTTTGGGACTTGCGAAATGATTGGACGTAGAGGTTATTCGGTTTTGTGTATTTTTAGATTTACGTATTTGTATCCAGTTTCGTAGTGTTCGGTGTTTTTTTGATTTTCAGGGAACCGACGTCAGCCTTATTCGCTATCAAAAGTTTGTTGAAGGATCTTTTTGGGGTCTCCGTGTGGTTTCTGTTTAGTTTGTTGAATTTAGTTGGGTCAGCATTTTTATGGTAATCGATTTTATCCAAAAGTATATATATTAGCTTTGTCTGATGACAATGTTAGTTTTGTTTCTATCGACTTTTTATATATACAGTGTAACCCGGATATAAGAGAGTTGTCGGGACCGGAGACGTCTCTTATATCCGAGTTTCTCTTATATCCGAGTTTGGTCTATTTTTGTTTAGGTAAGTATGGCTCTAGTTTGGGACCAGAGAAAATCTCTCTTATATCCGGGTTTCTCTTATACCAGGTCTCTTATATTCGGGTTACACTGTATATATATATATATATATATATATATATATATATATATATATAATGTGTGTGTGTGTGTACAGACAGAGAGAAAGAGAGAGACACAGAAGAGCAAAGGAGAGGTTGTATAACAGAAAGAAAAATTTAAGCAAAAAATGTTTGACGTTAATGCAGAATTATTTGTTGGCGGGAGACCGGACAATGCCGTCTCCTAAAAATAAAGCATGAAAATATGGCCATAAAAAGAGAAAGTCAACTCATTTTAGAGAAGTGGCTATTCAGAATTTGGCCCATCCATATTCACCCTCTCTCCTCTACTTATCCATTATTGACTCGACTCGACTAAAAAAAAAACAAAAAAAAAACGCTTTCGAGTTCTGTTATATCTTCATGATTCAGAATTATCCAGTCACTGTTTCTTTTTCTTCCTGTCTGTCTCGTCCACAAAATCTTGAAAAATATTCTATATTTTCGGAAAGCGTCCGGAAGACGCCACCAACATGACATTTCCGATTTCAACGCCTGTACGGTGGAATTTATATTTTTTTAAATCAAGAAAGAAAAGAGAAAAAGAACACATTTTAAAAATATTTTATTGAGAAGTTACATCTTGCTCATTTGTCTTACTGTTTTATTTTATTTTTTGTGTTCTCTCTACTGAGAAGAGAGAGATTTTTAATGAAATAAGCATAATTTCGTTACAAGAGTTTTATTTTCAAGTACTTCATATTTTAATGGTCATGAAACTTTTGGTAAAAAACGTACTCTGTAGGACTTTGACAAGACATATTTCTTTTGAGAATATTAATAAGTTTATAAAGTTTAAAAGTTTTACTGCACTCACATTATTGACGTGGTGTAATGGTTAGAAAGCTTGTCTTGCTGGATCAATTACGACTGTGTAGTGAGTTCGATACTCAGTGGGTGCCCCATGCTTTCGGCCTTGTGCCACATTTAAGCCGAGCTTAGAAAATTGCTATAAGTCATTTCATTCAATTCTTCGACAGCATGCGCTAAATTTGACATGCACAAATTAAAATATATATTTTTAAATAGTTTAACACTAATATATACTGGCGTTCAAAAGTTTTATGCCAGTTACATAAATAATTAAACACTTTTATTTTATTAAGTCAGATTTGATCATTTTTGCCTGTGAACCTCGAGGATTGTAAAATGTTATTTCCTTTTCGTATTAGAAGGTACACAAAAAAGCTGAAAAAGGACAAGTATATTTCTTGGAGTAATGAAAGTTCTCAGATTATACTGTGTGCGATGGATAAATTATCGTCTAAATTACGCAAAAATGAAAACGAACACTTACATCTACATCAGATATGCTTACCAAAATTACACAAAAATATCAGGAAATACTAAAGGTTAAATTTATTGAATAAAATCACCATTAGCTTCAATCACAGACACAAGACGTCTTCAGAATCTCCTGCATCTCTTCTGGACGGTGTCCTTCTTTAAGTTGGTGATTTGATATAGTTTTTCTACTTCAAGTCAGTGGAAAACGTGTGACCAGGAAAGCGCAGTGTGTTGCTTTCCATGATTATAGCATCAGTCATGCTGATGGCGGGCCGAAAAGTTTCTCTATGGTGGCTAAATAAGAGCAGTTTAGTTTTAGAGACATTAAAATTTACAAACCATTTCCAGTTAAGCAGAGTCTTTTCAAAAGCAGCGGCCAGATTAACTTTTTTAGCTCTGACGGGTTTTCTATTGAGACAGTAGTAAGTAGCTATGTCATCATCATAAATGCCTACTTGGGAAATGATGACAGCAGAAAGATCAGTGATAAAGATCAAAAACACCTTAGGACCCGAAAGTGAATCGTGCCTATCAGGATTACTGCGAAAACGCGTGGTTACGTTCACCACTTACATGAGAGACTGGGGGATTGAGAAGTTCAGGGTTTGGCTACCAGCGAGGTCAGTGACGGGGTGCTTAAGCCATCTCCCGGGGGAGTGGGGCATTAAATTCGCCGAACATAAACAAAAATGAGTGTACTGAGATGACCTTTTCTTTATAATCAGAAATAGCTTCTGTCACGAAAGGAAGAAGATAGTCACCCACACCCTGAAGGAACATGAGACATATAAGAAAAAGAATCGCTTATGCTTTTTATGAGATGTCTCTGAAGTGTTTTCGTCCTTACTCAAAATTACTACTGATTTTGGAAAGTGAGTCGGGCTGATAACTTTTCGATCCCTCTGTATAAATTTTCACCATATTTTATAAATACAAAAATATTATTACTTTCTTTCTATATCGCATTTATCAGAAGCTTTTTAGCCGATCAATCATTCAGTCGTTTAAACTGAACTGCAGGAAATTGGTAAGAAAAATCGATAAACGGAAAAGACGTTGCAAGAGAAAATGGCTAAGAAATGCAAGTCAGAATATTTGCAAAAATGACTAATCATATAAACTATTGAAATGCTAATTTTGGTATTGTCATTTCTTTTTATTAAATTTCGTTAATTATTTTAATTTTATGTCCGAGAATCTGTCCGCACCCATTCATTTATTAAAGTAAAGCCACCAATTTATCCCGATTGAAAGTCTTATGGCCTTCATGGAAATTGGCAACTATTTAGAAGAGAAATGAATATACAGCCTCTCATCCTTAGGGTTACGTATTTGGCCTTGAGTTTAGTGGGTTCTTTTTTGCTAAGCGCCGTATCAAACACTATGGGTTATTTAAATCTAAATATTTTGTAGGGAATTTTATTTTATTTTAGGAGATAATAACAGTTTTAATAATTATCCCATAGCTGGAGGAGAAAAATGAATTCATACCATTCTCATGGGTATTATCACGGGAATATAATGAAGAAACGGTAATTCGAACTTGGTTCTCCGATTAACAATTTCGAGCCTTATCCTTTACACCAAACGCAAATCCAAGCTTATAACAGCCGTTAATTCCCAAACGGTCAGCCATCTAGGTACTGACCAGGATCGAGGTTGCTTAAATCCCGTGATCGTACGGGAAAACGTGTTTCAACGTGACGTCTCCTTGAACCCAATCGGTAGTGAGATATCCTTAACTGTGCTTATGTATTGCGTGGTAATTAAATTCACAAGGAATATCCAAGTTTTAAGAAAAACTTGGATATTCGCTAACACGAAGACTTAATTAAGAAGATTTTTATAGGTTATTTATTAAGTGGAGTGCAAATAAAAGCTTGATACTTTAAATTCACGCGGTTATCTGTTAAAAGCAATCCATATAATAGAATGCCTTCAACAAGACGAATGTCCGAAAAAGTCGAACGCCAAATGCAAATAAGCTATTAAGCATGAACAGTTTAGGAGATGATCTAGTGAATCAATACATTTTCCACTTCTGTATTTTGAATGTATCGTACTGTTTATCATTCGGTTCGCGTAGTACACATTTGGATTCTTTTAGCTACAGCTTTTTTCAAATCATACAATTTCTATAGAAACGAAGATTACAAAACGTGACCAAATTCAAGGAAAACACACGGTAGATGATGACAATCTCGAAATAGAACATCAAAGTCTAGTTTAAAAAATACTAGAATGAACACGAGGATAAGTTATGAATTCCCTAAGATAACTACTTTCAATCCAGCAAGGGAACCTTTCGATAGGTTTGTTATTTTTTCGTTATTATGAAATTGCTAGATTATATTCCTGGCAGATCAAGAATATGTGGTATTTAAAAAGACTTATGTCTTAGAGCTCAACAAAAAAAAAAAAAAAAATAAATAGAATGATTTTTCTACCAATTTGAAAATAAGTTTCATATCTGGACTCAAAGAAAGAGAAGAAATATGCACAGATTTAAAGCACTCATACAACAAAATAGAACGGTCACTAGCTTGTAAATGAATTATCGGCTTGGCTCATTAAGAAATGTACATGAAGAAGTCCAAAGAGCACACGGTTGAAACGTTATGAAAATAACAACATAATGAACACATTCGCCCGAATGTAAATCATGTAAATTATGATCTTAGGAACGCTGAAAGAAATGTATTTGTTTTGCATTCATGAGTATTGCTTGACAATCAGGCATTTCAATTTTATAAAACAAATTTTTATACCAAATAAAATGATGAAACTGGTATCAGAAGGAATCACTTTTTTCTCTCTTCTATTGTTTCAATGTTTTCGACATTTCTTGCTAAATATTTTCCAGTCTTTCTGATCCTTTTTTTTACTTTTATTTGGGATGAACGTTTTCTGTTTCTTCATGATACAACTTGTGTTCAACAGCTTTAATATCAGTATCCAATAAAAAATGTTAACATTTGTATATTTGATTAACATAAATTAGTCCGGTTCCTTTCGAAATTCAACCTTCAAAAGCTCAGTACATAATACATAGCATCAAGTGCCTGATTCTATATCTATTTATGTATCAATTTTGTATCGATTTGTCTATTCAGCTTTGTATTAGGTTAGTGCAAAAAATAATGACGTAATAATGTCGTTTTTAACGCCAAAAAACGACATTATTACGTCATTATTTTTGCACCAACCTAATACTTCTATAATTAAATCATTTTAAAGAAATTAATGTCTGACTGTATATTACATTGTTTTCAGCTAATTTTACCGTTTTTCCCATTACCTCACAGATTCGCAGTTTTCTGAAACTTTTATGTTGTTGTTGTTGTTGTTATTATTATTATCATTATTGTTGTTGTTGTTGTTGTTTTTGCTGTTATCATTATTCCCTTTGATTTCTGGTGTCTACACATTTCTTTCCGGTTACTGCCCAGATACCTAAGGTCAGAAATGGCATCACGGCATTTTCGACTGACCAATTAAAACACACACACAAACAAATATTTTACACAGATAAATCCCTCCATAAGGTGTGGTTTATACTCGTGAGAAAAGACTTTTTTTTTTCTTTAAGGCATGGGCTTCCAGAAATCCCTTCAATGAATCTACTGGAATCTTTCCCTACCAATTCGAGGGAACCAACTACGACAACAGGGATTTTTGATGTCCCATATGCCACATTTTTGAGATTTCGATTTTTTTATTATTATTATTATTATTATTATTATTATTATTATTATTATTATTATTATTATCGGTGTTTTATTTCTTTTGATTTCTGGTATATACTCATTTCTTTCGGGTCCCCCTAGAGATCTAAGGTCAGAAATGGCACCATAAAATTTTCCACCGAGCAATTAACAAAAAAAAAAAGCAAAACAAAACATGCAAATATATTTTACATAGATAAATCCCTTCGTAAAGTATGGGGTGTACTCCTGCGAAAAAGGTTTGTAGTTCTTTAAGGCATGGCTACCAGAAATCCCTTCATTGAGTCTATTGGAATCATTTCCAATCAATCCGAGTGTTCCAACTAAAACAGGGATTATTGATGTTCTCGTGCCAATTATTATTATTATTATTATTATTATTATTATTATTATTATTATTATTATTATTATTATTATCCACTTATTTTTTCTGAGAAGTCGTATTTTTCCATATGTAAAGTCAAAATTTCTGATGATTTTTCCCCTCCATCTATTTTTCCTCCTCTTTCTTCTCCCTCTCCTTTTTATTATTAATATTCTCTTTAATATTTTTCACCTCATTTTCTTTCAGCTACATCTACTCAATCTTTCTATTCTCGTTCAAATACCCGAAATTCTTCTTCTTCTTCTTCTTCTTCTTCTTCTTCTTTCGCTCTACTGAAAAGGTGCGGGCATCATTTTGACATGTATCCATTCATTTAATCCGAAAACATTTCATCATGGAACATTTTAGAAAATGTCAGAAATGACGTAGAGTTCTTTTATTTTTTTCAGTATTAATTTATCGCAGATCTGATGTTTTAAAATGAGAAATTTAAATTTTGGAACTATCGTTCATAGTACTTAAGTTAACCTGTCTATAAAGGGTAAATAAAAATGTTAAAACATCACAAGAACATGATGTTATTTTTTTTCCTGCCTCCATTTTCGACTTAAGTGCATGGAGGTTCATGTGTGTTTTAATGTGTTTTCGAGGTCATTGCATTTTTTATTGATTTCTTTATTTTAAAAATGTCTACCAGAGTTTTAAACCAATAGTTTTATATCTATCTATTTATCTGTGTTCATTATCTATCTATCTATCTATCTATCTATCTATCTATCTATCTATCTATCTGATTCTGTTCATCATCTATCTATCTATCTGATTCTGTTCATTATCTATCTAGCTATCTATTTGTCTGTGTATCTATCTCCCTATCTATCTATCTATCTCATTTTGTTTATTACCTATCTATCTATGTATGTATCTGATTCTGTTCATTATCTATCTAGCTATCTATTTGTCTGTGTTCATTATCTATCTGTCTACCTATCTACCTATCTATCTATCTCATTCTGTTTATTATCTATCTATTTATCTAACTGATTTTGTTCACTATCTATCTATCTATTTATCTGTGTTCATTATCTGTCTATCTATATATCTATCTACTTCAGTCTATCATTTATCTATTTTACCCCATTCTCGCACACAACCACATCTGTCTATCTTTATATCTCTCTATCATGAATTGTTGTTATCTATTTTCTATTTATTTTTCTTATTAAGTGCTCTGCGATAGTCTGTCTCTTTCAACTACCAATTAATATTTTAATATTTAAACAAAGCTTAAATACAACAATCTTCCACATGCAGACATTTTAAGACAGTGTCAATTCGGTAAACTTCTCTGGGAATTTATGTATCTATCTATCTTTTGCAGACTACAATCAGGTTTTACTTCATTGGAATTTAACCCTCAAGATCAAGTCCTATACAAATCAAGGTTTGCGCCAAACTTTCGCCTTTGCGTACCTGTTTAAAGCCAACATCTATATTTTAATTTATTCTTATTTTCCTATCATATTTTATATTAAATTTAATGGGCGTCTTCTGTGGTGTTATCTAATTTTTAATTATATTTGGTACCTTTGCGTTTGTCTCTCATGGTGATATAATGTATGAGTTAACATATAAAACAAAATGAAACCTTATTTAAATTAACGTATCTGTGTTTGATAGTAAATGCATCAAGCCTGGTCAGGCTTTTGTTTGTAACACTTTATGGTAAAGATATTCACAAAGATCGCTTTGACACAGTTAAATTCTCAGGATCTTCACCTCCTTCTCTGGTGTATATATTGCTGGAATCATCACTTACGTTGATTCTGATATAGCTTATGTTGCAAATGATTTACTTAAAAATGTGTGCTTCTAATTTAATTTCGTGGAATTTTATAATGCACCGCGTGCAAGGTCTGATCAAAAAGTATCGGAACTGGTGCAATAAAACTACAAAACTTTTCAATTTGTCATTTAATCTCCTTTGAAGTAGTCCCGTTCTGTAGCCACACGTTTTATGCAGCATTGTTTATATTGATGAAAGCATTTCTGGAACACTTTCTTGGGCAACTGTCTCGTCGCATTCTTCGAAGTCTTGAAATTTTGTTCCTTTCAAATATGTCATCTCAGGTGGTTCTCGAGTTCCTCCTACGGTACATATACTTTGCCGCTGTCAGTCTTGTTGAATTTTTTTGTGTATATATATAACTAGTGAGTTAGCCCAAATGACTTGAGTCACTTTATAGTCCACCAATAGAAGGTTAACCAATCAGAAGACGTAGAATATTCAATCCGTATAAAGGCGACCATTTTGTTTACTCTATCCGAATGCCCTGTGCCAGCTTGTCAGGCGAAGAGGAACAGAGGGAAGAACTACGCTCTGCTACTTTACCGGGATATCCACTGCTAACGTGAATTACGCTTCCCTACAGTCTTCGAAATATTCACTGTTAACCTCTGGATTCTATACTCAAAGACGACCGTCATCACGAACAACAAGTCTTGGTGAACATCTTTTTAGCAAAAGTGTAAGGATTATTATAAAATGATCTCTGAGACTGTCGTTTTTTAACCAGACGTTTTCTTTGGTTCTCAGCTCTAGAGCCCACTATGATTTCTTTAATATTCTTAATCATGTCCTTAACGGCTGCCCTCTCCTGAACTTGAACTTCTTTACAATGGCGCTTCAAAACTCCCTGTTATGCTCTTAGTTTGCCCTTCTGAATGTGTAGTCTGTTTGAACTCTTCTCTTTTTCCTATCCCCTCTTGCAGATGCCACAGCAAATCAACTCTAGACAAACCTCGTGCGCAATTCTGCAGAAAGATCTGATCAGTTGGTTAATGGGGCCCTTTAGATGTTTGGTAAGAATTAATGAGAATTATTGATCGGGATTCGACCAAATAACACTCTGATTGCCTTGAGGCCACTGGATTCTTGGCTTGCTTGAAATTTCTTCGGGGTGTCGACGCTCAGCAATGGGGTCCTGAACACTGTGGACGTAATCCAGATTCATAAACCCATCATTCGATTTACATTCTCCAATAAGGGAATTGCGTTGCCTGCACTATTGTGCCTTTTAGAAAACTGTCGAATTTCTTGAAACAATCACACGTTGTAGCCGGTTCTAATTCCAACTCATTATCATTTGAATCAGTCAGACACAAAGAGTGCCTTGTTTGTGATATGTACGCGCACGTAAATTTTAATATGTTTTAACAACAGTTATAGGATCTCAGGATAATAACGGACTCATTCCTTGCCACTAATCAACCTCAACGCATTGTTTTGACTAAGAATAGGGATTATGTTATTCGAACCTGTTAAATTTAGAGAACTGGATGAATAGATTACTGAAAAGAGTACATATAGTTTCACAGACTAACGTAGATTTAATTTGTTCGGATTGCTTGTTTTCTTGTTGTGCTTTTTATTATCTCTGTCATGTTCTCGGTGCAACTAGAGCTGACGTTTATCGTGTTCTTGTTGAATATCAAGTGGAGAGTGCTTCCTGCAAACGAGTGTTTGTGTATGGATTTAATTAATATTTTCCTACGTTTCTTTTTTGAGGTTTTTGTCGTACGATGCGTTAAACTATACGATTTTCCCTTCCTGATGACTTTTTGTGCTGTGTGGTGTGTATGAGAGTGTGTTGCCGTAAAGCCACTATCTTTTATGGTAGTTTCATAATCTATCTTATCTTCGATGAATATGGTTGCATTGTAAGAAATTCGGAAAGCCTAGAGTTAATATATATATATATATATATATATATATATAATTAACTGCAGGCTTTCCGAGAATTCTTACAATTGTAAGAATTGTCGGAAAACCTGCAGTTATGTATATATATATATATATATATATATATATATATATCCTTTAAACCCCCCAAAATACAACAGATCCAGTGTGTTAGCGAAGAGATTTCGCGATTAATTGCTTTAATATTGCTAATTGATTCAATGCATGATTATCTCTTTATAATATAAAATATCCGCTGCCTAATATAATACGTTCATGAAAACAATTGATTCGTAGTACGAAATTCCGGAGAAAAAAAAAACAACTACTAAGACATATCACTTTATTAATTGAACTATGTACTTAGTTCATGTCACGTTAACTGGACAACACTTCCATCAAAAGAATTCGTGGATTTACCAAATTACAAAATTCATATAAAAAATTCTCACTTGAAATATTTGAACTTTAGCGTTGCGACTTACACGTTCCAATATTATACAACCGTTAATAAATAACACATTCTTAAAAATAATCTTTCGGTCTACAACACATTTATTTCGTCTTCGAGTTTTGATTTTAGAGGAAAAAAATACAGTCTGATGATGAGGACATCAGGTTCTTGAAAGTACTTGCTGCTCCAAAATATACACCAGATTCATCTGACAACAATTTTCATTTTCTACATAAGTATCGCAAAATTCAGTGGATTGTTAGTAGTTTAATGCTTATATTAAGTCTATTAGCAAAGAGATTTCGCCATTAATTGCATTAATATTGCTAATTGATTCAATGTATGATTATCTCTTTATAATATAAAATATATGCTGCTTAATATAATGCGTATATATATATATATATATATATATACACGCATAGGCAAACACACATATGTATATGGAGGGTCGCATGCACGTCCGACTTCTGACATGAGGCTTTAGTTCGTATCCCACGATGAGCGATTTTTCAGGAAGGTCACATTCTGATGTTATCGTACTGGAGAGAGGACCCCACATTCAGTAACTTTGGAATGTGACTTAAAATTATACAACGGTTCGGTTCAAGCCTTGTGAGAGAAATTAAGTAGACGAAACTGTTCAGAGACCATCGAAATCCCAAGCAATTGTGACCTAATGTTTGAGCCAACTGGGTATGTTTAAACATATGATCATAGCAGATACTCTTCAGTCAGCATAGTTACAAAACAGGCGGGCTCTCTGGGCGTTGACATGTGACATGAAATGTGCCTCAAAAAGCGTCTTCAACAGGGATTGGTTAGCCACACTAAAAGACTGGGGGTCACGGAAATTTGAATAGCAAATCATTACACACTCATTCATACACACACACACGCACACATACACACACACACACATATATATATATATATATATATATATATATATATATATATATATATATATATATATATAAAGATTATATACTTATTAAATTATCAAAAGTTGCTATATACAAGTGGAAGAGCGTTCAGTATGGGAGACAGGATGTTTGTATATATAGATAGATATTGCCTTAGTCGTGAATCACACGCACAGATTCATACACACACTCATATATATATATATATATATATATATATATATATATATATATATATATATATATGTGTGTGTGTGTGTGTGTGTGTGTGTGATATGATTACTCTTTCACCTTTTCTCTTTCTATCTGTCCCTCTATTTCTTGGATCAATAGTTCAAAAATCAACGAGCATATCAACGCCATTAAGCCGTGAGTGATTCTCTAAGTTTTGGGAGTAAAGGTTCAGTAAGTGACCTTCAACGAAATGCTCGACCATTGTCAGATCCAGGGAATCTCATGGCATATTTATACAGCAACTGCGAGACATTTTTATTTTTTTTTCTAAAAAAAAAATGCGGGTAAATCTGGATTGTGTCCTTTGGCGTTTTGAACTGTCGCCCCCGTCTTGTAGTACGGAAAGAGGCTGAGTCTTTTAAGAACTCTTTTGAGTGATGTCCACGAGATCCAAAGCTGTCGAAAACGACATCGAATTGATGTGATCGGGTCTTCTTTTACTCGCTTAAATAATCCTTCGTTTGTGCACCCTTTTCATCACGAAGAAACGTAACGCAAGCTAGAAGATATAGATTCGTTGAAATCCCGATGAGAATAAAAATGCTTTACCTGTCAGTTTCATTCCATGATCGAACTGACAGTGCCAAAATTTGGCTTAGAAAGTGGCTAACCTGGCCTAAAAAATAGAATGCATGTTCGATTCCTGTCGGAGGCGCAATTTTTATTTAGTAGGTTTTCTCAATTTAGAACAGTTGTTATTTAATTTCCTATAAAAATATCATTTATAGTAATAAGAAATGTCAGATATTCTTTCAAAAATGACTATATATATATATATATATATATATATATATATATATATATATATATATATATATATATCAATTATGGTGCAGTTGTTATTAAAACAGTGCTCGATGTAATACAACAGTCCTATTAAGTATATATTAATAAATATACATATTATCCCTCACGGCTCTCAGGGAAATGTGGTGTTTACTCATTCCCCCACGAGAATGAGATATGACACAATGTTGGATTAATCTCAGGGATAATGTACATACATGATGGTTGCCAACTCGTGTCCGAGTAAACCATTGCAACATATCTTTTTGGAGAATATCTCTTGATGTGTTGACCGAATGTGGCCCTTTAGCCCAGCAAACAACTTACATACTCTGGTCCAAACAGTGCGATATTTTTTTTTTTAATTTCCTCAGCTGTACAGGAGAGTCACTTGTACTGAGTCTGTGTAAAAAAGAGCTCAATGATACAATTCACTCCGCCAGAAATTTGGAAACGGATGTCATAATGCTTGGTATTCTCGCCGGTAGCTCCAATAGGAACTTTTCAGAATGTTTGCTGGTCAATCTGAGGAGAGTGCAGAAGATTCGGAAAGAGTTGGATGATATATCCAGTCAAAATTATTGTGTTGGAAGTGATCACTACTGATGGAAACATTATGCTTCCATTCATCTTCCTAAAGGGCCTCAGCTCAAGAGGGGTGGCCTGCTGTGAGACCTTATGTCTAGTAACAGAGGGACTCTTCACCAAGTCACGCAGGTAAAAGAATCCAGGTATGGCTGCCAGGTAATTTCTGTGACAACATTGCCCCATACATCTGGTTACCTTACTTCCCAGCTCGCAATACCTGTGATTATTTTGTAGAGGGTGCAGTTGAGCGAGTAACAACAAAACTCATTTTAACACAAAAATGAACTGAAGGCAAAGATTTACGTTACTTGAACTGTTATCCTCATCTTTACCATATTCACAAATATTGGCCGTTTTACGCTCCGTCTTTCTTCATGCGATTGGAATTTCGAAACGAAGCCTTTATTTCGTCCACCGGAGTATCTCAATTATAATGCTGGTATTAGTAAAACAGAGCTCGATATAACAGAGCTATTAATTCTATATCAATAAATATATATTATTATCCAATAACTCTCTGATAAGGAATCATCATATATGATAAGCCATAAAAACCTCCTTAGCCGAATAAGCATAAAAATGAATACAACATGTGAACCATTAATAAGGAGTGTTAGAGAAAAAGCAATGAATAACATCAAAAGTTGCAACATTAGCTCTGCTAAAAAATGCCATAGTAATAACTGAAAAATATCTGTTAAAATGAGAACAATCACTCACTAGGAATTGACTCTCCTCAGAGAGGTCCTGTGCTCTGAGAAACTATTAATCCTTAAAATCAACTCAGTACTCGACTGGAGCTTGTACAGTCGATTTACTGCTAAAGATGCTGGGAAAATGATCGGTTCCCTGTACCACTTTATTAAGTAGCAGACACCTCTCCGGCTATCATCTACATTTACAAGAGCCATTTCAGGCATAAAATGAAGTATTATTGCCATATATGGGTAGAAGCTGCCCAGTCCATTATTTCCAGTCTCGATCGAGTTCAAAAGCGTCTCTGCTTGCTTGTGGGCGAAGAATTATTTTCCACACTACAATACGTCTCTCAGAGATGAAATGTCACAAGCCTATAACCGCTCTCTCGCTAGTTCCACGGAAAGTTCTCAGAAAAACTTCATTCATTCTAAACGTTACGGCTAAGCCCTGGCAAACTACGCACTTTATACCGAGTCACCGTCATTCCCTTCGTATTCTGTTGGTAAGAAAGACATATCACGCGAGCAACGTCTAAACTGAGCTTTCCTAATCACTAAAATGTTAAGCTGTTCAAATCTAGGGTTAACCGTTATCTTCTTCACATATCCACATAAACTCGGCCTCTTCCTCTGCAGCTCACTACCTCGAGTAGCTCCCGGGCCTTGAACATGGCGAACCTCAATGAAAAAAAAAATGAATTAGCTCGTAATGAAAAAAGAGTTTGTATGCGAAACAGTGTAGTTCTACCGATGAAATTGCCAGGGTACCATAGGCAGATAATATGCATAAATGATAATATTTTCGAATAGGAACAACGAAGTAGCTGTCAACAATTTAAAAAATGCAGTACAATATTTAGGGACATGTAATGATGAACGATATCTTTGAAAATGTGTAAACCATATTCTTGGATAAGGGAAGATTAGGGGAAAGAGTTAGTAAAGAACTTGAATCTTTGATTGAATGGATGACAGAAAGGCAGAGATTAGGTAAAAGGGTAAAACTTTCAGAGAGCAAAACACGCCAGAGGTTTTAGAGAGTGATGATCCTTCAGGTGTTGGAAAGAGTCAGTATATAGAAGAGGAAATCTTGCCCTTTTTATCCAAATGTATGAGGCAGAACACTATTCACAAATCTGCTCAATATATGAATACACAAATTAAATACACCATTTCATTTATATCAAGTCAATATATAATCTCAAAAGAGATGTTTAAAAGGATGAAATAAATTATCTGCTATATCTGTCACGTTGTTTTAATGTGGTGGCTTTCATAAAATAGCCGGGTTACTATCAGTTACAATGACAAAAAGAGATCAGTAGTAATAGTGTTTAAAACAAATGTACCATGTCATTGTAAGTTGAATTACACGTTTATATTTATTTTTGAAGTAATAGTGTAGAAGGCGGCGTTATAATGTTTATTGGTAGCGTTAGATAATTACTGTTACAATAACTTAGTAATGGATACTTTGACGTGAAAGCGAATTTGTGGGCTTCGCAGGCCGAGAATTGAATGAAAACAAGTGTGGATGGAAATTGGTAATTCGTTGAATATGATAAGGAATTGAAAATCCAGATTGCTTTCTTTCGATATATGTATATTAGCTGGAGAAGACAACAACAACAACAACAACAATAATAATAATAATAATAATAATAATAATAATAATAATAATAATAATGATAGGAAAATTCAGCATACATAGGATTAAACATTTGTCTATATTTCTGAGATGAGGTTTTATGTACACTATTTACATTATTCAGAGTATTGTCCTCATCTTTGTCACTATATTTATTACAACGTTCCAGCCAAAAATATATAAAGTATATATATATATATATAAAGACTTAAACACTAATATTCCATGGTGATAAATTATTACTTTGGAATCGTAATTACGATCCAATTCATCAGACCTACAAATTCAAAAACAAATCAGAAAAAATAACTCCGGTAATAAAAAATACAATTTAGTGAGAGGGTATGTATGAGAGTGAGGGACGAATGTGAGATGTAAATGAAATCTCTAGAGAAGGGTAACAGACGAGAGAAGAACAGAAAGGCCTAAAACTGAAGGTGGGATTTAAAATGTAACAGAGAGAAGTTTTAAAGTGAATGTCTAAAAGACGGTTTAAATAAGTGAGATACAAATAAATATGAATTATTTTTCGGTGGATTATTCATTACTAAATTGCTGACCTAAATTGAATTAAAAATCGATACCGGAAATGGGTTTATACATTTCTGGTGACATTACGCACAATAAAACACGGTATAATCTCTAAACTTAAAAATCAGAAGATGTGAGAGAGGGAGAAAAGAAAAGAAAAGAAAAAAAAAAGAAAAAAGGGGGAAGATGTGAGGGCGACCTAAAACGAAGAGCATTTATAAAAGAGCCGCTGTTCAATCAAGAAAATTTGACAAAAGTAATATCAACTACAGGTTACAAATTTAATATAAACATATAAAAAATAACAAATATTTAAACTAGCAAGGACCTATTATTTCGATGCCGCAAAAGACATACGTATCTATGCACATGCACAACAAAAAATTTATATTTACACGTACATGCATCTATATATATACGCGTGTACACACACACATATATATATATATCCATACACATCCACTCTTGCATATATATATACATCTACAGACATATAGATACGGACAAACACATACGTGAACATAAACATATATACATAAAACCTTACACACCTCCATACATTTAAATACACACACTCACCTAAACAAATATACGACGTATCCATCTATCTATCCATATAACTATACGCATACACATACATACATATATACATACATATACACATACACACACACATATATATATATATATATATATATATATATATACCTATGTACATATACATATGTATACATCCTACCTAAACATACACACACATTCACACACACATATATACATACCCATATATATATATATATATATATATATATATATATATATATATATATATATATATATATATATACATACACACATATGCAAAATAAATATATATGCATATACACACACACACACACACACACACACACACACACACATATATATATATATATATACATATAAATTAAAAGGTAAAAAATTCTAAAAATTAAATTTAAAAAAAACACATCCAACCATATATACATTTAACATATAAAAATAGCTGGGTTGAATTAAATTAATTTGTACTTAAACAATACTGAGGAGCAAAACGTTGACAATATTAAAAACGCACGGAGTGATTAACGCGTATCTATTTCTTAAGTCTGGATATATACTTCGCTATATATATATATATATATATATATATATATATATTTCTATACATATATATATATATATATATATATATATATATATATATATATATACATATATATATATATTTGCATACACACATATATATATATATATATATGTTTGTATACATATATATATATATATATATATATATATATATATATTTGTATACACACACACATATATTTATATGAACTAAATATTAAATAAAGTTGAAATTTTATACACATATATTTAAGTTAAAATATTATCTCAAATTTTACTTCTTTCAGTTCTGTACGATAAAATAAATTCTGTTGAATCATTTCACTGGTAGGAAACGTTTAAAAGTCGACAGAATATAAGCATTTACATTTTTGTTCCTTCCCGTCAATAACTGGAAACAAACGAATGATACAGGAAGTGCCATTCGTTTCTAGGAATTGTCGCCTCTTCCTGCCCTGAACAAATTTGTACTCGTCTCTCCAATTTGAACTGATCTTTTATTGAGAACTCTTTGTCAGGAAATTTTTTTTTTCTTCAAGTGAAATCTTGACTCCAGGTGCAAATCATCAAGTATAAAAAAGAAAATAGTGAATATATTTCTAAAATAATAAAAATGTTTCAGCTTAGAGTTTCAAATAATTTAAAATAAGACGTGGGGAAGTATAAACCGACGTGACATAGATTTGAAAGATATGAAAGACTTCTTAAAGATGATTTATATCAGAATATTAGACAACACAGAGAAAGTATAAAACAATGAAAAAAAAGATCAATTCCTACATTGTAATCAACGAAACAATGACTAAAAGCTGAAACAACATCACTTTCAGTAGGATTAAATATATACAAAAAATATTATTACACTAATATTAATGGATATGATACACGGTGTAAGCATTCGGCTCGCTAAAAGCTAATAGTATCTTCTGAATAAGCGCAATATCATTTGAATATCAAAAAATAAAATATTTATTACTGCAGACTATTGCCTTTGCCCCTTCTTTAGTTCGCACAACCGTTACACCTCGCCAATAACTCATATTTTCGCGTGGAATGGGTGGCAAAGACATACTTTGCTTCAGTGAGAAAATGAATGAAAGAAAGAAAAAAAGGGAAGATAGCCACAGAGAGACAGAGACAGAGATAAATAGAGATAGAGAGAGAATCAGATTATGTAGATAATAACAGCTACTAGCCTTTGACAAAAGGCCGAGAGGTGATTGTCTTTTTCTGCCGCCCAACACTGGCTGGTTGTGACACAAGATTAGTTTAATGTGGGGAGGCCGAGCGCGTGCACCCGGGCCAAATTCAAAAATAGCCCAGATCAGCAACTGTAGGTTGCGCTGACAAAGCAGCGAAACAATATCGACCGCGATAAATGCGCAAATTGTTCAGACGCACAGTATCGAACGGCAGAGACCGTGTAAGGCAATCGCCAAATATCCAGTTACCATAAATAAAATAACATGAATTTACAATGCATACTCATACTGTTTTGTCTGCGAATGTGTT
>OZ010578.1:20528326-20553326 GCA_963932145.1 Acanthosepion lycidas | reverse complement strand
TGAGTACCATGCCTGTATTGGAACGAAAATTATTATTTTATTCCCTTTGATTTCTAGTGTATACACATTTCTTTCCGGGTCCAACAAGATACCTAAGGTCAGAAATTGCATCATGACATTTTTCAATGAGTATTTTTGGAAAAAAAATCACATATTTTACATAGTTAAAGCCCTTCGTAATGTTTGGGCTGTACTTATGAGAGCAATTTTATTATTTCGTTCGGGCATAGGCTACCAGGAATGTTCAATGAGTCTACCGGAATCTTTTCCAGTTGTTAAACATCTAAGAGAATGTTCTTTTTTTGAAAATGTTGTAGGTTTTTATAAATTTTTGAATATTAATATTTCTTCTTAAATATATTTGTTCATAAAATGGTAAATAATAATATCGCATTCTACTTGATTTACCTATTGTATTATCTTATAATAACTTTTTCAACAGAAAATGTCCCTTTTAAACAATTTTTTTCGGACACAAGGACTAAACATTACCAAAAGTTCCTTGTCACGATGTGACCTTATTTTTGTGATGACAATTTTTTTGTCAGATATTATTATACAGACAATAATAGAGACAATACTTTGATAAAGATTAATAGTAATAATTAAAATTAATGAGAATTAGAATTTGTTACTAATAATTAGTATATTACGATTCATGTTCAATATCAGAAAAAATGTTTAACATCGATTGGTTAAAAATAAATAATTTTGTCGTCTGCTAATTTGAAGAAATAGAAAAAATAAAATAAAAAATAAAAAAACACACTGAATTCTTGCTCTGAATTAGCCATTATTAAAAAAATATGTTAGAGATAATGCGATAGTGAATGATTAAGATTTTGAAATAATTATTATTTCGGGTTTTCAATTTGAGTTTTTTTTTTTTTCACGCCCTAAAAATTTAAACCGTTTGGCAACATCGGCTAACCGTTAGTGTAAATTAATGCAACCTCCTACAACCCGAAATATAGTTTGGCTTTTTGAAATAACCCACAAAAAACGTGTTGATAAGCCTTAAAAAGTGACACAACTCAAGCAAGAGGAATTGCGATCAGAAATAATCAGTACTACTCTATAATAATTTGAAAAGAAAAAGGAAAGACATTGTGTAAGTTTTTCTTTACCTACCAAAATGAAAACTGAAAACCCTATTTGCTATTTATTTTGATTTATTTTACTTACATGCACGAAGACTTGGGGATTAAGATTCATTCAATAAAATTTATTCCAACTGAAGAAAGAGTATCATTAATGAATGCCAAGGAAATGAAGTTTAGAATCGTTTATTCACTGGATGCGAAAAAAGTGATCCTTAAAAATTAAAAGTAAACGATTTCACGAAGTTGTTTTCTGTTTCAATTCTGGCTGTTGCTGCCTACCTTTTAAAACATTTTCTTTTTTAGTTCTTACGTATTTTGTGACAGATTCAAAACGAATTTGATGCATTTATTTTCGAATATATTGATAAAAGTCTGTCTTTTACTTTTTCAGGTTTCTCCTGATATGTCTCTTTCAATACTCTGTTGAAATTTTTCCATTATTCATGCGTTTTGTATTAATAGATTTGGGTATATATATATATATATATATATATATATATATATATATATATATATATATATATATATATATATATATATATATATATATATAAATAGCTTCAGTTTGAAAAAAGAAAAAAAAGGGTTACCATTCACGAAACCATTAATTAAAATTATAATTATTATTGGATTAGATTCTTATTTATTTAAAAAAACTAAAAAAAAACAAATAAAGTATTTCATAGATTGACATGATGTCATTTCAAATCAATTATTGATTTTATCGAGGTTCGAACTTATGACAAAATTCGCAGTTTGATATTTAAAGATCAATTCATGTTCAATCACGTTTATTTATCGCATCAATTTTGCCTGGCTCTTTTTTGTCTGTTATATGATCTTTTCATTGTCTTGAATCTAAGCTTCCTAGTAGCTGCTAAAACTATTGTATATATGACATTACTTACTCCTGTGTCCGTTAAGAGTGTTTGCAGTGCAGCGTTGTATATTTGCAGAATATGTTTTTTGGACTTTGTCATATGAATTTTTGGGAACTGGTCAATGTCTGACATTTGCGTGCGAGTTACTCTGCTGAATATTTAAATAATGTGGTTTTTCGCTTCGGTGATTTTACCTCTGTTGTTTTCAAAGAATTCAGCTCTAATTTCATTTTACTCATCTTCATTAATATAAACTTCATTTTCTTCGTTTTTATTTCCTGGGAGATTATTATGTCGTATGTCATTTATTTTAGTTTTATTTCCTTTTTCCCTGCCATATGATTTATTTCCAGTATTATCTCTATATTGTTTCAGTGACGGGTTATTGTATTCTGTCTTATATTTAGTTTTATCTGATCTATTTCTGCAATTGAGTGTTCTTTGGTTCGCTCGATGTCTCTGTAGACATTGGCAAATATGTTTGGGTTGAGATGAGGTCTTATTCCAGCTCCTATCATTGTTATCCATATTTAGTATGTTTGGATTGTGATGTTCTTTTGTGGATTTTCGTGTGCGGTGACAAATGATGTCATGACTTGATACTCTTCACGAGTCTATTCGTTCGCTTTCTTTTTGTTAGTTGATTTGACATTGAGTCATTTGGTCCAAGGTTGAGAATAGTCCGTTTCTGGTGGCCAAGTGACTATTCGTTGTTAGGAGAGTTTGTTCCAGTGACTAATTTTTCGGACACAGGCTGGTTCCTCTCTGGGGTACGAGGCACTTGTTGACACGGGTGACGGTCGGTCCGGTATAAGTATTTTTCGTAAGCATTGAGATATGTAATTTTTTTGCCGTTTTATCCATGACTGCCATGCGGTAATTTTGCTTAAGATACCAGGTCTAGGACGGCTGTCGACCAAGACTAAAGAGATCGTCCTGCACATGACATAGCGGAGGGAGTATATTCAGACGTCCATGGTTCATTATCTAGTACTGCATTCAGGGAGGTAGCATAGGGTTATGGCAGTGGTATTGAATGTAATAAGTTTTAACATAGCATAAGTTGCAATGACAACTTCCAGATTAAATGTCAAAGGTGGACATACTTTTACATTGACGTCATTAGAGAAAAATATAAAAATGTAAAATAAAATAAAAATAAAATGAAAATTAAAGTTAAATAAAATAAAAAAGAATTAAAGAAAAGAAAAATGTAATTTCAAATTGTATAAACCTTTGCATAGCTTACATGAATAAAAGTGGACAATAATGCCATAGGCCTAAAAAAAAAAAAAATCAGGCGCCATTGAAAGTGATAGCAATCAAGTAATTCCCCCGATCCTTTCAATTTAACGGAAGGGTCATTAAGGAATTGATTAAAGAAAGAAAAAGAAACAAAGAAAAAACTAAATAGATTTTACATCTGGGGTCATTTCTCAATCTCACAACAATATGGTGTCCTAAAAAGTCAAATTCTCACTGAAAAAAATGCCTTCAAAAAGAAGAATTTAGCCAGATTAGTCGACTTGTAGCCATTTGTTAAAGGAGAGAAAGAAAAAGAGAAAGAGAAATACAAAAACATGTAATTCATAATGCAATCCTTACGCAAATGCATACGTGTACATTTACACACACACACACACACACACACACACACATATATATATATATATATATATACACACACATACATTCTTATATATACATAGACAAAGGTACTTTATGCCAAATTAAAAAAAAACACTGAATATTACGATGGAAGTGTGGAAAAAATAAAATATAAATAAAAAAGTTAATAATAGAAGCATAAAATCAAAAAAAATATATGAAGCCAAAGAGAATTAAAATGAAAGTAAAGAAAAGAAAAATGTAATTTAAAATTGTATAAAATTTAGCATACCTTACATTTTGAAATGCGGATACAGAATCATTAGTGAATGTAACTGAAACGTGCGTAACATGATGGGGAGCGTACTCATCTTAAAATTTTCTGTAAGTTGATTATTTAGCAAGAGAATATAATTTAATATAAATCTTATGGAACTCTATTCTCATCTTTTTCATTCCGCCGAGGGAGGTCGTTGTGAAGGAGTGATATTTTTAGCCGAGGTTCATTAGGGGTTTTGAATTTTTCAACATCATATCCCTTCTCCACGGTCGCCCAGTCGGTTATTGACGTGCATGCCATTCATCAGCAACAACTTTCTTTATTTTTAATCACACACTGCAACTCCTCTTGACAACTTATAATCCAATCACGGATAACTTCTGGTGAACTAGTAATCTACGCTCTTCCATATTAAGGAAGCAAATGGATCTGGTAGGACATATGGACGTTGAAGTGGTTAGAAACGATCTTTGTTTGCCCTATCTGAGATATATATATATACACACAGACACGCAAACACACATATGAAACCGATTTTGTTCACTCTTATCTTATTTACGTTCATGTTAATCATCCAATCAACTAAATGAAGACCATATTATATATATATATATATATATATATATATATATATATATATATATATATATATAGTTATCAACAGACAGGCTGCTTCGCTATATCACGGCTGAGGAGTGGCTAGACGTCCGATTGCTTCAGTATTTAGTATCAGTCAGACATTCTACCCCTAGGCTAACGCCGTACTGCTGAGATGAAGACACATTTTAAAGTTTTCTATACGATATATATATATATATATATATATATATATATATATATATATATATATCTATGCAAAAGAACGAAAAGAATATAAATTCAAACGTTCATAATATTAAATTTAAAAAAGGGCTCAATACAAGAGTAGAGCAATAAATATTTATTATAAAGTGTCCTCATCTTTGTCGCCATATTTATCACAACGTTTCGGCCGTTGTACGCTCCGGCCTTCTTCAGGTGGTTGGAATTTCGAACTGAACCCTTTATTTCGCACACTGACATTAGGTTTATAATACCCAGAAATTCATACCCAGATTTCCTCAAAGACACATGGCACAGTGACAGATGTCTGTGTTTGTGTGTGTGTGTGTTGTGCGTGTGTATATATAACCGTAATAATGTAAGGGGTCAATCAGGTGTCAGATCTTAGAGAAAGATCACTTGTATGTAACAATATGTCAGGATGCCCTAATTCTAAAATTTATACTAAATTATTCCCAGGACAACCGATATATATATATATATATATATATATATATATATATATATATATATATATATATATATGTTTGTGTGTATATATATTATTATTATTTTAGAATAGTTAATGGAAACAACTCTATAGCATTGTTTCCCTTGAGAAATCATATCATTAAAATACGTGTAATCGTTGTGAGTCCGGATGGAAGTTACACGTTATACTAAAGTGATGCGGGTTTCAATACTTGTAATAAGAATTTAATGCTCCTGATACATTTGACCCCTGAACAATATTAGCGGACCCATGTGACTTGTAATGCTAGAGAACCCAGTCTAACCTGATATTTAACCCATAGCTCCGGGAATATTAAATATTTCATGATATTTCAAAGGCAGTTGTGTCACACTGGACACACAAGACAATGGGGGGAAGCAAACACTGTTTGTCGATTCTACTTTATGCGGTGACAAACTTTTCGCAACTCGCAGATCATATATTGCTGTATTGTTTAAGCTTAGGATATGGAACGACATCGTTTTGACCGAAATCAGTTGTATCAGTTTTGTTGTTTCATTTACAAATAACCGTACAAAAATAGCATCATTATAAGATATAATATTATTGTTATTATTAATGAATAATTATTGTGGTCCTTATTTGTGTCGGTAGATGACGTGTGCTATGATCTGGGAACATTGTGAACATGTAAGTGGCGTTATGTTTGTCTGAATTTCTATTAGCATTCACCCAGAAACTTGCGTATAAATGAAAATATAATTTTATTTATTATCGGTTTATTCTTTGTTCATATTTAACTGTTTGTTGTTTAATTCAATGTGCCTAATTAGAATGAAGTGTGTATCACGTGAATTCTTAACGTCCAGATCGGAACCGTTCTGTATAGATGCTCTCTTCCAATGTCTTGACATTATTTATTCGTGTTTTTAAATAATAAAGCATCTTCTAATTAGGATTTGACATTCGCTTTAAGTCTTTTCGGCTGGAGCTGTCCATTGTGGATAGCTACCTGGTTGCTGGTCATGGTTGGGGGTTACTAAATATGGAAAGTGATATAAGAAAGAAAAAGAAGGAGATAAAGTGAGAAAAATGAGAAGAGTGAAAAAGTGGAAAAGAATTTTCTTCATTTAAACATCTTTTTATTTTAATTATGACTTTTCTTGTCGGTTTGTGAAGCTATTAATGAAAACGCTATTTTTCTCTTATTGATTGAGTGGCATAAGGTGTCAGGAGAATAAAAAAGAAAAAGAAAAGTGCTCATAAAGCAAATGAACAATTACGATCACATATTACGAAACTCAAGTTCGCACTCCTAAAGAAGCTGATGCGCGCATACACACACACACACACATATATATATATATATATATATATATATATATATATATATATATATATATATATATATACAAGTATTCGTACAATTTTACACAATTTAAAGTTAACATCTGTTGATGAAGTAGTGTCGATGTTATTAACTCCATTAAAATTTAAATGATTGCTTTTTATTTGAACAACGAAAAAAAATGTTCTTTTTATTGTAGAACTTGGTTAGATAAATCGGCCAGTTTATTGATCATAAACGTTACCGTGCAGGAACCATGCCCATCTAGACTAAGGAAGTAGGTTAGGAAGTGCAACTGTCGAACATTATGCAAGACCGCCATATTATCAAAGACAATCATTCAAAACTTCCGCGGTGGCCTTGAGGCATATAAATCATTTGGATTGTAAAAACAGTAAAAGAAAATTTAAAATAATTACACAATAAATACATCTAAACGAAATATTAATGACAAAGTCCCTTTCATAATATCTTACGCCAGCCGAGATGACAAAGACGCCTGATAGCTTATGTTCAAATTTTCACCAGAAAATCAGGAAAATGGACCGAAATCAAGGAAATAAACAAACTAAAAACTAGTAAAGAAATGTAAGTGTTTATCCTTATCACATACATAGACTCACGCATACATTGTACACACATGCATACGCATACATAGTGACAGAAATAATTGTTAGAAACATGACTGCCTACGCAATATCTGTTAAGGTAAGAGAATAAGTCTACCTACATATAATGCACCATTTACCAGAATATATTAGATTGGTGCAAAAATAATGTCGTTTTCTCACATAGTAACATATGTGAGAAAACGACATTATTTTTGCACCAACCTAATATAAATTGTCGAGCCTACAGACAAATTATATGTCATGGTTTGCGTTCAAGCATGAATTTAAGAGGATTAAAATTAAAGCAAAAATAGACAAATGTCTATATATACATTCAAATATATATATATATATATATATATATATATATATATGAATAAATATAGTTATAAGATGTGTTATATTTATGGGCCAAAGTGCTCAATATCAGAGATAGAGCGTATGTCAATATAAAAGTGAACATTGAAGTCAACACACAGAGCCACCACTGACCGATATATATAGAAAGTGGAGAAAATTCAACACTCGCGGTCTGACGATTGCGTCTAGCATGAAACAGCCTGTAGCCTCTGAGTGTTGACTTGACTTTATTATATATATATATATATATATATATATATATATATATATGTGTGTGTGTGTGTGTGTGTGTGTGTGTGTGTGCGCGCATGTGGGAGAGGTTTAAATTCCTAAACATACACACATATGAAATTTATTTAAAAATTACACGCCATGAGTGGTTAGAAATAAAAGCTAATACTAAAATCGAAGAATTATGTAAATATATTTTAATACAACTTAGGTAACTTACAAAGTATTCATTCTTACTGTATATATTCTCAGTATAAAATTATGATAATCATATTATGATATCATATTATGTCACATTCATTTTTTCACTTAAAAGATGTGGTTGAAAACTTTCTTTCTTTGACATATCGGACCCGTGCGTGTTACTAATCTGATACTTTTTTCCTATTAAGAAGCAAAATGTATGAAATGTTTATTTCTGATCGAGTTTAAGAATCGCTCAAATTATGGAATATGTATTCACATCTATCTATCTATCTATCTATCTATCTATCTATCTATCTCCGTCTGTTCCTACATAACTCTCTCTATCTCTCAGTTTCTTTCTGTCTGTCTGTCTGTCTCTCTCTATATATAAAATTCGGATCCGATTATATTTTATTCTAATATATGTATGTATGTATGCATCTATCTATCTATCTATCTCAATCTGACTCTATCTCTCTGTAAACCCTATCTCTTTATCTATTTATCTCTCTAGGAGTCTGTTCATATCTATCTATCTATCTATCCTATTATATTTTATTCTAATCTATCTATCTATCTCAATCTGACTATCTCTCTGTAACCCTATCTCTTTATCTATTTATCTCTCTAGGAGTCTGTTCATATCTATCTATCTATCTATCTATCTATCTTATTATATTTTATTCTAATCTATCTATTCATCTCTTTTTCTAAGATGTACATCACTGAGCCACTAATCATCCACTGCCTTATCGTGTAGGACCAGAATATCGTTTATGTTTTAGCAAAATAAAACAGAATATCCGTTGTTTAGTATTAATCTCCTTGTGTATATCAATGGACGCGGGACAATCTCCTTAACCATAAAGAAGAAATTGAAGTAACATATATGTTGCTCAACAGAAGCATGATGAGGATACCGTATGATCAATGACGTAGTATTAGAGAAATTATACTTAACATCAGGAGGAGGCTGTCGAAAGTTCTAAGGTGAGGCGAAGACGTCTTGTGAAATCTGATACTAACACGGCACTTTGAAAGCAAGAGGAAGAATGGCAAACTATACAAGACATACTTAGTGAGCTTGAGTAAAACGATGAAAGAACAGGCCTTAGAAATAATAACGGAGAACAAAAATTATTAAGAGTTATAAAGGCGTGAAATTTGTGGAGAGTCATGACCCCCTACATCACGAGGGAACACGGTACATAAAGAAAGAAGCGATTGCCACAGGTGATTGTAAATAAGAATATAATGAGTTTGAATTGGAATCGAAAGAACTTTATAATTGAATTAAAATGAAATAGGATCGAGAGTAAATTTCATTTTCACACTATTGCTCGCCAGACTAAGTTGTCAGGGTGTGACATATCTTTTATGACATTTCGACTGTGAACTTAAATTATACGCCGTTCAACCCATTCCTTCCCCATGTAACATAATCCAAATAGTAATTTCAAATGACACCAGGAGCTGGGATAATTCTAAAATCAAATCGTTATTCCGTGTCGACTGAGGTGATTCCATGTGTTAGTTTGGGAGATCTGACTACCTTAAAATCGATATGTTAGCTGAATAAATAATCCAACATTGAGATACACAATCATAAAATATATTGCAGTTGCAATCAGGTCAGATCGAAAATCTGAAATGGTTTTAGTGCATAAATAAATATAACTTATGTGTGTGTGAGTATATATATATATATATATATATATATATATATATATATATATATATATATATATAATCTTCGAAGTTGAACGGCGTAAGAATATTTTCCGAGCTGGATCTCTCTGAAACATAATTACAAATTCAAATCGAAGATGAATGTACTGAATTTACTACCTGTTGTGAATATGGATTATCTCCTCTTTGATAATCCAAGCTATAAAAGCTGTATTTCCGCTTGTCAAGTAGACGAGTCGTAAGATTTGTCGGCGACTGTCGAACTCTCTGCATTAGCTGAGAGGAACCCGGACAAGGCTTTGCTGAAGGGCAAGGTTTCGTCCGGGGAGGTTGACAGGGCCTGAACCAGGGCCTGAACCCGTATATTTTTGGCCGAGCCTACGGGCTCGGGGATACCCACATTAAAACGGCCTTGTGCCACATTCGATCCTCGTGGGTGGATTGATAAATACCGACGAGTAGTAAGGTTCGAGTCGATCTTGCGGTCGTCTGCCGAACTCTCTGCTTTAGCAGAGAGGAACCCGGACGAGGCTTTGCCGAAGGGCAAGGTTTCGTCAGGGGAGGTAGACAGGCTTGGAACCCGTCTAGGCGGGTTCAAAAAGGCTATATTTTTGGCCGAACCTACGGGCTCGAAGATACCCACTTTAAACCGGCCTTGTGCCACATTCTATCCTCGTGGGTGGATAGATAAATACCGACAAGTAGTAAGATTCTTAATTGAATAAAAGATTACTAGACAAAATCTCTTGTCCTGTTTTCATTACAATTTATTCAATTAAGAATGGAACAATTTATGCAACCGGAGCGATTTACCACAGATCCAGAAAGCGATTCAGTCTACAAGTGCTGGAAACATTGGCGGGAGACATTTACAAATTTCATCGAGGTTCTACATTCAGAAAGACCGGGACGTCCCATGAATAAACGTGCGCTCCTAACCAACTACCTGTCTCACACAGTCAACGAAATTATCTCGGATTGCGTTACCTACGAAGAAGCAATCGCTACATACATAAAGCCCAAAAATGAGATATTTTCTAGACACCTACTTGCGACTTGCCGACACGAAACAGGCGAAACTTCGGACACTGAGCAAAGATTTCAACTTCTGCCCAATGACGGCATTAGAGGCCCAAGAGCCTTCATTAACGGCTTACGTAATACTCAGATAAGACAACGTCTTCTTGAGAATAAGACCCTTACTCTTACAACAGCTTACGAGCAAGTCTATATCTTCGAAAGTGCTATACAGTAGTCTAGTTCTTATTTACAGCCAGACACTGCGGAGGCCGCGTTAAACCCACCTGTTCCTACTACCCCCCCCACCCTTATGACGATAGTCCGATGAAGCTTCAAGAACAATCGGTCACTGCCGCTTTAAAAAGGGGACACCTGTTATTTCTGCGGAGTTTCATGCCAGAGATACTCGTTCTCATAAATGTGGAAAACTTGGTCATTTTTCAAAGGTAGGCAAGTCTTCTAAAACTCTATACACAGCCACCCGTCAAAATACATCTGCAACTTTAGCCGCCTCCCCCGACTGCCTTTCAAAAACTATTGTAAAAGTGAAAATTAACGGGAGGTCTACAAATGCTCTGCTCGATAACGGGAACTCAGAAAATTTTATCAAAGAAAGCTTGGTAAAAACCAACAAATTGTATTTTGTCCCCTCCCCTAGCAGAGTAACAATGGCAAACGCATCATTGTCTGCGCAAGTAAGTGGTTATTGTTTGGTGCACTTACTATTTAATTACGTCTCCTATAAAACCACTAAATTATCCGTAATGAAAAACCTTTGTTGCGAAATAATACTGGGACACGATTTTTTGCAGCAACACTCACAGAATGAAATTCCGTTTGGCGGTTCAATGCCCGCATTGAAAATTTGTGGATTGGCGACAGCAAAAATCCAGTACCCGTCACTTTTCGAAAACCTAACTGAAAACTGCAAACCCATAGCAGTGAGAAGTAGACGTTTTTCTTATAATAAAAAAAAATTCATGGACTCTGAGATAAAAAGACTACTCGAGGAGGGTATAATTGAGCCTAGCAAATCACCCTGGAGGGCTCAGGTAGTTATAACCACTTCTAAAATCCATAAAAAGAGAATGGTTATATATTACTCCCAAACCATAAATAGATTTACTATTTTGGACGCCTTCCCACTACCCAGGATGGATGAAATGATTGGCAAAATAGCCAAATATTGTATGTTTAGCACTCTGGACTTGAAAAGCGCGTACCATCAGATCGCCATTAGAACTAGAGACAAGCTATACATTGCTTTCGAGGCGAACGGTCGACTATATCAATTTGCCAGGATTCCTTTTGGCGTTACGAATGGGGTAGCCAGCTTCCAAAGGATTGTCGACCAAATCATAACGGACGAGAAACTGGAAGGCACATTTGAGTACATCGACAACGTCACAGTATGTGGCCATAATAGAAAGGAACACGACGAAAGCCTCAGACGGTTCATGTCCGCCGTCGACAAATACAACCTTACCCTAAACGATGACAAATGCTCGTTTGGACTGGACAAAATAAACCTACTGGGGTATACCATAAGCAAAGGGTTTATGCCACCGGACGCAGATCGATTGAAACCTTTACTCCAGATGCCTGTCCCTCACAACCAGCCTTCCCTTCGACGTGCTATGGGCATGTTTGCTCACTACTCCCAATGGATTGCTTCGTTCTCAGAAAAGATACATCCATTAACACAAGTAGACGTTTCCTCTGTCCCGTCAAGCCGTTGAGGTATTCGTGGGACTGAAAAAGGATATTGCGAAATCTGCAATTACAACAATAGACCAAAATATTCCTCTGGTTGTTGAAACGGATGCGTCAGACTGTGCCATTTCTGCTTCTTTGAGACAAGCTGATCATCCTGTAGCCTTTTTTTCAAGGACCCTCTCACAGGCTGAACGACGACACCCCGCAATTGAAAAGGAAGCCTATGCCATAGTCGAGGCATTAAGAAAATGGCGACACTAACTGATCGGACGCCACTTTAAACTTATTACTGACCAGAAATCAGTTGCTTTTATGTTCAATTCTAAGACTACAAGTAAAATAAAGAATGAAAAAATAGCGAGGTGGAGAATTGAACTATCTTGTTTCTCTTTTGACGTCAGCTACAGATCTGGCAAGGAGAACTTAACAGTTGATACACTGTCAAGTGTATGCTGTACGGAATCAAGCGGGGATGAACTCCGGACGCTACATAATAATCTGTCACCCGGGCATTACTCGAATGGTTCATGCTGTGAGGTGTAGAAACTTTCCTTTCTCAGTGGAGGAGGTAAAAAGAATTACAAATTCCTGTCGAACGTGTGCTGAAATAAAACCTCGGTTTTATAAAGCCAAAACTGGCGTTTTAATAAAAGCAACACAACCGTTTGAAAGATTCAATCTTGATTTTAAAGGAGCGCTACCAAGCAAAACAAGGAACCGATATATATTAACGGTTGTCGACGAATATTCACGGTTTCTTTTTGCCTTCTCTTGCTCAGACATATCGGCTGCTGCAATTATAATATGCCTCTGCTCACTATTCGCCATCTTTGGAGCCCCTGCCTATATACATTGGGACCGAGGGGCTTCTTTCATGTCAGAGCAGCTTCGACAATTTCTACAGGAACGAAGAGTAGCTATAAGCCGGACAACTCCATACAATCCTAAGGGTAACGGCCAATGCGAAAGATATAACGGCATTATTTGGAAGAACGTTCAATTGGCTGCCTCAAATAACGGATGTTCGATTGATAATTGGGAAGATCTTCCTGTCGCATTATACGCCATTTGATCCCTATTGTGTACCGCTACGAATGCCACCCCACACGAATGGTTTCTAGCTTTTCAGCGACGGAGTTCGACGGGAGCTTCACTTCCATCTTGGCTCTCTCGACCCGGTACTGTGTTTCTGAGACGTCATGCACGTTACACCAAGAACGATCCCTTGGTGGACGAGGTAGAGCTTATAGAGGCGAACCCCCAGTACGCTCTAGTACGACATGCAGATGGTAGAGACTAATGTGTCTCTCAGGGACCTAGCACCGGCCGGAGACGTACCAGGACCGTGGATAGACCCTGAGGACAGACCAACTACCCCTGACACTGAAGCCCCTCCCGAAGATCATGGCACTGAAATTGCTTCTGACACGTCGTCTAATGAAACTGTCTCCGTTGAGGCTCCGTCAGACACTTCGGATTGGCCAACACCTTAATCTCTGACAGATGAAGGACTAACACCGAAAAACGTGTTCATCCAGAGACTGATACTGACGCGGAACGGCCTGCTCCTCTGAAAAGAAACATTTCGGAGCAAGGTATTTTAGAGCCCACAGACAGGCTCGCACTGAAGAGCCTCCCTGTTCGAGTACTCCGACCACGAATCATGGTCTGCCGATGCGGCCACTGCGAGGTCGTAGGGAGCCCGGACATTTAAGGGACTTTCTTCTCTATCAGTGAGAAATTTGGTGGAGGAGAATGTTGTGAATATGGATTATCTCCTCTTTGATAATCCAAGCTATAAAAGCTGTACTTCCGCTTGTCAAGTAGACGAGTAGTAAGATTCGTCGGCGACTGTCGAACTCTCTGCATTAGCAGAGAGGAACCCAGACGAGGCTTTGCCGAAGGGCAAGGTTTCGTCAGGGGAGGTAGACAGGCCTTGAACCCGTCTAGGCGGGTTCAGAAAGGCCATATTTTTGGCCGAGTCTACGGGCTCGAGGATACCCACATTAAAACGGCTTTGTGCCACATTCGATCCTCGTGGGTGGATTGATAAATACCGACGAGTAGTAAGATTCTTAACTGAATAAAAGATTACTAGACGATCTCTTCTCCTGTTTTCATTACACTACCGTAAATACACACAGAGAATTATATAAGTTTAACTTACTTCCTTTTGGTATGAAATTAACACCAGCTATTTTTCAACAAGCCATGAATAACATGCTGGCAATTGCCACTTCTATTTGGCGTATCTGGACGACATTATAATAAAAAGTATATCGAATGAATAACATGTTGGGCATGGAAAAAATAATTTTGGGAGAGCTAATATATACGGATTCAAGCTTAGTGAAGAAAAAGGTGAATTGTTTTTACAGAAAATTAAATAACTTTTTCAAATTACTGATAAAAATGTTAGCCAACCAGATCATCCGAGGGCAACTGCAAGTAAAAATATGCCGACAAACGTGACTACGTTACAAACCTTTTTAGGACTGGCTAATTACTATCAAGTTTATGTACAAAATATGAATAAGGGCTCCATTTAACGATTTACTTAAAAAAAGGAGTAAAGTGGAATTGGAATGATAAATATCAAAAGTCGTTTCACGAAATAAAAAAAAAATATACTTATGTCTGATTTATCCTTAGCACACTGCGACCGAAAAACAGAACTTTTAGTGGCGTCAGATGTCAGTGAATACGGTATTGCATCAGTGATTTTACGCAAATACTATGGCGGCAAATTTAAAGCCGTCGCTCGTGCGTCAGGATCGCTTCCAACAGCAGAGAAACATTACAGCCACGTAGATAAAGCTCTAGCAATTATATTCTCTGTGAAGGAATTCCATTCATTTATTCAAGAAATTTCACGTTGCAAATAGACCAGAGCCTTTCATTAAAAATATATGGTTCACAGGAATATATATCTACTCTTATAGTTAATAAAGTACAGCGCTGATGTACCATCCTGTTAAACTATGATTTTACGATAAGTATCAACCGGCTAAAATATTAGGCTATGCAGATAGATTATCTAGATTAATACTTAAAAAAGCGGAATCATTAAATGACATGATCATCTCAGCACTAAAAAGGAAAATAGAAAAAAAAAAAAAAAACGTCATAGCTCGAGGTTAACAACGATCCGAGATGAAATTTAAAAAAAAGTGGAAAATGACGTTTTTATTTTGTTGGAGGAGAAAAAAAAAAAAAAAAAAAGAAGCAATTGAAATAATGGAACAAAGAACTAAATCCAAACTTAAACGCGTTCTCAATATGCGAAAGTGTAGTAATGTGTGGTCAAAGAGTTGCAATAGCGTGTGTGTTACAGAAGCGAATATTAAAGGATTTTCATTGCAGACATTGTGGTATTTGTAGAATGAAATCTATGAGAAATTTCGTATATTGGACTGAAATCGACCAAGATATTGAAAGACTAGTGAAAGCATGTTGAGGTTGTACTCTATTGGAAAAACTGCCGAGCACAAATATAGAACCTTGACCAAAGACAGACAAGCCTTGGTCAAGACCGCATAGAGATTTCGCAGGTCCAAACAATGGTAATTAATAGTTTCACAGAATAGATGGAAATTTACAAGTACAAAAATCCAACATTCTCAGTCCCGGCGAATTTTTTCCATGGAATATTACGAGATATGGCTTACCAGATAATATAGTATTTGATAATGGAACGTTCTGGCTGGTTCCCAGACTTCATGAATTCAAGCGTCCTACGAGGCTGGCATCCCGCTCCCACCCTTTCACTGTTGAAACTGTTAAATGAAGCCGTCTCTTCTACTCCGATAGCTTCATATCTCGTACCTATCGCCTGTGGAACTTCCTTTCCTTTTCCTGTTTCCCTGATATCTATAATCTCCAAATATTCTTCAGGTCGTTGGAATGTCGAACTGAACCCTTTATTTCGCTCATTGAGGTAGACTGTTCTTATTCAACGTGACATATATATATATATATATATATATATATATATTTATGGATGTTAGTTATCAGTTAATTCCCCTCTCTAAGTTCTCCACTGCCTTAACCGGGTATTGAACTCAAACTCTTTGGATCCTATCACTAGATCTAGCCAACGCCTATATCCACTGTGTCATGTGACCACAAGGGGAATTAACAGGAAATAACCAATAACTGACATTCATTAAAAAAACAAAAAAAAAATGGCACGCAGTGAGCGAAATAAAGGGTTCAGTTCGACATTCCAGCTACCTGAAGAAGGCCGGAGCGTTCAACGGCCGAAACGTTGTAATAAATATAGCGACAAAGATGAGGGCAATAGTCCGAATAATGTAAATAGTGTGCATAATAGCTCATTTCAGAAATATAGACAGATACTGAAAGGCCGAAACTTTGTATTAAATATGGCGACAAAGATGAGGACAATAGTCCGAATAACGTAAATAGTGTACATAATACCTCATCTCAGAAATATAGACAGATGCGTATCTTATATTGTCAATGCTGAATCCCGGTAAGTCTTCGTATATCTGCATAAAAGTGTTAATTTTAATGTTCATCATCTTTTGCATCGATCCCGGTACCTACTAAGAGGAGAGACGGTTTGCAATCAACGGGTACTCTAAACAAACTTCGACAATCCTAAATTTCTCTGAAATCGTAAGAAAAAACAGGTTCACTTATCGTCCGGTTCATACACCTTTCCGATCTTTTGAACTGGAGTAGACATTTATCGCTTGTTTAATGCTTAGGATTGTGTTTTCAAAGTCTACTTTTCACACTATATCCTCTAAGGTCTCCGTTATGAACTCTGAAATTTTATTCACTTATAAAATTTTGACATGTTCATGTCTAGAATTAGACATTTTCTTTCCTGCATAGTCCTAGGAATTTCTCTTGTTGACCTCTCTTACACTCATACAATGCCAAACAGTAAGCCTCTACCTTGAATGGCTCTTGGACCTTGGATTCTGTGAACATTAGCAAAAAGAAATTCCAACTACTTAGGACAGGTGATGACATTAAAGAAAGATAAAGGAATCAATTATAACAACGCAGCATGACTGTTCTGTTTTTAATAAAATTAGAAAATAACCATACCATAACATGGGGGAAATAACCATACTATAACACGGGGTAAATAACCATGCTATAACATGGGGGAAATAACCATCATACTATAACACGGGGAAAATGACCATACCATAACACGGGGAAAATAACCATACTATAACACGTGGGAAATAACCATACCGTAACACGGAGAAATAACCATACCGTAACATGGGGGAAATAACCATACTATAACACGGGGGAAATAACCATACCATAATACGGGGGAAATAACCATACCAATATGCTTAAAAAGTGTACAACGCCAGTTATGACGTGCGACTGCGAAAAATGGGCATTATCAAAATCGTTTCAACAGAAACAGCAATGGTGTTTGAAACCCTTACGTCAAAATGGTTTGGTTTGGTTTTTGTTTTACGTCATATAAACCTCAATGGGTTATTGCTGACAAAATTTTTATTGCTGACAATATATTTTTCTTCAGAAATCTATTTCTGAGAATATTTTTCCTTGAAGAAATCTATAGCTGGTCATATTTATCAAAGGATGTATAGCTGTTTGTATTGTTGATATTTTTTAAAAAGTATTGCTGATAATAATTTTTCCTTAAAAATTTATTGCTGGTAATAATTTTTTTTATTACAAAGTATTTCTGTTATTAAAAGCTATTTTTACACAAGTTTGGGTGTTAACTATTTGCCCATAGCTGGGACCCTAACAAGTGCTACCAACCCGGGTCAGGGTGACCCTGTGAACACCAGCAATTAAAAGATCGTTCCACGCTCCTCAAAACCTCCTGATCAGAGGTTGGACGAAGTTTATCGTCTTACCCTGGACGTTAGGTCAAAATGGATTAAAGTATTATTATATTATAGTATATTATGAAATATACGTGATTATGTGATATGCGGTTTATAGCTAGAAAAGATAAAAGATGGAATAAAAAATCGTTGTACATCATAATCCTTTGACTGCTTCAGTCGTTGAGGGAACCTTAAGCCACAAGAAACTGACAACCATTTTCAGAGTGATCTTTTGGCTGTCGCTCCCATGGACCTCAGAATTTTCATATCCGTCCACTCTTTGATGTTGTTTGAACAGCTTTTGCGATGACGGCCCCGCTTTTATCCGTCATCGATACTGCCTTGACCTTGTAGCCTTGTAGAGGCTATTATTCCGTGTGACATGACGAAACTATTACATATTCCGTCGCTTAATAATGGCGAGGAGAGATTTATGTTTGCCCAGGAGACTTTTGACCTTGCTCAGTACATACGAGAATCTTCCTTAAGCATTTGTTCTCAAACGCCTGGATCATTTTCCTACCTCAGCCAGAAGTGGTCAAGTCTCACACCCGTAGAGGAGGATGGATATGACCAGCTATTTGTAGAGACTGAAATTGATATGGAATCTCTTACTGCTCTTGTATATCCATTGCAGTCTTGCCATCGCTGATACGGCTCCGGCGATCCGTGTGCTTATTTATCCGCTGCAGGTGTTATCTTTTGACAGGGTTGCTCTCAGGTATTTCTTCACCGTCCATGGTAACACTGTTGCTATTAATCATTATTTTGGATTTCTCTGTTGAGTTACATTCCATAAACGCCAGTTCTTTCAACGAGTTTAGAGTCAAGTCTTGTAGCTCTCTGTTACTCTTGGTGTACAGTAAAATATAAATTCAAATGAATAAAACTAGACCGAATATAGAGAATGGTAAAAACAAATTTATCAAGAAGTATTTATTATAAGTAAGATATTTATATTTGCATTTCATTTGAAATTTATCCTTTAAATTTTAGCGTAGCTCACATGTTTGGTATCCTCTGCATCTTTCTGTATAACAATATTTCTGTTGCTTCAAGTTTCTTCATCTTTGCAGTGATTTTCCAGCACTCACTGCCATACAGGAGGACGGATATCATATAACAGTTTAGTGCTGTTTTCTTTGTTTCTATTGAAGTTTTTCTATTTCTCCGCACGCTGCTTAACATTTGGAAGGATTCTTCCTAATTAATCCTAATTCACTGTTGATCCATCAGTTAAGTACCATACATGATACACGATCCAGTCTTTTTCGATTCGGGATTGGTAGAAGATTCCCACAGTAGGTAGGCTTTTCTTTCTGCAGTAGACTGGTTGCCAACCAAGGCTAAATGATCCAGTCTGTCCTGCAATTCAACCCATATCTGGGAGGAGAAGAGAAACCTTTCACAAGGATATTTGTGTGTAAGTGAATCTAAAGAACTTTATTGGAATTTGAACTCGGCTATTTATATTTGCCTTTCAAGTAACCGAATAAATATGCCAATATAAAAATGGACCAATGTACTCTTGGTGAACTGGTAATAGAACATAGAATTCACTAAAAATCTTAAAATAAGCCAATCAAAAGAGATTGTTTAATTCTATGCATGAGTGCAGGTTGATGTCATATGAAATTACTTTCATTTGTTTAAAATAAAATCTATCTTTATGGCCACAATGCAAGCTCCCTCACTTAAGCAGTAGAGAAAATCTTCTCTTTTGAAAGATCTATCCCAACATTCATTTTCATTGCACCCATTAATGCACAGTGTAAGCAAAACACAATTCTATGTTTCTAAGAAATCAGAATTAATTATTGGTTTATAAGAAGTTTTTTATTAAGGTCCTGTACATTAAACCCACTTCTATGGCACATAATGAGAAAAGAGGGTTTGGAACATCTGATACACACAGATTTAAGGCAAGTCAGTCATTTAAGTGCCACTTGTAATACATGCTTGGGTGATCATGTATCTTTTGATACATGACTGACAAGGCAGATTTTTCCTGCAGTATTTTGTTATTTCTTTCTGAGGTAGACTGTTTGCCAGCCAAGGCTAAAGAACCCAGTCTGCCCGGCTATTCAACCCATATTTGGGGGGAGAAGAGTGGATTTATATATTTCCTAAGGGTATTTGGCCTAAGTGAATCTAACGATCTCGGATAGCATGAGAACTCGGCTCTCCGAGTTCTCCCTACAAGCCGATATCCATTACATTATATCATTATACCACAAATCACATCCACAGGCCAGAGGGACAGGAAGGCAATAGGGACAGGAAGGCAAGAGGGGCAGGAAGGAAAGAGGGACAGGAAGGCAAGATGGACAGGAAGGCAAAACGCACAGGGGCATGATAAAACAACCCATAACTTACTTAGTGGGATTGATTAAATAGATGGCGGAGAAGGTTAAGGAGAAATGACCAAAATTCAAAAATTATTAAGACCTGCAAAGTGCAAGACATTTCGGAGACTCATGATCGCCTACACGCTGCAGGGACAAAGTGCAAAGAAAAAGATATAATATCCATTAATACTCAGCATCTAAAAATGGCTTAGTCGGTCCTAGTTTGTTAAACTCTTTGCAAATTTTTGTTCATTTCGATCGCTAGTATATGCTCGTAATTGCATATAGTTTAAAAGTGAGTAAATTCATCCTCATCAACATTTTTTCGTTCTCTAACATCAACTTCACCAAATGGATAATAATTAGAAATTTGTGCTACTATTTTCCCAGATATTTTTTGAAACACAGTTACAAAATCGTTCAGATTGCAGGAAGTGAAACAGTAACGAGATTTACATCTCAAAATTTAGGCATTTAATCATTGATCTAAAAATAAAATAAGAAAAACGAAAAGAATTTCTAACTGTATTAAAATAAAATGCAGTGTATGCGTGTGTGTATGTGTCTGTGTGTCTGTGTGAGTAGCAATAACCACATATTATATATATCGGCCTATTTGAACATAATTTTGGTCTAGCATATAGACACGCGTAGGTTAATGCAAGACACGCACGCACACACACAAATATATATATATATATATATATATATATATATATATATATATATATATATATATATATTTGTGTGTGTCTCTGTGTGTGTATGTGCTTGTGTCTGTATCTGTGTATATATATATATATATAATTTAACGATAATGGACAGCTTTTGTCGTTATTATATTTTTGTAGTTATTTTGCCATGTTTTTGTACAAGTATGAGACATGCTTTGTTACATCGTGAAAATGTTTTCCGTGCAGATAGCTTCGAATGTTTTCAATATTCATTGGTCATTTTCATGACCTGAGCACATTATGTTGTCGTACGTTAAAGAGAAAATGATATATTGATTTTGCGTCGTTGCCTTTGGTCTTTGTAACTTTATAAATTTGAATTTTGCGTGCATTTCGGTTATTAATATATATATATATATATATATATATATATATATATATATATATATATATATGTGTGTGTGTGTGTGTATGTATATATATATATATATATATATATATATATATATATATATGGAATTGAAACAGAGCCTCTTTAATAGGTGGCTTTTGAAAGTATCATTTTTCAATGGTTGTCGTTTGAACACATAAGGTAACATTTTCAAAAGGTCCGTCTATATGTTTCCCAAGGAGATTATGAATTTGATATATTTTTACGTTCATTGTGAAAATGTCAGAAAATTAGACATATTTTAATACTTTTATCTCTGGAAGTAACAAAACAAAACGCTGTACAAACAGCAAATATATATAGGTACTGTTTAAGGAGAGGGTGCCATATCTGAGGGTGTAGTTGTTCGTTAGTTGTTATCTATAATACTGGTTCGAATGTCAGTGTGAATGAATATTTATTTTTGTAATTTTACAAAAATTGTTGCACCACGCCGAAGTGGAAATGGGCAAAGGCTGGTAGTCAGCAACTATCCTAGACTTAGTTAATCACAGTCACAACCCATTTCTTCAATACAGATTCACAATCACCACAAGAACTTGTCCATCAACTTTCAATCCTCAATTTACCAAAATATCACAAGGGATCTACAAAACACCCCATGATATAAAAATGTATCAGTCTCAATAGGAATGATTACAAAAGACTTTCCCCTCCCCAATTTATAGGCAGAAGCACACAAATGCATGTTGGGATTTCTTCCTAGCCTACAAAATAGGCCCCACTTTAATTTGTGAACTTTTTGACAAGTTACTGTTGCTTTTTCTTATTACTGTTAATTTGTAATTTGTAATCTTTTTTTTTCATTTGGATGAGTTTATTATGTTTGTATTTTCTATTAGTATGTTTTAGATGGAGTCTGGAAGGTTTTTGTGCTTGTTTAAATGTATTCTAATGGAGCTGTTGTTGGATAGTTGTGACGTAAGCCCTCAGGATAGACATGTAGTAGTGTAACTGATGTATTTATGAGTTTGGTTTGATCAAGAACACAGTTCCTTAAGGGGCCTTTAAACATAATATTAAAAAAAGAAAATATATTCACTCAGTTGATCTTCTTTGTCAGGATTACTTGACATGTTTCTTGTGAGGTTCGCTTCATTCAGTTGACCTTCATTGTCAAGACCATAATTGTCAAAACAATTTCTGTAACCTCTTTCATATGTTCTTTAAAGATATCTGCTGACAACATATATTACATGGGCAAAATTTGGATAAGTGAAAAAAAATTAAAAAAAAAAACACCTGTGAAAAATTAATTTAGATAATATTAGGTTAGTGCAGAAATAATTTCGTTTTCAAACATATGTTACTATGTGAGAAAACGAAATTATTTTTGCACCAACCTAATAGTTCCAATCGTCATACTAATTTATAGACAGAATCACACAAGTGCATGCTGGGATTTCTTCCTAGGCAATAAGATAAATCAGTTCTCGGTGTCATCTGTCTCAGTCCTGGTCTGTCTTGTTAAAGAAGTCAGAACGCTATGTTAGTTTATCAGAATTTGTTCTTGTCTGCCAATGCTAATTCTTAGTTTGTACACATTTTGCTTTCTTACTGCTGATTTGCCTTGCACATAGTGTTTGCTTGCTTTCATTCCTCAGAATCAAAAGATGTTCTGGGAGGATAGAATAATGAAAATGTACAGAATGAAGAATGAAAGGGGAACAAACCAGCGAATATGTACAAATTTGTAAATGTAGTTTTTAACTTAAAAACGCTTTTAACTTTTTCTCCGACATAACATCATTTATATTTATTTTCAATATTACTCAACATTAAATATATTCAGTCAAATGTATAAATCATTCCTTATTTATTCTCAATATTACTCAACATAAAATATATCCAGTTAAATGTATAAATTATACTTATGTATTCTCAATATTACTCAACATGAAATATATTCAGTTAAATTTATAAATTATTCATTAAAATTTTTACTCATTTCGATTCAGTATAATTCTCGGAGAACTGCCAAATTCTGTAGAATTTAAAATAATGATATTTTATAGTCAAATCGTTTTAGAAATATGAAGTTATCAATAGCAAGAAAAGTGTTTAAAATTTAACATGATTGGCATCTTTTTTAACACTCATCTGCTTTGATATCGATAGCAAAAATTCATTACAAAAAGTTATAGCTGCTACAAAAAATTTGTAAATCATACTGCAGATGTCAGTTAATAAATATTTTCAGAGTATATAAATCTTTTTTTTTTTTGTAAGATTTTCTTGACTAAATCAGTTGATAGAATACCGGGGAAGTGATATTTATTTTCGAAAGTTATAACTATCCACATGTGCAATAATGTGAGTCTGTTGTTGGGCAGTAGAAACTACAGGGGACGTAGAAACAACGAAAATATTAAAGTAGGGAACAAAACAATGAATGACATCGAATGTCATATTCGCTTCTGTTGTTTGCATGCATTTGAAAATCCCAGGTCAATCGATCAGCTCAATCGACAATATCGATTTTACTTGTTCCTGAAGATAGATGCTTCTTTATTTTAATATTTGTAGAGCAGGTGATGGAGAAAAGTTGGGGATAAGGGAATGGCATATAATATTGGAGCAAGAAACTATATAAAACGAAAATGAAGAAATTGATTATGATAGGAATTCAGACAAATACAACCGGGTGAAAAGAAAAGAAAAGAAAAAGATCAATAAAAAGGATAAATCCATCGTTAAAAGAACAGAAGGAAGGATATTTGAAAACAAAGGAAAAGGATGAACATTAAAAATATATAAGAAAAACAGAAAAAGAATTAAAAAGCAAACCGAAGAAAACGGACATGAAAAATACATTAAGGGAAAAAATATATACGTGCTAAAATATCTATCTATCTATCTGTCTATCTATCTATCTATCTATCTATCTATCTATCTATATATCTATCTATCTATCTATCCCTGCCTGTTCCTATCTATCTATCTATCTATCTATCTATCTATCTATCTATCTATCTATCCCTGCCTGTTCCTATCTATCTATCTATCTATCTATCTATCTATCTATCTATCTATCTATCTATCTATCTATCTATCCCTGCCTGTTCGTATCTATCTATCTATCTATCTATCTATCTATCTATCTATCTATCTATCTATCTATCCTTGCCTGTTCGTATCTATCTATCTATCTAACTATCTATCCTTGCCTGTTCGTATCTATCTATCTATCTATCTATCTATCTATCTATCTATCTATCTATCTATCTATCTATCTATCCCTGCCTGTTCCTATCTATCTATCTATCTATCTATCTATCTATCTATCTATCTATCTATCTATCTATCTATCCCTGCCTGTTCCTATCTATCTATCTATCTATCTATCTATCTATCTATCTA
>OZ010578.1:20513326-20525826 GCA_963932145.1 Acanthosepion lycidas | reverse complement strand
TGAGTGCAATGGTGCAAGTTTTCAAACTTATCTATCTCTTCATAACATACGGGAATATATTTATATATAAACAAACACACAGACAGACACAGAGTACGATGAATAAATTGTCGTCAAAATTATGAAAAAATGAAAATAGCACTAAATTACATCTATGGCCTCTAGCCGACATTGGAATCACTTGAATCTCTTCTGAACGGTATTCATTCAGTTCATCAAAATCAAAAACAAACTGCCGGCATGCTCAAAATTAGACATTGCGACAATTTACCTATGTACCATATATATATATATATATATATATATATATATATATATATATATATATATATATATATATATATTATTATTATTATTATTATTATTATTATTATTAGGTGCATGTATATATATATATATATATATATATATATATATATATAATTTGGTGTATATGTATATATATATAATTATATATATATATATTATAACTATACTAATTTAAAAATAAAGTTCCATCGCTATACAGGAATTACCATGTCTCAAAAACAGAAACTAAAAACTTCAAATTTGATTATAGAATTAAATTAAAATCCTTAGTACTGTTCCATTTTCAAACGAATTTTGGAATAACTCATTTTTAAATTTACTGAGCACGTACATTCTTTCTAAGAATATAGGGAAATTCAACCATTTTGTCAAGGGGTTGTAGAGTATTCATTTTCGCTGACAACTATTGTATTAAAATATATGTTACTTTCGAAATTAGATTAAGTTAAGGTTGGGTAGGGGTGCCTTTTCAACAAATGATGACATCCGTTTTTCACATATCGTTTGTTCTTTTTCAATGACAAAATTTTTTTCGGTACTTTTGTTTTGTTGTTAAATTTGTGATTGTATACATAAAGATTTCCTTCCAAAAAGGATTGTTTGAATATGAATACGTCGTATTAAAATACAATTTTAAAATACTATTCCTAATTCTAATTACTAATAGACTATACTTCTTTTAAAACAAATAAATCTAATAGAATTACTTTATTATTTAAAAATTATTATTAAAATATCAAATATAAATATGTATGCTTCATTTTCCAGCATTTTTTCTACATTTTTTAAAGAAAATATTTGACAATGTTGGCAAATAATAGCTATTTCATTTCTTTTATTGGATAAATTTTTATTTTTATAGAACTAATGTATAATTTCTCATGTAGGCACAAAGGTCATTTAATGAACTATATATTCTAGCTTTTTTTTTAATTAATTTCCATTTCACAGTAGGTGTGTTATTGGTTACTTTTAAGTGCCAGAAATATTTAGATAGGTATGTCTGATTTCAGTAATTATTTATTCTAAAAGAACTTTGATGTTGGTTAAAACGCTTGTTGAATTCATGTTTTGTGCATCCAATGTAGACGTTTACGTACTCTAGATCCTCAATAGATGCGATATTGCATTGGTAAACTAATGATTCAGTGCGACATTTATTATTAAGAGGACAGTTTTATTGAAAAAAAACAGACGACATGCCAAAGACGGATGTCATCATACTTTGTAAATAGGTGTGTCTGTCCTTCGCTGAGGTAAAACAAACAGAATTTAAAATGCTTAAAACTTGTAGCCTGTTTTTACTATTTTTTTTGAAACATGGTTATACCTGTGTAGCGATGAACCATATTTTTAAATTAATAAATTTATAATATTTGTACTCTGCAGAATTGTACTGTGCACTGTTTTTTAAAAATAAAAATAATTAAAAAGAACACTGGATTATAAATCTTAATGTTCTTTCTCTTAATATATATATATATATATATATATATATATATATATATATATATATATATATACATATATATATATATATATTATGAAATGGACAAAGTCCGACAATTATTTAAGACATTTTTTTTATGTTTATACGTTTTTTTTTATACATACAATTTTTTAAGTAAATGCTCTGTTTTATAATAAACATTATTAAGAACGTTTACCGGTAAGAATGTCCGAGGAATCGAACCTGTATCCTCACGTGCTTTAACCGTTTGGGCCACAGAGGAGCGTTATGTTAGCAAGGCTGATTTTACTGTTTTTAAACACAATTTTCCATGATTTTCTCTCATTTATTCATCCCTGCTCAATGCGTATCCAAGTCCAACAATTATTTAAGACATTTTTTAATGTTTATATATATATATATATATATATATATATATATATATATATATATATATATATATATATATATATATATATATAAAAGTGGACACTGAGCTCGACACCAAGTGGCGACATTCTGTTTCTTGCTTGAAAGCAAACTCCATGGCTATTGTGACGCGAAATTGACCTTTGTTTTCAGTTTTGTTTTTACATTCGCTCTATAGCTGATATTGACAACTTATAACATAAATATAGCATAATTGAAACTTTATTTTCACCAGTTTTACTCAGGAAACAATAAAAATGTCAATTTTCTTTTGTGTTTACGCCCACATTAACTGGTGGTTAAAAGGAAAATAATAATATTTAAGCATTTATTGAATTTCATTGAAGAAAAGAAAGGCTGATCAATAATGCCTGAATGCAGAAAATGCTATTTGAAGCTTTCATCAAAGATTGTACATTTGCTTTGGAAACTTTGGTTCATCTGTTAATTATATTTTTCTCTTATATCTCATCTTGTTATTCATAGATTGTGTGTTTCAAATACGACATTTAACTGATTTAAAAGTAATTTATATATATATATATATATATATATATATATATATATATATATATATATATATATGTATGTATATATATATATGTGTGTGTGTGTGTGTGTGTGTGTGTGTGTGTGTGTGTGTGTGTGTGTGTGTGTGTGTATGTATGTCTGTGCGTGTCTGTTTTCTAACTTGGGGTAGCGAGGTCAAGATATTTTTTAAATTCATTTTTCCAAATGGTCTTGCATTTTCTCTCGTATGAGAACTTAGTGTTCCTACGCAATCTTAGACATCTTGAAAGGCTATGAACACCAGAAAAAAAATGAATAAATAACTTGCAAAATTTTCCTTCTCAGTCGAATTCAACCAAAATCACATGTGCGTGCGCGCGCACACACAGACACACACACACACATATACACACACGCTCTCTCATTTTCTCTTTTCTCACACACATACACACACATACATACTATTTAATGTTGACAGATACAACGCAATGTCGTCTTTTTAGAAGACTCATTAAAAGAGTTGGATCCTCTAAAATGTACAATAGTCCGATGTTGAAATTGGTTTAAAATAAAATTTTTATAATTATACTCGTCATTACATTTAATTTCACGAGAAATTAATTATTCGGATATCGGATGAAATGATAAAACTTTTGAACAAATTCAACCAATTCCTAAAAGCATTTACGATTTCCCCATTCTCCAACGCAATCTTCAGACCGGGAAGATTGCGTTGAAGCATGAAACAAACTCTGTGACATGTTGATCATAGGGTACACCTTTATATTTACATGTAATCTATCTCTGATATTGACCCATTTTGCCCATGAATTTAGCACACACACACGCACACACACGCACACACACGCACATATCGTGGGATTGATCTGAGTTTGTGGCACACTCTCTGCGATCGTCAGACAAAGTGATTAATTTTTGAAATTTTGAATTTATTTCAATGTTGGATAGAGGAATGAACTTCTTTCGTATGTCGCAGTGTCAGCGTACAGACCGTTCGTCTATTTTGTTCGCAGAATTTCTCGCACATACATATACACGTACGCACGCGCGCTCACACACCTTTTATCCGTCTGTTTTTTGTTTAAATCTTAAGATGGGGTCTGTGTAAGACTATGGTAGGCAAAATTCTTATTATTTTAAATTTTTCCATGCTGTGTTGTTATTTTTTAAAGCCGGTTATTTGCTTGTTTTTGGCGATTGCGCTTATGTAAATGGTAGAAACTCCAATTTATAATATTTATTTGTATTTATGCGGTGGTATTAATTTTGCTGGGGGTGGAGAAGTAAGTATAATTGTGGACTAATGAGGCAATGGTAATTGTAGTGCGATAGTAATGGTGGGAGTGTGGGTGATGATAATAAAAATTGTAGCCCAACTAATTATGGTACAATTGTAGAAGTGATTGTTGTAATGCTGGTGGAATGATAAAAACAATAATTATAATTATTATGATGGTAGTTTTCAATTAGAAAATAATTGATGGCGTCATAGTGTTAGTGGTTACTCTTTCCGTGACTATAGGGTCAATGGTGGTGTACGTATCAGTGTTTGCTTGGTATTTTTTATCAACACCAAACTAAATGTTGTTGTTTTTTTTTAATCTTCAACGCCAAAGTAAGGGACAAATTAGAACTTAACCAATGGAAAATATCAAAGCTGTCACCGACTGGTTTACAGCAGTAAAAACCAAAAAACAAAGCTACTTTAATCCAGTTTGACAGTGAATTTCTAACGATCCATCACGGAAAACATATTAAATAACACTATACAACAAGCACAACAATATGTAAAAATTACAGACGGTGATATTAAAAGCACTGCCGTAAATCTTTGATGTTCCACAATAATGAACCATAAGGAAAAAAAAAAAAAAAAAAAATACGACATATTTAATGTAGCTATGATGGAGCGTAAACCTGTGAATTAGTAGGTATACTCATCTCTCATATCCAGGATTCTCGAGAAAAAAAGACACAAGCCTATATAGAGATGACAAACTTAGCTTGATAAGTGAAACCAATGCCTCCAAATTAGACAGATTTAAGAAAAAATTGTAAAAGCCCTAAAAACAATTGGATTTAAAATATAAATAAATGCAGGCACAAGGACAGTAAACTTCTTAGACGTCTCTCTCAACCTGAACAAATATACATAGGAACGGTAGAAAAAAAACCATCCACTTTCAATCATCAAGCAAATACCCATAACAATCAGCCGCAGGCTATCTGAAAATTCATCAAACATAGATATTTTCAGTAACAAGGAAACGCCGTATGACGACGCACTAAGGGAATACACACAACAACTACAACAGACACATCCACAGCTGAAACACAAACACCGAAAAAAGAAACATTATCTGGTTTAATCCACCATACAACGAAACCGTCAAAACAAACATAGCAAGGACATTCCTAAACTTAATAGAAATGCACCTCCCTGAAACAAACCGCTTAGCAAAAATATTCAATAAAAATAACTTAAAAGTTAGTTACAGCGGCACATCAAAATAACACAAATAATAAAAATCCAAGCAAAAAAGTAACAAACTGCAATAACGCAATCAAGGAACCTCTGTTATCAACAAAAGAATCTGTCACAAATCGATTTATATAAATCTGTTGAAGCTAAATGTTAACCTTACTCTATTTAGAATATTTTATATTCTTATCTATCACAAAAAATTACTAATAATTCTAAACAATAACACTTAGAGCAGAAATTCATGAAAACATATTGTTATATAGATATAAAGTGTCGCTGCCGACATTTGAGTTTGAACATAGATCACCAGTGATCAAACACAGGCGATCCCATTATTGAAGTAAGTAGACTACGTGAACTTAGAGGAAACGCATATATGGGAAGTAGCCGAAAACTAAAAATCTGCACTTCTATCCTCTGTTACTATACAGTTTACTATTCTCTATAGTATTCATCCATACTGATCACTATACAGAGTACTATTCGAGCGAGTATTGCTGAGCAAGTACTATTAGTTTGAGTGATATCTGAAGGCGTTTGACACCAGTATTGTTCACCGCCGTATAGTTGTATCTGCGATTACAAAGTCTCTACTACAACGAGCATTACGAAAGTGACAATGAGTATTATTTGGTATTACAAATTTGGCAACGAGTGATCGTTGACATCACAAAACATACAGGGTGCCCATAATGTTCGTGTGCACTTTAAAAAAATTATAACTTTATTTTTATTTGCGACAGAAATAATCTGTAAAAAATGTTATAAAGTTTAATGTACCTAGTTTTAAGTATAGCTAAAATAACTACTGTGATTTCAGGCATTACTGTAAATCAGTTGGCAAATGTTTTCCGTTAACTGCAAAATCGTATTACCCTTTGTATTGCTAATGATGGAGGATATGTGGAAACTTAAATAAAATTTCAATGAAACCTTAACAAATATAGATTTACTTTTTTCTAATCCGTTTTAAAAATTATTTCTATCGGAAATACAAATAAAGGTATAATTTTTTAAAAGTGCACACGGACTTTATGTACACACTGTATTAAGAACGAACTTGTGTAACTGTGAAATATTGTAATAGGCTTTATACACTTCCTCCTTTTCAACAGATGTAGAGTTTTATCGTTTGTTTCTTGTTTATGATGGGGTATCCGAATCCATCTAAAGTCTACTTCAAACCTATAACACTGAACTTACATTTACTTACTATTTACATTTTTTTCTTCAGTAGGAGTAGATAGGTTTGCCTGTTGTCCACTTAACATTCCTCACCGGTCTTTTGAAAAGAAAAATGGTTCTCCCTCATCTATGATTATCCTGTTCCCTCTAAAGTCTTTTCTCCGCTTTCACTTCCAGTGGACACTTGTATACTGGTCGCGTTATCACTTTGTTTTTGGTAGTGACCCTTACTCTGTAACATTTTACCTCGAGTGGCTCTCTGACCTTGTACAGGGGGAACATCATTGTAAACACGATTGTAAATTATCAAACGTCTAATAAAAATGAACAAAGATGATGGGTGTAAATAACAAGTTGATAATCGTATAATCAGATATGGATGACTTAAAATGTCATAATTCTCCAAAACAAACTTTAAACCAGATGAAATAGTGAAGTTTCAATCAATATGACATAAAAACGTATCTTTATTCAACATTGATAAGTACGTCTTTACTTCTATATGATGTTGGTTGGCTTGCAATCCTATAAACCTGCTTTTAGACGAAATAGAATTATGAAAAGGTGAAATTATTTCACTTCAAAATTATGATGATAAAGTCTCCAGTCCCATAAATATATATTTTAATATTCCTACTATGTGTACCATTTGGTGAATCCAGTCTCGCTCTGTGTTCTTATTATACAAAATCCGAAATAAAAGCTGATAAACCGTAAATCACAAATAAATCATTGAATCAACAATTATTATGCCAAAAGTTCTCATTTTTATTTTGTGGATGCAACTTTTGTGAGATCCCAAATTTTAATTCTTTGCGCATATCTGTGGATTTAAATTGTATAACCCGCCTATATATATATATATATATATATATATATATATATATATATATATATATATGTATAAAAGTTTTACAGATTGCTGTTTTATACCTTCGTAGTTACAATAGACGGAAACTCAGACTGGGTGCCGTAACAGAGAACTTACCCTAAGGCCCGCTTGGATAGGATTTTATAGATTACTGAATACACATTTATAGATTTATACTTTCATGAATCATTCATACAAAAGACAAATATATAGGTTAATGATTTAAATGGCGAGAATACATCGTCGCAAACAATATAAATAAGATACATCAACCCCGAACCTGTATATGAATGATATGATCCCTGTTTATAAATTCCAGGTGCATAAGGTCTTTTTAATTTGTTACAAGCTTTCGTCTGTCCCTACAGACATCATCAGGTATGGAAGTAGATTTTGTTCTTGTTTTTACTTCTCAGTAATAAGAGGACAACGAAAATACAGATGTAATCCGAATAAATGCTATGAGAAATGTGTTATTGTTTTGGAACGTGCGGTCGCAACGCTGAGTTTGAATTTAAATTTTAAGGTTGTGCGTTTTTGTACAAATATAGCAATAAGAGAATTCTTTTTTACTGGTAGATTTTCAGTCAATATGGCATGAACTATATTGTTCAATAATTACAGTAATGTCACACTTATTATCCGAGAGTTGCACGTTGGATCAGTTATTTTAATTTCAATTAAAACGTGCAATTATAACTTATAAATTCATGAATCATTCATACAAAAAAAAAACAAATATAGAGGTTAATGATTTAAATGGCGAGAATACATCGTCGCAAACTATATAAATAAGATACATCAACCCAGAACCTGTATATGAATGATATCATCTCTGTTTACAAATTCCAGTTGCATAAGGTCTTTTTAATATTTTAATTTTCTACAAGCTTTCGTCTGTTCCTACAGACATCATCAGGTATGGAAATAGATTTTGTTTTTGTTTTTACTTCTCAGTAATAATAATAATAAGTGTACGAAGTTAAGCAACGTCAGTCTGGACAGTATCAAGATGGGTGACCTCTTGGAAATATCTGGGTGGTGTAATAGATAATTGTTCGTAGAAAATGTATCAATCAATCATTTATAGGAGCTTATTAGCTAACTTATTAGCTGTTACCCTCTGAACTGAAATGTGTTGTGTATGTGATAAATTGTCTTAATATCCTTCCCTTACACTTTTTGATTGTAATTAAGTGTCATTATCTTCCCGTTCCCTAAAAACTTCTCTGCTACTCATCTATTTACCATCCTTCTGGAAAACCGTATCTATGTTGTTTCAAGTCACCTCTTCGTCTATAAGGAAATTGTTCAGCATTGATAGAAGAAAAACTGATCTCATATAGAATTTCAAACATAATTTTAATGCTTATCGACTAATGATCTTTTCACCGTCGACGCTAGTTTGCCGTGTTTATTCTGTCCATGGTGGACTCTTCGAAAGTGTTTATAAAACCAGGGGATTAAAAACAGACCCGACGAAGTGAAACAATGCAAAAAGTGTATATTGGATAATATACAGGGTGCGATGGGTAAATTGTCGCAATATTATATTTTTAATTTCGCCCATGCACGTTGTTTGTTTTTGATTTTGTCGACTGCAGAATATGGTAGGTTCATTTGGGCACCTTATGTAAGAAGAAGAACACCATGATGCAATTCACTTGGCCAGAAATTTGGAAGCTGAATACTGTAATGCCAGGCCGGAATCTCCAATACGAACTTTTCAAAGTGTTTGGGTGTCAATATGAGCAATTTTAGGATTCGGAAAGTGTTGAAATGGGTCTAATAGTGATTATGAAGGTGTTTGGAGTGATCAATAGTGATGGTGACGCTATGCCTACATTCATCTATCCACAGGGCCTCAGAATCAACACAGAGGACTTCATCAAGTGCGTTTAGGAGGTAGTGCTGCACTGGGTCAAGAGTGTGGTTGTTGGGAGATCCTATATCTGGAAAAAGATATCTGCTCCATGCCACACAAGCAGGAGAACCCAGTCATTGCTATGTCAATTTCTGCGACCACATCACTCCTGACACCAGCTAACTCTACAAGCTCTACCCCTTGATTATTATGTGTGAGGTGAAGTTGAGCGAGAGATTAACAAAACTCCTTGTAATACCGAAGATAAACTGAAGGCAAGGATTATGTCAATATTCACCTACTTAGACCGTCCAGATGAGTTTCAGATCTCGAAGTCGTCTGGTGGCCGTGGTTGAAGCCAATGTGATTTTATTAAAGAAATTTGCCCTTTAGTATTTCAAGATATTTTTGTGCAGTTTTGGTAAATGTATCTATAAAAATGAGATGACAGTGTTATATTCATTTTCGCATGATTTAAACTACAATTTATCCATCTCACCCTGTATTTAAAGATTCAGAGATGAAAACTTCATAATCTAAATATACGCCAAATGATTGATAAGAAACTCTAAACAAAAATAAATTCTTCAATAAAGGAAATAATTATTCGAAAGAGTATTATACACGTTAAACTTGAATCAAAAATGAAAACAGTCATTGGACAAAATCTGTCTGAGGCTCCAGGAACCAGGATTTGAGGTCGGCGTGACTCGGCATAACGTTGGCTTGATTGAATCAGAAGTTCCTGCATTCTGACGACAGTCATGTGCAGGAGGTACTTTGCATTGTATGGTCGCTGTCAATCTATTTCGCGACGTATTTGTGCAAGAGAGCTCATGTTGCAATTGTTAATGACTTCAGAGCAAACATAATCAGCCTCCCTTCTATTTATATGGACATTTAAGTTAGCTATATCTTTATTCTTAGACGTCGGTGGCTTGTAACACGAACACGTCATTCATTTGCATTTTTAATGTTAAATTTGCCACAATGTTCGAAATCAATAGAAAAAACTTTGACTACTTGACGCATAATGCGTCATTTAATGTTATCCGAAAGTATTCTCACGAAATCACGAAATAGTATATCGTTCTCATTTTTTATCAATCACTCTCCTTTCTCTCTGAGTCTCTTTTTTCCCTATCTATCTCTTCCACCTCTCTCTCCCTTCTTTGCACTCTCTCTTTTTTCTCTGTATCTCTCTCCCTCTCTCTCTCTCTCTCTCTGTGTCTCATACTAAATCTCCCTCCCTCCCTCCCACTTTATCTTTTTTCTCTGCATCTCTCCCTGTCTCTCTCGCTCTCTCACTTTCCCTCTCTCTGTCTGTCTCTGTCTGTCTGTCTGTCTGTCTGTCTCTCTCTCTCTCTCTCTATATATATATATATATATATATATATATATATATATAAGTGAACACTGAAGTCAACACTCAGAGACGACAGGCTGTTTCATGCTAGACGCAATCTTCATGCCTGACGATTGCGTCTAGCATGAAACAGCCTGTCGCCTCTAAGTGTTGAATTCAATGTTCACGTTCTATCGCTGATATTGAGCACTTTATCCAATAATATAGTAAACCGTAATAGTATCTTCACACACACACACACACACACACACACACACACACACACATATATATATATATATATATATATATATATATATATATATATATATATATATTGCATTGGGGCAGCAGATCATTATTTAAAGATATGTTATTCAATACACACATTAAAATATTCATCTACATTAAAACAAAGCAACCCTCACTCAACAAAATTACATTTCAAACTAATCACAATACATTAAATTTCATCCAGACGTTGTTTTTGTTTTAATGCTTTAGCCTCTCGCGTAATATGACGTCATAGAACCGCATCTTGAAATTACGATCTGTGTCAGCTACTCCGTGACCGTTATCATTGTAGAGCAATCTTCTATATCAAAATAACAAAATATTATCTTTGACGGTGGTTATATTTGTTTCATGTCTCTATAACCACTCTGAGGATGGTTCAATTCTATAATCTTTTGAAATCATCTTTGGAATTTTTATGCCTATTTTTAATGTTCCTTGCTTTATGTTCCTTCTTCCTTTTTGTAGATGTGTTGATATTTTAAATTTAGGTCGACGTTCATCTTCAAGAGCCTTTTTTTTTTTATCTAGACCGATTCCACCATAAACACTTCAATCTCTTTACCTCTCTATGTCTCTATAACGCCATTCTCCATTATATGTTATTTATTCTTACTCTCTCTTATTTTCTCCTATCAACACCTCAATCCAACTTAATTTTATTAATTATTAAATATTTGGATGATTTCGGCTCACGTTTTGAAACATGAGAACTCTTATGTAGCGAAGGAATCATATTTTTAAACAATTTAGCTCTACTTCTGTATGGAGCACTGTCTTTTAAAAATAAAAACAAAAATACTAAGGAACCCCGAATTATTGCACCCAACCCCGGGGGGGGGTTCTTTCTCTATTTTCTGCATATGTATCCTTGTGCAGGTATGCAGAAAATAGAAAAGAACACGTTGGGTGCATAATCCGGGGTTCCTTAGTATTTTTGTTTTTATTTTTAAAAGACAGTGCTCCATACAGAAGTAGAGCTTATATTATAATAATATTTTTTGTTTAAAAATATGATTCCTTCGCTACATAAGAGTTCTCATGTTTCAAAAACGTGAGCCGAAATCATCCAAATAATTAATAATTAATAAAATTAAGTTGGATTGAGGTGTTGAGTCACGTTTCATCTTCAAGCGAAATTTTAGGAATAAGCTATCTCTCGGTTTACGTGTATTTTTACAGAATTTCTTCGGCTCACGTTTTTGAAACATGAGAACTCTTATTATAATATATATATATATATATATATATATATATATAGCTCTCTTTTGTGGATCAGTTTTAATATTTTATAATAATAGGATCTACTTGGATTACTTACTCACGGATCTTTTACCTATATATATATATATATAAATGGATGTGTGTGTGTGAAGAGCGCGATAGAGACAGAGAAATACAGACGACGCCTGTTGTATGTATGTATGTGTCAATCAATCTTTTTATCTCTCTCTCTCTCTCTCTCTCCCTATATATATATATATATATATATATATATATATATATATATATTCCATTTATTTTTAAACAGTATATTTATTTACATCGTCCGACACTGAATATTAAAGAAATTCGATACTGCGTCCCGTTTTGCTTGAGAAATTTTCGTTACATCCGACGTGCTTTTCACAGACTCGGGCACGTAGATCGATGTCGAGTATGTTTCCCCTGTCCAAAGTAGTTTTCAGGTTCTAATCCTACCGGGGGACGTATTGTCTCATGACATATATCGAATAT
>OZ010578.1:20433326-20508326 GCA_963932145.1 Acanthosepion lycidas | reverse complement strand
GGTGAATGGTACGGAGAGGAGAATGAATGCTTGATATATTTACTCAGCACCAGTATCCAGTGCTAACGGATACATACACAAAACACAGAACAATAATTTACAAAACAATTAACAAGACAACTTACAAGGAATAGAGGAGGGTCAAATGCCGTATGGTCAAACTCGATATGATCAGTTCGAATATTAATCAGCTTGGTATCAACTTATTAATCACCTGCTGAAGTTCTTTATCATAGACTATTTAAGGCTATAAGCCAGGTGATCCTATACAGTGCTGAAGGGATGCTAGGTACTCTATAACAGATAGATAGATAGATAGATAAATAGATAGATAGATAGATAGATAGATAGATAGATAGACTGGCGTCGAAATATAGATAGATAATGAAGATAGAGGGATCGATATTTTCCTCATGTGCTTGTTATTATGAGAAAAGTTAATCAAGGATATTTGCGTGTCAAAGAAATCTATATAATAAATGCACCCGTTGAACTCAAGCCAAATGCATGTTTGAGTTGAAGAACATAACGAATTTCTATGACCAATAATTTCCAATTCTTTTCTTTCCTATTGACTCTCTCTCTATCTCTCTCACACACACAGCCACACTTTTACACACTCACACACCCTCACACACACGCGTGCTCACACACACACACACACACGTGTATGCACAGAGAAGCAAACACTTCTCACGCATTTACCTCCCTTTCCCTGAATTCTATCTAACTTATACAAGAAGGTAATGAAAATTTCTTGATGTTTTGTAGAAAGAATTTTGTTTGTTTGTTTGTTTGTTTGGGTTTTATGGCATATCAACCACTGTGGGTTATTTAATGGCAAATCCAGTTTATATGAATTTTAAATGCCTATTTTGTTCTGGCAACATTATTGTTTCCAAAAAAAAAACGTATAGCTGGCAACATTATTGTTTCCAGAAAAACGTATAGCTGGCAACATTATTTGTTTCAAAAACATACAGCTGGCAACATTATTTTCTCCAAAAAACGTAGAGCTGGCAACATTATTGTTTCATAAGGTATAGCTGGCAACATTATTTTTTCCAAAAAAACGTATAGCTGGCAACATTATTGTTTCAAAAACGTATAGCGGGCAACATTATTGTTTCAAAAACGTATAGCTGGCAACATTATTTTTTTCCAAAAAAACTTATAGCTGGCAAAATTATTGTTTCAAAAACGTATAGCTGGCAACATTATTCTTCTGAAAACACTATCTGAGGCCTTCCTTGCTGTTGGACGTAGTTTATCGTCATACCCAGGACGCGGATGTAGTTTATCGTCATATTCAAGACGCGGATGTAGTTTATCGTCATACCCAGGAAAGAATTTTGTATTATCCTTCTACCTTAGACTTCATTAAATCACACAGGTAATTTTAGATGCAGAATTGCTGTGTTTTTTGTTATAGACCCTGAAGCAGAGTAAATGTTATTTCGGAACGATGTACACCTTTGTTGTTAAAATCTACTCATCGTCAGTGTAGGCTCTCATTTTATTATAATATACGGCTTCTTTCACATTTGTTGAAGGTTATTCTGAGCAAATTTAACTGCCATGTGTTTTTTTCTAAGTTCTTTTTCTTCATTCCGAATTGTGTTATCAGTCTTTGCATAATGGATTTGCTATGGTTTTCAAATCTGATCTTGAATAATCATTTTTTTTTATATATTCTGTGCAAAGACTCCAATTCATGCAATTTCGTCATATTTTTTTTATTATGGATATGATTGACGTCTAGTTTTATATTCTTATACAATGCATATACTATTCTGAGGTTTCACTCAAACACTCCATGTGTTGTGAGTATTCTTAATGATTTACTAAAGCCGATATGTGGATGTATCCACTTATTCGTATTTGCAACGTTGTAAGAAGTCAGATTGCAAATCCTCAATAATGACAGACATAATCTCATCATTCATGTTCTCGAATTGTGCTCTTCTCAAGCATAGTGGAGATATTATTCAACTCTTTGACCCCCTCCTTTATCTCTCTGGAAAATACGCCCCCACCTCCCAAATGTCTTATTTATTTTGTTTAGGAATATTAGACCCGAGATCATGGCCTTCATTAGGGAATAAATTTGAAGATCAACCTGCTGTAAAATTTGAATAATTTATAATAGAGTTAAGTTTGCATGATAAATTCTTTAACATTTGAAAATTTTATTGTGGTTCATCCTTTCTACCTAAATGTGTCTACTATTGCCCTAATCCTGAAACTTTATGGAGTTTTTGATTATTATTATTATTATTATTATTATTATTATTATTATGATTATTATTATTATTATTATTATTATTATGATTATTATTATTATTATTATTATTATTATTATTATTATTATTATTATTATTATTTCCTTTGATTTCTGGTGTGTACTCATTTCCTTTAAGGTTCCGTCATTAAGACCTGAGGTCTGTAATTGCATCATGACATTTTCCAATGAGCAATAAAAAGAAAATACATATATAAAGCCCTTCGTAAGGTGTGCTCTGTACTCGTGAGAATACATTTTGTATTTCGTGAAAGCATGGGCTAACTGGAATTCATTTAATGAGCTTATTGGAATCATTTCCAATCAATCCGAGGGCTCCAACCACAATAGGAATTGTTGATGATCTCATGTGCCCCATTTGTGAGATTTAGATTTGAAGGTCCTTGTATTTTGATAGCTTTTTAAAGATCTTCAAAGATACGCTGTAGTCGGCAGGAAATGTTATGTCAATAAGTAAGCATTTTGTTTTTGTTTGCGGTATCTAATAACGATGTCTGGGCGATTAGCTTTGATTGTTCTGACTGTTTGTATTGTATTATTATTATTATTATTATTATTATTATTATTATTATTATTATTAACAATAATAATGATAATAATTATAATAATAATTTCGTGCATAAGTTTATCGACAAAGATTTTTTCTTTTATGCAACGTGCTAATTCAGGACGTAGACGATCATGTCTCTCCGTAACTTACTTTTTTTGTTGATCGATTTAAATACTGATTTATTAGCATCCATCCTTGCCGTGTCATCGATTGGCGCAAACTCATACCATCAATGTTTATTTTAAAGTTAAGTGTTTCCATACAGGAAACATTCGGCATTCATTAAACAAGCAGTAAACATTATTATTGGCTGAAATTTAAACGACCTTTTATTAAACTGTTTTTCCGGAAATTAGATTTTCTCAAATCTACTGTTATACCTCTTTCCTTGTAATGGTCAGTGTTTCCTTTCAAAATATTTGTTTTTAGAGACTTATTTGAATGCTTATATCATTACTTTATCTTCTATTATCGTATTATTTGTGTGGCTGCTATTTTCAGTTTTCAAGTCAGCTTGTTTCACTTATTTATTAATCCAATGAAACCGAGACGTGGGTAAAAGAGCAATCGTTAGATCTTTCCTTACGTAACGCTGAATTTTGTTTACTCCGATAGTTTGTCAGTTATTGTTAGCCAGCTTGTGTTTGAGCTGCCCCAAGTCTGCAACGAGAGACTGCCTAAAACCTCTTGATTATATAACAATCTCTGACATATGTATCGGTCCAACGCTTTCAAAATAAGAGGTATCTGTAAGATTGTGTGCTTCTGCATTCCGACCACGGGTGTAACCCCAGTTCAACACAGCATCTGTCTTTATTGGCTTGATGAGAAATTGAGTTCAAAGTCTATTTCGGCGTAATACTAATTTGTAATTTTTGTTCACAACTTATAGACATTGATGAAGAATTGCCTTTTTAAAGATTTATATGACATGTAAAAAAAAAAGATGCGGTAGTAATTGCGAATAAAACGAAGGGACTTACTATTAACTTTAATAAAATATAATTTCTCGTTGCTAACAGAATAAGAGGAGACTTCAAAGTCAAGCACGTAGACAAAATTATCTGAGTAGTTGAGAAACAAATAGTAGAAATTGTGATACAGAAGACTTAGGACGCATAGGCTGAAGAAAAATGCCTTCCAGATAGTAAAAAAAGTAGTAAGGCAGAGGAAAATATTATGAGAAACAACGGTTTGATTAATTTGTTTTACGGCTTACAACCCTTTTGCGTGTCAAGAAACTTTTTTCGGGGAGATAATAATTCTACTGACGGGAGTTCTACTAATTAACCCGAAGCTGGCGGGTAGAATAGGTCGATTCATGCCTATCCCAAGGTTATTTTAACGTAAGTGAATATAACAAACCCGACTGGAATTGAAACTCGATTCTCCGATTAACAATTCCGAAACATTGTCCATTACACCACCCATACACCCAAGCTTACATCTCCTGGCATTCCCAAGAGGTCACCAATCTAGATACTACCCAGACTTAAATTTGATGGTTGGACGAGAAACAAAGAAACGAGTACTGAACTGCTATTTAATATCACTTCTCTTGCATAGCAGTGAATTTTGGAGAATTTCCTCACAGAGGAAAAGGGAATTGAAGCGTCAAAGATGTTTTTTTTTATAACGACAAATGAAGGGACGTTACCAAAAAATATTTCGCATCAGGTTCGGGGTCTTCATCGTTTCTTTTATTTAAAGCGCGAGTTACAAATGCAAAAAAGACGTGTACCTGTGTTTTATTGATTATGCAATAACGTTCGATAAAGTATGCCACAACAATCTGTTTGAACTGCTTAGCAACCATGATATACATGGGAAGGATATTAGAATATTCACAAGCCTAAACTGTGAGCAAACCGCCTGCATACAAATAGAAAATGATTTCAGCAGATATACAAAAATAGAAAGGGTGTAAGACAAGGACTTCTCACCGGACTTATTCAATCTATAGAGCGAGGCAATTTTGAGAGAATTAGAAATCCTAGCAGGATTCATTATTGGCAGTCAACATATTAGCAACATAAGATATGCAAATATTAGTTGTAGACACAGTAAGAAAACTACAAAAACTGCTACAAAAAGCAATGAAGGAAAGCGAGAAGATAGCATTAATATCTCATGCAAGATGACAATGCACTGTCGTTAGCAAAAAGATTAGCTGAAAATGTAGATTAGAAATAGGAGTTACTAAAATCAGACAAAAATAAGAAAAAGGGAAGTGTGACAGTGAAATTCGAAGACGAACTGGAATGGCCAAAGTAGCTTTCAAAAGTTAAGCAGTGTATTAAGAAACAGAAAAATAATCGTTAGAAACAAAGAAAATTATACTTAAATGTTAGGTGATATCTTTCCTCTTATATAGCAGTGGAAAGTCTCCTTAAAGATGAAAAAAAGAATTGAAGCAGCAGAAATGTTGTTCTATTGAAGGATACTAAGGATGCGATGGATGGAATTTGTGAGCAAAGACGAAATGTTAAAGAAAATACAAACAAAATAGAAAGTTATTTATTATTAATATCAGAAAACGTCAGTTTAAATTTCTAGGTGATGTCATGAGAAAAGAGGGCTTTGAAAATCTGATACTCACAGGACAGATTGAAGGTAATAGTGACAGAGAAGAACAATCTATTTAGTAAGAATGAATGAGGATGGCGGAACAGGGTTTAGGACAAACAACAAGGACAAAATTTATTAAGCGCTATGAATGATAAGAAATTAAGGAGAGCCATGATCGTCTACATCCTGAAGGGTCACGGCAGATAAATATGTAGAACGACGAATGGTAAGAATACTATAAAAACATGGAAGCTCATCCTGATATTCAAAAATGGTTAAATATCAGACAGACATAAGGAGAGAAAAAAGTCTTGGATAATTAAAAAACAAAAACAAAAAAAAAAAACAGGTCATATTGAAATAAAGAGAAACAGTAAGTAACCTACTTAACGAATTGGTGTAAATGGATTGATGAAAAGAGACAGACGGGAATAGTAAACTGTGAAAAAAATATTAAGATCAACAAATGACAGGATGAGACATGATTGCCTACATCCTGAAAGAATTTGACAGAAAAAAAGATATTTATCTTTAACAGTCAACTTTGCTAACGGTTCGGTAAAACCCGATGATGTGTCGTTTATTATAGCTGGACAGGAAAACATTTGGGTGCTTTAAATAAAAGCAATTTCATGAGGAAATTTTCCTCCAGAATGTATTCTTCAGTTTTCATAGTGTGAAGAATTCGGGTAAATTATCTAGACAGAGTTATGCATTAAATGACAATTGGAAAAAAAGAAAAAAAAAATTCATGAATGCCTAATGTTTAGAAAGAATATCCGATAATTCATTTCTTTTTTCCTTTTTCTTACATTTTTTCCCAAATGTCATTTAATATATAACTTTCATAGTATATCTTCACTGAACACTTACCAGAAAGAAATTAAATATATTTAATTTTTATTTTTATTTTGACTACCATTTTATACTTATATACTTTTCCATCACTATTCAGGTCCTTGGTTGTTAAAAATCGTGTAAATAATGATCATAATTTTTAATTGATATCAAAGTTTGGAAAATAGTCATTTTATGTTATTTATTGTTTTCCATACATGAAATCAGAATCGTCCCAATATCTGAGAATTCTGTCATGTATTTAGAGATATTTTATTTGATAAAATACAAAAGAAGAATCTTCAATAATATTGACCCTGACATACCGGATTCAGTCAGTTTCCTAATCCTCGTAATGTAGTGTGTGGTGGCAGCAGTTCATCTCCAAAACATGTTTCATTAAAAATGACTTAAAAGGTAAATTTTTGTAGTTATATTTTCTTCTATATTAATAGGATATTTCTTTAGATTTTTTTATTTGAGAGTGTGTATAAAATGTACAAGTTATTTTTTTCTTCGTTCCAACCACATTCGGTTAATCTATTAGACATTTTCAAGGTTGAGTGTCGGGCTTATTGTAAATAATGTTCAATTGCTATTGCTAAACAGTCTATAGGTTTTCTATAAATATTTTCATGATAATTGTTCTGATAACCTTCCCTATTTAGCACCTAGACTTTATGTATTTGAGCACAGTACTAGATTGGCGAAAATGTCTCATCCTTTTAGATATAAAAGAGCTAGATGTAACCGTATGTACTATGTGAACAATTACTTCTCTTGCATTTCTTCCTTGTAGAAGTCTTTTCCAGCTTCTTGATTTTGTTAATTTTATCTTTTTAATCACTGTTCTTTAATTGTTTATCTCTTTAAGAATGTTTTCTTTTCATCGCATTTTCTCGCATTCATTAACCCCTGGCAACTTAGTGGGTTTATTGCCTTGCTTCAGTTGAAATAATTAAAAAAAAAAACAGTAGTCATATTTAGCGGCGATTCAATTATTAATGTCTTACTTGGCGTATAGGAATACGTCAGATAATTTGTCATTAGTCTAAGTAAACATGGCATCGAATGTAGTGAAAGAGACAAAATTAACTAAATACCAAGCAAATAAATATTAACAATACAAGTAAAGACGTCTTTTCCTGAAATGGAAAGTTTACTTATGGCTAATTCCCACGTTCATTTAAAAATTTTTTCTACCTCGGATAGGAGAGTTCTAAATTGCAGTTCCAGTCTTCACATTCACTCACACGTAAGTACCCTCGAGAAAATATGAATTAATCTCTGTCCACTAGCTATGTGTTAAATATTAGGAAAATTTAAAAAAAAAAAAATATTGTTATTTTTTTAAAAAAATCGTTAACATAATCTTCATCTGCCACCTCCCCTACCAGAATGAATTATTCTTCGAAACTAAATAACCCACAAGTGTTTGATACAACCGTTATAAAATAAATCAAATGTTTTTTTACCGGCACCATCGATCGTTAATCAACTCCAGTTAAATGAAAATATTTCGAATAATTTCGAAATAGAGGTAGGCTTTATCAGGTTAAAGCAACCGCCATCTTCCTACATCTAATCCTATTGATCTTGCTCTATATTAGTCTAAGATTATTAAATATCAAATTCATATTCTGGTACGTGTGTTAGATATTTATCTAAAAAACAATTCGCCTGATGTAAAAGCAAACAATTTTACCAATGACCAATTTCATAATTGGCTGAGAGCATTGTTTATTTTTTCGCTTTGTTCGAGGCTGTTGGTCAAGATGATTTTATGGTCAGTATTTCTATGGTTTTATTTTTTAATTCGAAAAACGAATTGAAACCAGCAAAAGATATAGAAATTTTAACCCGTACTAAAAAGTATCTGTCTATATTTCTGAGATGAGGTATTATGTACATTATTTACATTATTCGGACTATTGTCCTCATCATTTGTCGCCATATTTATTACAACATTTAGGCCGTTGTTCAGGTAGCTGGAATGTCAAACTGAACACTTTATTTAGCTCACTTGAGTCCTGTCAGTGGATGTAACTAACGACTTGAGGACACATGGCCCAGTGGATAAAGGCGTTATTTAGATCCAGTGACAGAATTCAAAGATTGTGAGTTCAATACCAGGCTAAGGCAGTGGAGAACTTGGAGAGGAGAATTAACAGGAGATAACTGACAACCATTAGACATGGTACGTGGAACTAGAAGAGTCTACCACAGTGAGCGAAATAAAGGGTTCAGTTCGACATTCCAAACACCTGAAGAATGCCGCTGCGTACAATGGTTGAAACGTTGTAATAAATACGGCGACAAAGATGAGGACAATAGTTGGAATAATGTAAATAATGTACCGTGCTAAAAAGTACGTATTTTTATCAAAGAAAATCTTTCATTTTTTTCTTCCTCGTGTATTTTCGTTGTATTTTTTATTATTCGAAATCAAATCTTCGCAAATAAAAGAGAAGACGTGTGACAAATTAAGTCATGGCTGATGACCATCACAAATTGTTACCGAGAAGCAACAAAAAAAATCATTTATTTGGCATTCCTGTTAGGCGAACTAATTAACTTTAACAGACGATGACTTAAGATAATTAAAACTTTTGTTCGGGTTTTATGGATTTGGAGAGTAAAAAACAATGATTATTGTGATAAAAACACCAAAAAATGTTGTTTATACCAAGTAATTTTATTCACCTTACTAGTATTTACAAAGATTGGTTTATCCTTGCATAAGTGCAAAAGAAAAATTGAAAGTTAATTGAAAGTTGATAGGATTTTCATATACTAGTGAGCAAAGCAAATAGTTTGTCTGCCTTGAAAATCAACGTTCGAAATTCAAGCTTCTAAATTGACTTGAACGCCGCACAATACCACTGATGGGAAATACGCAACGATAACAAAAATGTAAAGTTTCATTTTTACCTGACGGAAGCAAATGAAAAGGTAACAAAAGGTCATTAATCTAAAGGAGAAAATTGGCTGCCTCTGGTCAATCAACATTGAAATCCTAGCATTGGTTAGAATTTAAACACAGTCTCATAGCACTAGTATGTTCGAGTAGCATATTGTTCCCGAGGGTGGAGAGTAGAATTGGTATTTCAAGTCCAAGTCGTACAAATAACATTTAAAAAAAGGCATATCCACTATTTCTCTCTTCGGCAAGGTCTAAATATTAGAGCAGAATGTTGTATCGGAATGTCGAGTTCAAATTCCAGACAAATTTGTTGTATTCGCTTTCGCACAAATACACTTCCGAAAGTAATGGGTCCATCTCTTTTCCTCCAGGTATGAATTAAATAGCAGGGCAGACTTGGCTATCTAGCCTTGTTTGGTAACCAATATAGGAGAAAGATAATTTAGTATTCAAAACACTCTACTTGACACAGGAAGCAAAGCAGAAGAACTACCCTGGTGATAGTATGGTTATATAATGCAATTTGTTACTCTCTCCTTAATGGAATGATTTCATTTGTAGTAACCAAAACGCAGTTTCATCGGACTTTAGTTATGCCATTCATCTTCTTTATATTTGCAAGAAAATCAGGAATTTTAAAACATGTTTGTACGAAAAAGTTCTCAGTCAGATCAAACATCCGATCTTTGTTTATTTTGGCAAGACTGAAATCACCTCTTCGAAGATTAGAAATTCACTTTCTAAATTTGAATTTACGGTTATATAAAACAACTTTAAATAAAGACCGTATAATTCTGCCAGTAGAATCAAATTTTGCGAACAGTGCTTTAAAAAAGAATCAGATTGTTTACATGGATATATATATATATATATATATATATATATATATATATATATATATATATATATATATATATATTATAAATAAAACCTATAATTAAAAACAAAAAAATTAAAACTAAAAACTAAAACTAAAAACCTATTAAAACCTATATAAGTCATCTCTGAACCATAGGAAAATAGATTGGAATAATTACGAAGCCCTAGTTTTCTGGTTAATCCAAGAAATTTATGACAACAATTAAAGCGAACATACCCGTAAATACTGCTTGGTATTGTGTATCGTTATGAATATATATATATATATATATATATATATATATATATATATATATATATATATATATATATATTTATATATTTATATATATTCCTGAATTAATCGGATCAGTTTATATTTTTTTATAAGACAAATAGCTTATATGGTTGAAGGTCTTCCTTGCATATATGTTGCACACAGTAATAATGTGATATATTTGAAAGAATAGTTTCGTATAAACATATCTTAACAGTGTTTAAATGCGATCTACTTGAAGAACACCAAAGATTATGTAATGGTATATTTCGTTCTCCATGTCTGTCACAGAAGCCAGACACAAAGTTCAGCTGTGATTAACTTTTAATTGCCGTCACCATTCCGGACTTATATTTCTAATAAATATGTAAAAATGATAACTGCGTATATATATATATATATATATATATATATATATATATATATATGAAGAAATATACTCTTAAGGTGCGCCATATTTATGGGATAAAGTGCTCAATATCAGAGAGAGAGACACAGATAGTGAGAGCGTGTCTGTTATCTCTAAGTGTTGACTTCAATGTTCACTTATATATATATATATATATATATATATATATATATATATATATATATATATATATATATAGAGAGAGAGAGAGAGAGAGAGAGAGTGGTTTAAGTGATACTTGATTTTGGAGTAACACTGCTCATATACGGAATATACCGTTTATAAATATAGATAACCACCGAGTGTTGACTATATGAACAGTGGCCATCTCATATATATATATATATATATATATATTACACCCACACTACCAGTCAAAGTAATGCTGTGATAGACGATTTGATTCTATTTGCCCTTCAGCTGGTGCATATCCCCGACTTCGCAGTAGGCAAAAGCCCACCACTCCAAAACAGAGCTTCCTCCATGCATTACGGTTGGTGTGATGCAGGTGACTGTCAGCACTTACATCAACTCTTCGCCACACAGACCCTCCTATTTGACCCATATATTTTGAACTTTGATTTGTCAGTCTAAAGGACTTTATTCCTCTGCTCTGTTGTCCAGTCTTTGTGCGTCTTGGTCCACTGGTGCCTTTTGATATTGTTTTGATTCCTCAACAGTGGTTTCTTGACAACAATTCCGCCAACTAGGGCAGTTTCCCAGAATCTTTTCCTCACAATGGATGTTAACGCATTTTTTCGCGGCATTGATTCAGTTGTGCAGTGATGTTTGGAGGAGTCAGCCTTCTGTCACGCAAGATGATGTTCCTGATGTAATTGTCCCATATTCCTTGTTGTTGCTTTTAGTCTAACAACCCTACTTATGTTTCGTCCAGTTTCCTGATGTCTCCTAACAATATAATCCAGTGTATTTCTGGGAATTTCTTTATTTTTTAATTTATCAGCTTAAATAGCCTTCCTTTTCTTAAAGTAATGACCTCTTGTCTTTAAGTGTAAGTTACCCTGTTTTGGGCATTTTGTTGAGCAAAAATGTTTTGATCCGGAAGAAAGTTGCAAAATTTAGGTTTTAATTTAAACAGAATGGAAATTCTTAAAAATCAAGAATTTGTAGGTCATCAAATGACCCATATCCTCTATATCTTCATGTAAAATTAGATATTATTAAATTTCCTAAAAATAATGATTTATGAAATCAAGGAAATAAACTTGCCGTATATTGCAGGCATTGCACAATGTATACATTCAAATACAGTTAATAGAATTGTTCATAAAAAAATTATATAGCCTGACATGCTATAATATTTAGCTATTGAGGAAGCGTCTCGATAGCAAAGATAAATTACTGTTTTTCAACTACAATCTTCCCATGATTTCTCACAAACTTTCTTATGTGCTCAAAGCCTATCTTGACGTAAACAAATTGGCATAATTGATTATGAAATGGTCCGAGAATTATTCAAACATTTTCATTAAGATTACTCACAGGCCAGTAAATGTTGTTAATAATTCTATTATAAACAGAACATTTACTTAAACATTTATATCTATAAATATTGTGTATAAATAAATAATATATTAAAATAATTTTCAGTATTAATTCATTTTATCATATATATATCTAGCTCATCTAGACAAACATGAATAGCATGAACACACCTAACCTAAGTTTTTTCACTTGTATGCTTAACTTATATCAGTTTTTTGATTCGTCAAATACGTACACACCCGTAAAATTTTGAAATCTTGTTCCCTCTCCTACTTAAACTCTTCAATATAATACCACTCCGCTTTAAAAAGTAAATCATTTTTTTTCAAAAGTTACTAATTATCGCTTGATAACAAAACAAATTTAGGGTTCCAAAATATAAAAAATTCAGTGTTGCGATGTAAAAAATATATAAATATAATAATATTATGCTCGACTTTGCATCAAGAACTTTTTTAAAATATATATTCTAAAGAACTGTGGATTATTAATCTGACTGTTCGTTCTCTTTATTTGGAGACATACACACACACACGCAAATATATATATATATATATATATATATATATATATATATATATATATATATATATATATATATATATATATAGAGAGAGAGAGAGAGAGAGAGATGTTTCATTGAATAATTTAGAGAATTTTTGTGTACTTTTTTTCAATTCGATCATTTCATAATCACGGACAAGTTTTTGGCCTTATTATTAAAGGCAGAGAGAAGATCGCCAGGTTGATTCAAATTATTTTATTCCGATTTCTCTTACATAGCACATTGTTTTGTTTATTTCAAAACAAATATTATACTGTTCATCTCTTTCAGAGACAAACTTACCGTGTTAATAAAGGTATTTTTTTTACTTGTGCAATGAACAACGCTGAATCAATGCGTGATCGCGTGACCAAACTACAGGGGAGGTAACTATGCATGTATTGTAGAGTGTTTTTATGGAATACCTAGTAAAAATTGTTAGTGTACAATCGATAGTTTAAAATATCAAGGTTTGCACTAATATCTTACTATTATTGCAGCAGTCTAGCTAGGGCTAGAGAAGCTGCCAAACTCATCACCGTTTCTGATTGTTTTTAATTCATATTATTTCATCTAAACCCTTTTGGCAAGGGAGACCAGTTTACCCTTCTAGTAACTACAGGCTAGGAAGAGAGATCGTCTCTACTGGAATTTTAATTTGCGCCTGTATATCTATTACGGTTATTCTTCGAATCCGAAGATGACGTATAGTTTCTTCATCTCCTCTGTGAACTCGGAGGTGGCTCCGTAAGCCTAGTGAGGACACTGAAAGTCTGTTGTCGTAATCACTGCTCACGATGCCCTTTGGAGTTGATCTCTGGCAGCGGTGAGCTTCTGGCGTCGAGCATCCTCGAAAGTGACAGAAGAATCATGGAATGTGATTCGCCAACGTGGTCGATGTACCCCTCTAGTTCTTTGGATTCGAGCTTGCCGAATGTCTTGTTGACTGAGCACTCTATTGCGATGTTTTCCTAATGCCTGACTTGTTTTGCTGATTCGGCCGTCAATCTCATTGTCCAAGGAGCCATCACGAGAGATGTCACTTGCGAGGTATTTGAAATGCTCAACATTGGCAAGCTGTGTGTCATTGATGAAGATGGTTGGTGCTTCGGTGTTTATATTTGATGTGGGCTGATGAAGCATCTCAGTCTTTCCGAAAATGATTGTCACGCTGAAGACCTTGGAGGCGTCAGAGAAGCGGTCCAGTATCAGTTGCAGATCAGACTCTGCATGGGCCACTAATTCACAGTCATTAGCAAAGAGGATTGCCTGGAGAAGATCTTGGAGACTCTTTGTCTTGGCAGTGAAGCGACAGAGGTCAAAGAGTGAGACATTCAAATGGTAGTGGATATAGACACCTGCTCCAGAACCTGGACAGCGTGGGACAGCATGCAGGGGAAGAAGTCTTTGAATAAGACCGGGTCTAAGACACAACCTGCTTTTCACCGTTGCTGATCTCGAAAGTGTCCGTCACGTTACAACTGGAGAGGACCTGGTTAATCATGCCATCATAGTAGACCCTAATCATTGTCACTAAATTCAGTGGGCATCTGATGCGCTCATGAACTGTCCAAATTGCTTCCCTGCAAACTATGTCAAAAGCTTTGGTCAGGCCAATGGATGCAGAGTATAGAAGCATGTTTCGTTCGATAATTTTATTGAATACCTATTACTGTACCCGTATACAAAAATAGAAACGAGTTTCTTACAAAGGGTAATTTTCACTTTGGTGCAAAGTATTTAGCGGTTGGGAGATCTAAAGAACACCTAACTAAAACGTAAATACTTCAAATTAGGTTGATCAATTTTGAAACCCTATCTACCCTATAGTACGATTCTCGCATGTCGAGGTAGGTAAACACCAATTATACGTTTAATGAAAGGAAAGAAAAAAAATGTCTTCCGAAACACGAGTATCTACGACATATGAGCTGATGTAAACGTCACATATATTGCAGTGGGGATTATATTTACAAAAAAAGTTGAATGTCTTCATTCATAAATGCACATAATTTACAATGAAACGTTGTAATCAACAAATTGGTTGTAGATAACGTTTTTCATTTTAATGATAAAAATAACTTAAAATTTACTGAGAGAAGTGTAATATATATTAAAACATTTTTATGTTTATATTAGGTTGGTGCAAAAATAATGACGTAATAATGTCGTTTTTTGACGTATTTTTCAACGTCAAAAAACGACATTATTACGTCATTATTTTTGCACCAACCTAATACATTTTTTTTATAGATAAAATATTTTAGTAAATGCTCTGTTTATAATAAACAACATTTACCTGCCTGAACGTCCGAGAAATGTAACAAAATATTCGTCCAACGACAGTATTCGAACCTGAATCCTATAGGGAACAGTCATTTAGCTTGACGTGCCTTTACTGATTTGGCCACATAGGAGCGTTCGGTAAGCAAGGTCGAATTTACTGTTTTTAAACTTCAATCTTCCATGAATCTCTCACGTACATTCATATCTGCTCATGGCGTATCAAATGTAAACAAATGACGTCACACGAAGTCCGAGAATTATTTTAAGACATTTTTATGATATACATTCATTTTATAGATACAAATATTGAAGTAAATGCTCTGTTTATAATAAACAGTATTATTCTAGGACATTCAGGCCAGTAAATGTTGTTTAATACTGTTTATTATAAACAGAGCATTTACTTAAATATTTGTATCTATAAAAAAAATGTGTAACAAAAATGTCATAAAATAATTGTCGGGCTTTCTCCATTTCATAATATATATATATATATATATATATATATATATATATATATATATATATATATATATATATATATGGATGCAGCCATTTTTTGGACCCGTTCAAGCAAATATTTTTTAAATTGGTGTTTTGCCGTAAACCATACTCGAGACAATTTATTGACTTTCTGTTCTATCGATAAATCCACCTACGTATCAGGTTTTTTTTTTGTTCTTTATCCCGAACGATCAATCCCATTTTTTCTACTGATACTACTTTTATTTACGTCTTTATTTTCTCTTGTCTCTTCCGTTTCGGAATCCAGCGCTTATTGTTCCTTCGAAAAAGTTCACCTGCCTCGCAGCTATATCACAAGAACTCAGTCTCCTCACTGAACACGAAAACACGTCTTGCCTAAAGCAGATTCATGCTAAAGATTTTCTATTTCCTTTAGCAAAACCCTCCAGGCCTATCTGTGAACACCAAACAATGTCATTTTCAGTATTTTTTACTGATTGAACCCTTTAGCGCCAATCACACTCCGGCTTTTATTTCAAATGAACTCTGTTGGTATTACTGCTTCTTCTTTTCGGTGGACATAACAATATATCGTTACGAGATATCATATTAACAATAAAATGTTACAGCTATTTTTATTGATATTTACACTATTTAAATTATTCGGACTGATTTCCTCATCTATCTTGTCATATTCACGACACTCCGGCCTTCTTCAATTTATATACGTTGGGATGTCGAACCGAAAGCTCATTATTGTATACGCGTACCGGAAGTGATATACAGGCGCAAATTAATACTTGTATGCCGAGTTCAAATTCCAGCTGTTACGTTCATTTTCCCACAAATACATTTGAAAAAGTCGGGATTGTTTCCTCTCCCTAGCATGTGGATAATAGAAAGGTAAAATAGGCTCTCTAGCACAGAGAGTCTAGGAGAATGAATACTATGACTTAAAAACAGGAAGCGAACTTCGACAGGTTATCTTGTAGACACGTCCTTTTTCTTACCTATCAACCCTAGCAACAGAACAGTCTATATCTTACGCCTACGTACGGAAAACTCCAACCAATTAAAACTGTACTAGGCGAATCAACCAATTTCATTGGTTCATCACTGAAAGTTCACGTGCAAAACGAAATTGCGCCAAAACTCAAGTGAGCCAACATCGGACTTTCAGGACTTATAAAAATAAACGCTGACCGCCCCAGGCAGTCTGTAACAAACACCCACAGAGAAATTGCCAACATACTCCACGTCACTCGAAATCACGATTTTACCGCGCAAAGATACATCATCGCTGACTCACTCACGATCAAAAAACTCAATCAACTCTGTGGACATCGATTCTCAAACATTGCTTATTTAAAGTGAATTATATTCGCTACCTATTAAGTCAACATCAATGTGCGAACGACCTTAAAAAAAAAATTTCAGTCAAAGGTAGATCACGCCTTAAAAATTCCTTCTAAAAAGACACTTAATATCGACAATTATTAATATCAATACAAACTTAAAAAGACTGTAAATGAACGAACAATTACGAAGAGAGACATTCTAAAATCTAAAACATCATACACATTTTGCCAACATAACATATACCAATTATCCTGCGTGTATATTGTTTTAAATTGTATATAAATGTTATATTAGTTTCTAATTGAATATGTCTTGTTCTTAATCGTATTTTAAATTTCGTTTATTATTTGTTGTGGATGCAGAAAGTCACGCAACCTACACAAATTCATTCTGATACTTTCAAGGAAAATAAATAAATTCTGCACGTCCCCAACAAACTAGCCCTAGCTTGATTACTTCCCTAACAGGAATCGAGGGTAGATTGTTCTAGTTTCCCGTGCTATGCCTTTTATCGGTATCTCAGTTTCAGATCTTTCCTTTTAGTAACTTAAATCTTCAAGTTTTTGTTCGCCTGAACAGTTGACATGTATTGAATTCACAACTCTTTGGGTCAAGTGTCTGGATTATTTCAACCGACGCTTTTATCCACTGGGATATTTATTGCGTTGCCAAATTTGATTAGTGCCGAGACAATTGAAAAATACGTTTTGATAAATACCTGATGAAGGCTGCAAAATCGGACGACCGAAACGTCGTGATTCTATTTTCAATAATTCATTGAATAATAAAAATTTATTTCACAACGATATACGGAAGACGACCGTTGGCAACGAAGAAGATTAAAAAAAAAAAGAAAAAAGATATTCAAATAATATAATGCTTTTCCAATTGTAGCTTAGATGTGGCACAAGACCGAAAGTATGGAACGCCCAGTGAGGATCGAACTCACTACCCAGTCAAAATTGTTCCAGCCAGACAAGTTTGCTAACCATTACACCGGCTCAGTGTAACCTGTACGGAGTGTATCCAGTAACAAAATAGATATAATTCAAGTTCTGATAGAATATCTTTTTTAGTTCATGTTTATTTTTATTTCTACCCGAGCACTAACATTTAATTCTCGAAAGAGGGTGTGTACCATTCCCAATGTCATATCATGGTAATTCCATAACCACTGGCGTGCTATGTATGACGATAAAATACATCCGCGTTCCGGGTAAGCCGTTAAACTACGTCCAACAGCAGGGCCTCTGATCAGGATTGTGAGAAGCGTGGAACGACCTCTTAATTGCTGGTGTTCCCAGGTCCACCCTGACCCTGGGTAGTAGCAACTGTTAGGGTCTAAACTATGGGCAAATAATTAACCTCTCTCACTGGGTAAAACCTCTAGCAGAGTGTGGCAAATACTTCATTTAAAATATCGTTAGAGAGATAGCTACGTAGTTTTTGAAGGAAATATTGCAGCAATGAACTTGTGGCCCCTTAATTCACCCAATGGTGACTTGGTTTGGATTCGTTTGAATATTACCAGCAATGAAAAATGTCGGCCTTAATTAACCCATTGTGATTGATATGCCGTAAAACAAAGCAAATCAAACGAATCCAAACCAGTAACCATTGGAGTCTTAGGGGAACCACACGTATTGCAGCCATACCTTCAGTAGCGTAGCTATGTCTAGATAAGCTGACGTAGCTATCTCTCTACCGGATAGTTTTAAATTCGAACTATTCTTTCTTCTAGACTGTTGCCACACTCTGCTAGAGAGCTCAGTTTACCCCAGGGAGAGAGGTGAATCCCGCCTTTTCAAATATATGTGTCTGAAAATGAAAGCAGTGACTGAAACTTGAACTCTACCCAAGAGTCCTAATTTGCTCGCAAAGATCCACTACGTTACACGCACACACCGTCAATATAATAAACGTAAATATTTCCTTGATTTGAAGACGAATTCTTGTGCCAACGATTGCCACTCAGACCTCCCAACCTCCAAACATGGAAGATGTGCTATAGTTTCTTTTTTCTGTGAAACGTCGCCACATTCAGCATAGCCTGTGTTCTTTTTTTTTCCTTTTCTCCTTTTTCTAGTCTTTCCTCTATTCACTTCATTTTGTTTATTGCTCCGCCATGTCTAAAGTGAATCGACCAGTCTCAAAAGACCCAGTCGGGAATTAAAGAAAATAAATCAGTGACAAGAATTCTTGAAATATTTTCCCTTGGTCTTTCTTTGGCCAAAAATAAGCAAGCGTTACTTTTTTTTATTCTTTTCTTTCTCAAAACACACCAAGTTTTCTTTCTCCGCATAGGAACAGTCTAAAGTTTCGTTCTTTTGCTATTTTTTTTTTTTTTTTTAGATATTTATTCGTCTGATAGGCAATCATATTAGAAAATATCGAACTCAATGCACAAGAAAATATATTCTATGATATAAAACACAATAGGGTTTTATATATTAGGTTGGTGCAAAAATAATGACGTGATAATGTCGTTTTTTGACGTTAAAAATTCGTCAAAAAACGACATTATTGCGTCATTATTTTTGCACCAAGCTAATATGTATTGCTTACTCGCCTTATAACTTCAGTTTGAGATAACGAGATATCTCGTTGTTATGGTAAGATAATGGCCAGGTAGTTACATGTATTTAGTTACCAAATATACATGAAAAAAGTTGCAAATATATTCAACGTTTTATACTATTTCAAAATTCCGATTATTTATAATTTATTTCTTAAAGGAAACTATGAAACCATTTCTCTTTCTTTGTTTAGTTCTTTTGAGTCATGCATCTATGTTAGTTTCTTTCTCAAAATTTCTTACTTTGCCTCATTCATTTCTTTCTTTCAATATAGTTTCTTTCTATCTCATTTGTTTAATTGTATATTCATTCATTCTTTCTTTCTATCTTTCCTTCTTTCTTTCTTTCCTTCCTTCTTTCCTTCCTTATCGATCGGTTGTTTTTAATTTCTTCATTTCGTTTTCTTTCTCGATCTATTTTTCCTTTCTCATACATTTGTTTTTTTGTTTTTTTTTTGCGGGGGGATTCTTTCTTTCTTCCTCACTCGATGATTTAATTGTTCTTTTTTCACTGGTTCTCGCTTTCTTTCTTTCTTTCTTTCTTTCTTTCATTGATTCTTTCTTTTTTACTTTCTCAATCGTTAATTTTTCATTTCTTCATTTCGTTTTCTTTCTCCATTGTGTTTCTCTTTTTCTTTTACATTTCTCGATCAATAGTTCTTCTTATTTATGTTTTTCTTTATTTCGTTTTTTCTTCTTCTCAATCCTTCAATTGTTCTTTCTTTCTTTCTTTCTTTCTTTCTTTCTTTCTTTCTTTCTTTCTTTAGGAATTAATTGTTCTTTTTTTCCTCTCTTTCTTTCTTTCTTTCTTTCTTGAGAAATTAATTGTTTTTTCCTTCTTTCTTTCTTTCTTTCTTTCTTGAGGAATTAATTGATCCTATTTCCTTGATGAATTAATTGTTATTTCTTTTTTTCTTTCTTTCTTTCTTTCTTTCTTTCTTTCTTTCTTTCTTTCTTTAGGAATTAATTGTTCTTTTTTTCCTCTCTTTCTTTCTTTCTTTCTTTCTTTCTTTCTTGAGGAATTAATTGTTCTTTCCGTCATTCTTTCTTTCTTGAAGAATTAATTGTTCCTAATTTATTAATGAATTAATTGTTCTTTCTTTCTTTCTTGATGAATTAATTGTTCTTTCTTTCTTTCTTTCCTTCTTTCTTTCTTTCTTTCTTTCTTTCTTTAGGAATTAATTGTTCTTTTTTTCCTCTCTTTCTTTCTTTCTTTCTTTCTTTCGTGAGGAATTAATTCTTATTTCCGTCATTCTTTCTTTCTTGATGAATTAATTGTTCTTTTCTTCTTTCTTAATGCGTTCTCAACACGTCAACATGATTGATGCTATTATCAAACCATGATGTCTTTGATTAATCAACGGTGGATAGAATATAATTTGCTTAATTTAATATTCAGTTATTATTCATAAAAATGCCGAGCAAAATCATATTTATAGTTTATGACTACAATGGCTGTACTGAATAATGGATAGCGGCTCAGATTGTGGAATCGGAGAGCCAAGTTCGAATTCTAATTGAGTTCATTACATTCACTTAGGTGCTAATACCCTTGGGGAAAGTATAAAGTCATCTATCCCCCTACCAAGGGGTAAATAGCATGACAGGTTGGGCCCTATCGCTTTAGTTGGCAATCATTATGAGAAGGAAAATTCTCAATTCAAACCACCTGCTGGCTTGTGGGAAAATCCTACAAGAAATTAACTTCAAAAACAAATCCGATCGAAATGTCTTCTCGAAGAATGGAACTGCCTCCCCATCGTACCTCAAGCCGTGACAGAAAATAATGGTCTTAGTAGAATGGTTCGAATAAACAAAAGACTGGGACATGGTAAGGTGCCGTGAACCATTCAGATTTCGGACCGACGATAACTGCAATGAAAATAAATTTGGGATGGAAAATTTATTTTTACAAAATGTTTATCAGTTCGTTATGTGCCATGCGTGTAGGCGATCATGCATTTTTCGATAAATAACTGACGAGGCAGATTTTTCCCGGCAGTAGGTTTCCATTTCTTTCTGCGGTAGAACAGTTTCCATCCAAGGCTATAGAACCAGGTCTGCCCTGCTATTTCCCCAGAGCTGGGAGAAGACAAGAATCCATACCTTTCCCAAGGGTATTAACATGCAAGTGAAATGATTTGACTAGAATTCGAACTCGGCCCCATTACTCCACCGTGGATAAATTATCGTTTAAAGAATTTTCGCCGAAGTAGGAATGTAAAGTTTTCTTTAAAAAGGAATTTAATAATTATGAAAGTTATTTGAGGTTTTTGAAATGCTCACATGTTTTATCAAGTAAAACAATCAGAAATGTTTTTTGCAGTGAATGTATACAGACTAAAGTACAGACGCATTCTATCTATATAAGGAACAGTCTGTGTTTTTGCCTCCAATATTCTGTCAATAACAATGAAATCACAATAAATTTATAAACCTGTGCTTATCTCTCAAGAATATATCAGTAAGACTGGTGAATTAGGCGCTCCTTGAAATACTGGAAAAGAACAACTCTCGTGTATAATACGCTCAGACTTTTAGTATTTGTTATAGCTAAATGTATTCTGAAGTTAATACTTTTTATCCGGTTTGTATTGATTAAATTAAGCATGGATAGAATTGATATGTTTATAGACGAAAACAATACGGTATTTAGCGCATGCGCAGAGAAATATTCATCAAAACATACCAAAAGCTCACGGTAAAAATATCCGACATTAAAGTAAAAAAATAATTTCCTTTAAACGTATTTTTAACACATCCGAAAGATAACAAAGGTTTCCTGAAACAATTGACACAATGGTATTAAAATGCTGATTTCTATTAGGTTGGTACAAAAATAATGTCGTTTTCTCACATAGTAACATATGCGAGAAAACGACATTATTTTTGCACCAACCTAATATTTGGAAGATAACTGACAGAATTACTTGGACAACAGCGACATCAAAGATGATAAAGAGATGTTCGATGCGGTCAGAAAGCATGTTTATATTTGTTCTCGTGTGTAATACGCACCACTAACTTTTAAGAATAATTATCTGGAAGGGGATGTGTATAATGCACACATAATGACAGTATTTCATAATTACATACAAAACAACACCAGTAATGTAATGGTGGCCTCAGAAAAATTTAAATTTAGAGCTGAGAAAAGAATTCTATTATTTCTTCCATTTTAAAAGGAAACGGACAATTGTAGACGATTTGAGAAAGAAAGAGAAAAGCAAAACGAACCGAGAAAGATAATAAATAGCTAAAAAAGAAACAGTAAATAAAGAAGAAATGTGGACCGTTAAATAGTTGCGAAAGAAAGAAAGAAAGAAAGAAAGAAAGGAAGGATGGATGGCTACAATGAAACAGCTCACATAGAGGAATAGAAAGAATGAAATAAGTGAAGACTGAGATTGTCTCGTCCGCAAGGTTTCAATGAAGGTTTTAGCCTTTTGAAAAAAAGCCATAAGTCACAGGAAATGAGATCTCTAGTTGGGCTGTGAGATACGATATTTTGCTATAACAAAAGAAACTGTCACGGAGCCTGAAGAAATCTACTCACTTTGTCATTGTGAATACGTTGGTCAGACAGAAGACACCTCACTCAAAAGCATCTTACTTTTGACTGGATAAAAACCATAGAACAGTCAATGTTCACGTATGTGCAGTAAACGTGTGAATATATATCAATGCCTCCCGAGAAGTTTAAGAAAAGTAGATAGATATTTTGGGGACAAAACAACGCACACACACACAAAGAGAGACACACATATATACATACATATACACGCAGACACAGGCATATATACATACATATATACATACATACACACAAACACACACATATATAAACGTTTGATTAAAACGAATTAATAAAGTCCGTCTGTCTATTATTCTATTGTATTTTTCCAATTTTTTGATAAGGTGTTGGGTATTGTGCTCGAAGTTGTGGTTACCCTGCCAGGAGTTCATATTTTGTAATTTTTGTTCAAATAATTTTGATTTTCACAGTCGTTATCAAGCAGCGATATGGTTGTCTGTATTTTAGATAGATATTTTTGTCTGCATCTTGATATTCTTTGGGAAGTTAGACGCTTGAAATGGTCTAGCGTGACATGTGTAACGGCTGTTCGCAATGAGGCCGCACAAAATGTTTGCGACTTATTTATTTATTAATTAAATTTAAACTTTATTTTTTACTATTGTTTTTTTTAATTTTTTATTATAATAATAAAAATTGGGCACGCATGCACAACACTCTCTCGCAGAATGACTTGTCAGCTCTCGATTCGAGCATACATCGACCAAATCATGAACGACCAAAGAACACCTATCAAAATATGACAAATACTAGTAAATAATATGATCTACACTGCCCAATGTAAGGAAAGACTCAAAACAGTAGAAGCTATTAATATACAAAATAAACATATTAAATAAAATACGATTCACCACAAAGAAATGCATCTTAAAGTGCAAATATATTTAATGCGAGCAAATATTCTATTATAAAAATAAAAATAATAATTTAAATAAAATTACTAATTAATAAATCGCTGTCATCTGAACAAGCCTGGAAATTTCCTTAAAAGTCGACAATTGTTTATGTTTTGTAAGAATTTACGAATCTATATATTTACTTACTGTAAAAGAGACCCTAAAATTGCCCATACTGATCTTTCGTCCCGAGTTGACGCAAAAAACATAAAATAAAAAAAATAAAAAAAATAAATAAATAAAAATAACAAGATAATTAATCAAAATTTTTACCTCGCGAGAAAAGATTACAGAATTTTTAAAAAATCATCAAAACATACTTCCGTCTTCCTTCTTAATAATAACATAAATATTTTGACTCGGAAACTTTGTTTTTATTAAATTTAGAGACTTCTTTCATCATGGTATGCTGTTTGCTGTTTTTTCAGCGAATTATTGGAGGTATATATATATATATATATGTGTGTCTGTGTGTGTGTGTGTGTATCAATATATATATATATATATATATATATATATATATATATATATATATATATATATATATATATATAGGTAATTCTCGGACCGGTTAAGAAAACAAGGAAAGAAAAACATATTCTTACGTTTGGTTTGATTTTAAGTGGGCCAAGTCGAGGAATTTTTGGTTTCCACTCATGTATGTACGTATATATAATATATAACTAAGTACATTTCTGCTAGATAGAATCTCTGCCGTTTAAGAAGTCACATACCTTTATTTATATTTTTCCAAAATATTATATTATTTATGTTCATTCTTCATGTTTCTGTGATCTTCAGAAAATCATAAATTCAAGGTTATTTTGTTTCAAAAGTCTAGAAGTCATGTACCATAATCCTGTGTCAGCCTTTAAGGCCAATGCTTCCTGGCTTTCGTCTAATCTGGGAAACCTTGTAATTTGATAACTCCCGATCTTCCCTCTCTCTACGACTTATCAGCTGAACACATCTCTGTGTATTGGTATCCCGTATTTACGCTGAAGGCCGCGATGAGATTCCGGGGTGAAAGAAGGCAAATAAAGGGCTTAGTTGTGCCGATGATGGCTAAAAGAAAGGGAAGCCTGTCAGCGGTCTGCCAGAAGCAGAAACAAGCGATAGACTCTTTAAATGTTGGCGGGAGGGAGAAGGTTAGATTAGAATCTCAGACAAACAACGACTGACGCGTCAATAAATTTTGGGTGACTGGCTTGATCTCGCACAGGCGTATGGACGGAATAACACAAGAAAACTGAGTGGTGGGGTTTACTGACTCGTCTACCCACCAAATGATGAAATTGCAAAGAAAGTAACTCCGAAGAACATAATCAGAGTTAAGAGCTTAACAAAACAAAATATTGCGTACTTGATTTTCTTTGAAAAAAAAAATGAAAAAAAAAAAAAATAGAAAAAGAGAGCTACTCGGCGTGAACTAATTAAAAATCCAGCAGGTATTAACAATTTCAATGCAATAAGAACGTGTCTTGCCATAGCATCCGATAGGGATGTTTATTATCTTTTCTTCACATTCCAAAGTATTTTCAGGATACACAGGACACTCTCTCATTTTGCACTGAAGACGCATACGATAAAGAGCTATACTCCAGAATATATTTGGATTATTTAAAATCATTTCACCACAAATATAGCAGTAAAGCCACTAAGACATGAGACTGTGTTTGAAAGAATAACAGAAAATGAAAAGATTATTAATAAGAGAAAGAAGAGTAATTAAGAAGAAGGAAGGTAATCATTGATATGGTATTTAAATATTTGAAGATCAAAGTTGATTTGAAAGCATGTAGCCAGAAGCACGAGAAGAGTAAATGTAAAATAGAAATTGCGCTTTAATCTGTTGTAAATTCATGACATCCTGTTCCCAGTCTAATGATGTGTTTAAATTAATAAAATTTACCTACCATAGAGCAAAGTTCATCTAAAAAAATTACTATAAATGTATTAATATAAAATGCAGTTTAGTTATATTACAGCGGTAGCGGAGAAAATAAAGGAAATAGGACAGTTCGGGGCCAATAAAATTGCAAATTATACTTTGGATTTTATTAAGGATCTCTAAATATATAGCAGGAGCACCTAACCATATGTGGCAGCAATATCTAAAACATAGGTAAATGTTAGACTTATATACATGCTAGATATATTCCGGAGAAAATATTGTCTACCAATGTTCTTAACAGCAAATCTAGCATTTGTTTCAATATAATATTTCCAATTCATGTTAGCAGAGAATGCTAGCAAAAGTATACGCAAAGTTATCGGAAAAATGTAGTATGAGTAGTAATTCCTTCTAACTAATAAGAACTGCGTGCTGATTTTTTTTGTTTTAAGTAGAAAGATTCTCACTCGAAATCCAGCCATACGCAACAAGCGATACTCGGAATAAAGGCTCCTCATAGAAATCCAAGCCACACACACACACAAAAATAAACGAAACAAACAAACAAAAAAAAAAAACACTATCTCAAACCGTCAAAACATGAAAAGAAAATAACGCCAAAATAATTTATACTACCTTTAAAATTAGCTAAGTGGCTGAAAGCGCTTGGTACAATGGACGATAGAGTCAGTTTTTAAGATATCTCACTCCCACCAAACGGAAAAAAAAATGTAAGAACGCTGGAAAAACTAAACAAATTAAAATATTATTTGTTTGTTATATTTAACAAATGGTGCTTAAAAGAAAGGTTGCTGCGAAAATGATACATATATACCATGCTTAGAATACTGCTGCCATAAATGGTCGGTTCCTTCTGCTATTTGCCTGGAGATCCCGGATAAGAACTAAAGAAAAGACAGCAATATTATTATTATTCTTGATCTAGAGGCACGGCTCCAGTTACTTGCTCACCGCCGTAAGATGGCCTTTCCGTGTCATTTAAAAAATAAATAAATATGCTGTATGAATTTAAGGGAAATACTAAATTGGCGGCAAGATCTCATCAATTGAGAGATGAGCTATCTTGATGTAGCCATAAATTCTATGCTAACAGTTTCGTTTAGCAATTTTCGCCTGTGCAACTCCGGCCGATTCTATGATTTCCAGCTAAGTTTAATCTTCAAACATTTAAATGCAATGTCAATCCATATGATTGTTCTTTTCTCCTTCTCCGATTGTTTCTGTTCCTAATTCCTCCACATCCTGTAAACTCTTGCTATACTGCCTTGGGGTAATATATATATATATATATATATATATATATATATATATATATATATATATATATATTGAAGTCAACACTTAAAGGCAACAGCCTGTTTCATGCTAGATACAATAGTCAGGCCTGACGATTGCGTCTAGCATGAAACAGACTGTTGCCTTTAAATGTGGACTTCAATGTTCACTCTTATATTTACACACGCTCTATCTCTGATATTGACCACTTTATGCCATAAATACAGCACAACTCAAGACTATATATAATTGTAATTGATCTGTTGATATGTAATCCGGGTAGATTCTAGCAATATTAACTAATTAATTATTAAAACTGATCCACAGAGAGGTTGATGTTTTTATTTTAACAGAGCATATGTATTTTTTTACAGTAAAAAAGTAAAAATTACCTCAACATAAATATAATCTATTTCAAGCCGTTCTGTACACGGTTATCATCATCCTATAAGCGTCTGTTACGGGGCATTGTTTTAAATTTATTTTCAATGTCAGTCCTCCTCTGGTAGACGCCTTGTTAATGAGAGTGGGTTTGTATTAACATTTGGTAGAAGCATAAATTATCTTATCCCGTGGAAAGCGGTCTAGGGTTGGAGTTTATATATGGTCAAGGTTTTTTTTTTAGTTTTATATCAGTACTTATTATATGGTGTTTCTTATAAAAGCACTTGAGTGTCTTTTTCTGGGATTCGCAGTAAATAATTTTTGTACTACATGTGTCCAATGTTATGAATAAACGATGGGGAATTTAAACTTAAGCCCGTTAAGATTAATGTAAATTAGCTTAGAGATTTATAGATTGTGGCTAATACCTTAGCACCCAATGGAATAAATCATGCTGTCGAACACACTTATATGCATACATATCTTCATATATGCATATATGTACATTTACATGTTCATACATGTATGCCACTATACGTACAAATACACACCCACAAATATGTTCATATGAAATTTATTTCTCTGTCTCTTACATTTCGTGATTACTTCTCTCCGTTGATTTAACAGTTTGCTTTGATCTTTATATTTTATTATCCTGATTTTTCTTCTAAACATATCTTGTACCTATGCTTAAAACTATTGGAGGTGTTCGCGAATCTTAGAAGTTTCCAATTTATTTGAGAATTAAGACCCTTTTCCTTCAATTCCCTAAATTCTTTCGTAAGGGCTGTTTGGTGTTTTAATTTTGCATTGGCGAATGTATGTCTATGTGTATTGATGCACTTATTAAATTCTCCTGCCGAAATGCTGATGTAAATATTATGGTTTGTCGTATTTTCTTTAGTATTAATGGTTGCCTGCTATATTACCCTAATAGATCTCAATTTGCCCTTTACTCATTAGACGATAGTTTACTAATCCTGGTGAAAACAGTAGTTGGTATTTGTCTTAGGACTGCACTGGGGTGGTTAGAACCAATATTAATACAGTTGGGGGTTTCGTTATCTTTATGGTAAGGTTTAAAGGTATCATCATTAAGGTCAAGGGTGATATCTACGAAGTCAACTATTTTCAGGTTCGAGGAAATCTCGATCTTAAACCTTAGGAATTTTAAGTCCGTGATAATTTTCTTTTGTAATTTCGCTGTTAGTGGACCATTTCTATTAGGGATGAGGTTAAGTCCGTCATCCCGATACAGTCCTATAATTTCCGCTTTTACGATTCTACTCAGCACATCTCAAATGTAAAACGTACTAGATCTCCAACGAGGGCAAGATATATATATATATATATATATATATATATATATATATATATATTAATGCATGTTTCATTAAATAATATAGACAAGTTTTGTCTATTTTAAGTAAGTTCGTTTCATATTGTCGGATAACCTTAATCACATTATCGTTTAAAAACGAAAGGAAAATACCATATTGATACATGTCTAAATCCAATATAAGCTTTCGGCTTACACAAGATTACACATTATAAAAGATGACAATTTCAATAAATCAAACAATAACAGACGAAACAACAATGTTAGTCCGCCCTTGCTGCATGAAAATTGCCAAGTAACAACAAAATCGTATATATTATTTAATGAAACATGCATTAATGAAAAATTGCTTCCTAAATATACACAATATATATATATATATATATATATATATATATATATATATATATATGAATATATGAAAAATATTTGGAAAAAACAACATTTGGACATAAAAACAAGACTTATCCAAAAGTTATGTCCATCTTCTTTGTCATGTTGAACTGATTATGTTAATTGTATTTGAATGAATATTGTCCTGAAGAAGGTTTATTAAACCGAAACGTCAGATGTTGACATTTCATTCATATTAAAACAACATAATTGCATTTAAGGATTTTTGTTTGTTGTTTTTTTCCAAATATTTTTCTCCATTCTGTTGGATTTATATCCATTTATATTTGCTTACATATATATATATATATAGATTATTCCTAAAATTTCGCTTGAAGATGAAACGTGACTAAACACCTCAATCCAACTTAATTTTATTAATTATTTGGATGATTTCGGCTCACGTTTTTGAAACATGAGAACTCTTATGTAGCGAAGGAATCATATTTTTAAACAAAAAATATTATTATATATATATATATATATATATATATATATATATATATATATATATATATCATTTCCCGCCCAAGCATGACGGGAATGCCACTTATACGCAGTGGGTTACAGAGACTGGATGAGAGAAAAAACACTGCGTATAGTGGGGAAAGAGGAAAAGACAATGCATGAACACAGCTCAAGAAGATAGAAGATGGCGATTGACGTTGCATTTAAATTTTTGAAGATTAAAATTATCAGGGAAGCAAGAAAGTGAGTTCAACAGGCGTGAAGTGCGAGAAAAGAAATTTTTAGTGTAGAAGTGCCGGTTACATTTTCAACAGCAAATGGGTGGGACCTAGATGCCAATTCATTAGTACGCTAAAACACATGTAGTCCGGGCACCAGGGAAAAACTCGCCAGAGCAGTAGACATGAACATATTTGTAGAAAAGACAAAGTGAAGACGCGTCATGCCGATGGGAAAGTGGCTGAAGTCGAGATGCAACGTTTTTATTTGTATTCTATCAAGAACCTCGAGATGAATAGCAGGAGCAACCGCCAAGATATGGCAACAGTATTCAAAGGACAGAAAAATGGTAGATTTGGAAATGTTCAAGATAACAATATATATATATACATATATATATATATATATATATATATATATATATATATATATATATATATATATAGGTGTGTATATGTGTGTGTGTGTGTGTGTAGGTGGTGTGAGTGTGTGTGTGTACATAGGTACACACATAGGTACTTACACAGGTACAAGCAAATGATAAGAAAATTAATATAATACGTAAATAACTCTATTTTTCGACATAATCTTCCTCTTAATCTGAATCTGATGGTCAATATTAGTTGCACTAATAAAATATCAGGGTCAACTGATGGTGGATGGTTACTGCATAAGATAGCGAACCTTAACGTAAACGAATTTCGAAGCGAAACTTAATGTAAATAAATTTAGGAGCGAAATTTAACGTAAATAAATTTCGAAGTGAAACTTAATGTAAACTAATAATTTATTAAATGAACCACGTCCTTTAATTAATATATATATATATATATGTCCATTTCTAATATATATATATATATATATATATATATATATATATATATACACATTAAGAAATGGACAAAATCCGACAATTTATTTATTAAAGACATTTTTTATGTTTAACGTTCTTTTTATAGATACAAGTATTTAAGTAAATGCTCTATTTATAATAAACAGTATTAAATAACATTTACCAGCCTGAATGTCCGAGAAATTTTCATAGAAAATATTCGTCCTTTGACAGGATTCGAACCTGCATCCTATACGGAACCGCCATTTATCCGGGCGTGCCTAACCGATTCGGCCACAAAAGAGCGTTCGGTTGGCAAGGTCGAATTTACTGCTTATAAACTTCAATCTTCCATGAATTTCGTACATTCTTAACTGTTCATGGCGTATCGAATGTAAACAAATGACGTCATACATTAAGAAATGGACAAAGTCCGACAATTTATTTATTAAAGTCATTTTTTTATGTTTAACGTTATTTTTATAGATACAAGTATTTAAGCAAATGCTCTGTTTATAATAAACAGTATTAAATAACATTTACCGGCCTGAATGTCCGAGAAATGTCATAGAAAATATTCGTCCTTTGACAGGATTCGAACCTGCATCCTATACGGAACCGCCATTTAACCTAACCAATTCGACCTTCCCAACCGAACGCTCCTTTGTGGCCGAATCGGTAGGCACGCCCGGCTAAACATAAAAAATGTCTTTAATAATTATATATATATATATATAATAAAATAATTTTGGGACTTTGTCCATTTCGTCATATATATTACGTCAAAGGATATTAATGAGAAAGTATGATGTCTGTACGATAGATATATGTTGACTTGGATTTAAAGAGAGCAAAACTGAATATGTCGCTGAAGCATACCCTCTGGAGTTTGTTACACAAAATAAAAGTTCTTCGGGAATAATCTGTCAGAATGGAAAGGCACACAATGGGAACGTGGAAGGTTTGCTACCGTAAAAAAAGCTATGGCGGATCCTAGTTGTGAAGGTCTAAGCTGGTGAAAATAAGGAACGTATCTCTTCCGAACATCTGCCATAGCAACAACAATATATATATTCAGAGGCGATCAACGCCTATGGGATAAGTGTTGTAAGGTGGCGAATATGACATCACTGTCAAGACCTCATATGTATTTTAACTCTATCGAGTCTTCTCAGTGAGGATTGTACGACACCAGCCCAGACATGACAAAAACATTCCATTTTTGGTCGGAATTGATTCTTGTGATAGTAGAGCATGACCGTAGTGTCTGGTATTTTCTAGAAACATTCAAAGAATCAGCATTCTTCTAGCATCTTTTGCGATGTAATGGATATACACATTCTAGGAGAGGGTGGGGGGTTTGCTTTAGAACCAGGAACCGTCCGATATAAGACATAAATGGACACACACACACACACACACACTATCGCAGACAACAATATTTATATATGTTTGATGGATTTTCAGGATTTATTAATAGCTTGTCAAATGCCATGGAATACGGGACTAACGTCGTCTAGCATGGAAACCGATGAAATGCGGTAAAATCCACAAGGGATCGCTAGATCTCTGAATGCTGAGTAATACTGCCAACTGATTCTCGATAATTTAACCACAGAATAAAAATACGTCGGGCCAGAATTTTATACAATAAAATTTATTTCTTAATATAATTTGTCTCTTGTAATTGTATTTAATGAATAGATTGAAAAATATTCGGATGATTAGCATTCTCTCGGTGTCTACTTTTTAGCCTACAGATTATTGGCCTACCTTTGTCTATACATATATACACACACATATATATATATATATATATATATATATATATATATATATATATATATATATATATATATAGTATATAAATTTTTTTCATATAGACAAAAAATATTTATTGACCTACCTTCGTTTATATATATATATATATATATATATAATTATTTTTAAATACACACACACGCACACACACATTTATATATATATATATATATATATATATATATATATATATATATATATATATATATCATAATTTGTTCATATAGACAAAAATATTTATTGGCCTACCTACATTAATATATATATATATATATATATATATATATATATATATATATATATATATATATATATATATATATATATATATATATATATAAATACGTTTTTTTCACTACACAGTTCTAACGAAAGCTAAAATCTTAAAATGTAAATTTGTAATTAAATTAAAGACATTAGTTCCATTTCATCTTCAAGCGAATTTTGGAGTAACTTATTTTTAAATTTACTGGGTTTTAAAGGCACGGCAAAAATCATAATTTACAGTTTCCAAGCGAATAAAAAATCCAGACGACACGCTTTTAACGGATGTTAGATTTCATTGAAAAATATATCCCTACCCACTACCAAAACGTAACAATAACTGATACATTAAAATATAAACATATTGAACATACTGACACCCCTAGTCTAGCAAAATAGATTTATCTGTAACCTTGGAAACATGAATTTTGTTTTAGCTGTGTATTTAAAACACAGTAATTTTTAAAGTTACTCCAAAATTCGCTTGAGGATGAAATGAAAGTAATATCTTTAATTTAAGTACAAAATTAAATTAGGGGTTTTTAGCTTCCATTTTTGTAACATGGTTGGAACTGTGTAGCGAAAAACCATATTTTAAGTCTATTAACTTATAATATTAATGCTCTGTAAATTTACATTGAGCACTATTTTGTAAAAATAAAAATATCTATAAGAACACCGGATTATATATCTTACTGTTCTTTCTTTTTATTAATATATATATATATATATATATATATATATATATATATATATATATATATATATATATATATATATTAATTGTTGTGTTTATACGTTATTTTTATCGTTACAAATATTTAAGTAAATGCCTATTTTATTATAAAGATTATTAACAGCATTTACAACCTTGAATGTGTCCTCCAATGGGAATCGAACTTGTATCCTACACGGATACGTCATATGGCCTGGCGTGCTATATCATTTAGCTACAGAAGAAGCGTCTGGTTAGCCACTTTGCATAGTACCATGTCGGTAACTGGTCTACACCAAATGCAAAGCTTACCGTTAGGGAGAAACAACTGGATCTGTGACTCATTCGACAACGCTACATATTTCAAAATTCTGGGATTCTATTAATGATACTACGACGCCAGTTGAGTCGCTGAGTTCCCTGTCGTAAAAGTACATTCTAGTGGATCATCATCTCCCATAGTCCATGGTATCTAAAGTCTAACTGCTTTTAACCAGTGTGCTGCCTATATTCGGCGACAATTTGTGAAATCTCGTTAAAGTACCACACAAATATACAATAGGTTTAAGTTATATTACTTAACTCTTTGACTGTTCAGGGCATTTTTGTGTGTATCATCCAAGCGTACATGATTGTTTTTAGATTTATAACTATTGCAAGGCATCCCTGTTTATTTGCAATTAGAATGTGGTCATATATGATGTTTCACATCATACAAATCTATGAATCACATGTGATACACAGTACATACAAATCATAAATTATTTGCACTAAGCTGTTTTATACAAAGGTTATAACCATTTGAATAAAATGGTAAAAATAGACGTCTTTCCTTTCAGGCTTTACGTTATCAATCAAGTGACCCGGAGTCATATATGATGCCCAAAATATTAGATTAGATCTTTACTCAGATATCCTGCTCAATAGCAGACTCTCTTTACTTAAGCGTCCTCAGTTTTACCACTCTTAAAATCATGACTCGTGTGCACCACATATGATAGACAGACGTGGAAATTGCATGTCGTCTGCATTACATATGATATTAGGTTGGTGCAAAAATAATGTCGCTTTCTAACATATGTTATTATGTGAGAAGACGACATTATTTTTGCACCAAGCTAATACATCAGTCAGGCAAATGGTTAAACTCAAAATTAACTAATCTTTGTTCATCTTTTGGTTCCGATTTGAATTTCCATTTTCCCATATATTAACAAATCAGTGACATTATTTCTAAGCGCGCTGAAACCTTAGAAATTGCCAAACAACTATTATTATAGCCTGCTACGAAGTATTATCCTTCCATTCATAAAACAAAGTAAATACATTATGATCTCATTATGTAGATACATGTAATTTCTTATATAGATACATTCATTTTCTTCTATCATACTAACGCAATTGATTCCATTTTACTGTAAAGAAGACAAGCAAAAATATTTTTGTATGAAGTTGTTTCCCAAAAATTCTTTGTTATTCCTTTCTTTTAATTTGAAAGAAAAACATACTTAATAAAAATCTTTGAAATTTGATGATCCGTATTTGAGCATCGCTTATTTTGTTTTCACGAGACTAAACAGCTACAACTACATTCCAAAAAGTATTCTCGGTACACACTTGCTATGTACAGCTTTCTCGACAATGTTTCAACTGACACTAAATATATCTGCACTACTGATATATTTCTAGAAAAACAAGGTACGCTATCGCCAACTACCCTTAACTGTATGCCTCGTTTGAACGCAAATAATTCATGATGACTTGTCATTTGCAGCCGAGCAGATGTTTATAATGATTAACTAAATATCAGAGCCCCGTAAACATGGCCGTTTTTATGATAGCAATGTACGTTGTTGCCAACTACAGTAAAAGTTTTTCTTTTGCTAAACGCTTCACTATGACATTTGGCATGCGAGTATATATATATATATATATATATATATATATATATATATATATATATATATATATATATATATATATATATATGTGTGTGTGTGTGTACATGTGTGTTTTTCCGTGTGCGAGTGTATGCATCTTTCGTTAAATATGACAGACAAGGAAAATATATTTTATTTTTTACAGCATTCATAAGTTTTCCTTTTGGTTGGATTAATGGAGTACAAAAAAAAAAAAAGAAAATGGATAAATGAGTGGCCGAAAACGCTTGAGTCAATGGACATTATGGAAACTATTTGTAATTCCTTACTAATACCAAGCGAAAAAAGTACGATAGCTAGAAAAAAAAAGAAATAAAATATAAATTAGAATATAAATAATATTTTCTTGTATGTCATATTTAAAGAAAAATGTTTAAAAGAAAGGTTGCTACCCAATATATATATATATATATATATATATATATATATATATATATTAGGTTGGTGCAAAAATAATGACGTAATAATGTCGTTTTTTTACTTTAAAAATACGTCAAAAAACGACATTATTACGTCATTATTTTTGCACCAACCTAATATATATATATATATATATATATATATATATATATATATATATATATTAGTTTCAAAGGAACATTTCATTGATCGTATAACTCCAATTTATTTATATAATCTAAATATCCGAGCTTAATTTTATAATACCTCTTCCCAACAAGACTAATACCATCTACCTTTAAGATCTTTAAGATACTAGTAAATAATTTTAACATATAGAATTATTTAGTAAATTAATATGCAACAGTTAAATATTCTTCATATAAGATGTTAAGAACAATAACCAATAAATGTAAAAGATCAAAAGCAACAACCAAATACTAATACATCTGTATAAGATGTTACCATTACTACCAGAAAATTAATACAAAAGCCTGATTAATCTTACAAATAGAAATATAAGCTATATATAGTACAACGTAGTACAACTAAAATATAAGAAAAAGGATTATCAAATTACAAAGTTTAACTAAATTGTAAGGCAAAGGATTAACTATGCTTAACCTTTACTGTTAATTCACTTCTTTGATTTAATAATGAATTTTTGTCAAAAAATCTGATGATGTAGATATAAAAATCTACATGTCCTTGCCATTTTTAAAATTTTCCATTTCACTTTGGGAGCCTTATTAGCATTTTTGTACTCCAAAAATATTTAGAAAGTGGTGCATTATTTCTGTAATTAGTATTAGTAAAGGACAAGATATGTTGTTACCACCTTGTCTTAAAAAAATCATAGTAATACCATTATAGATTTTTTTAACCGAAGGATTCTCTCTTGTAGAGATGGTACTAAGATAAACAAGAGATTTACTTAAACATTTGTTTGGCAATGGGCATTGGTCAGAATACCTACAATTACATTGGCGAATATCATTAGTATTATTTATCTTGTAACATGTATTATTATCCAGATTATTGGGCATCCTAGGTATGACGATAAACTACATTCGCGTCCTGGGTATGACGATAAACTACGTCCAACAACAAGGCTTCAGATGTTTTCGGAAAAATAATGTTGCCAGCTATACGTTTTTGAAACAATGATGTTACCAGCTATACGATTTTTGGAAAAAATAATGTTGCCAGCAATACGTTTTTGAAACAATAATGTTGCCCGCTATACGTTTTTTGGAAAAAACAATGTTGCCAGCTATGCGTTTTTGAAACAGCAATGTTGCCGGCTATACATTTTTGAAGAAATGATGTTGCCGGCTATACATTTTTTTTTGAAGAAATAGTGTTGCCGGCTGTACATTTTTTTTGAAGGAATGGTGTTGCTGGCTGTATTTTTTTTTGAAAAAATAATGTTGCCAGCTATATGTTTAATAGTATTGTATATTTTAATATATGTATAGGTATATAGGCATTAAATGACCCACAGTGGTTGATATGCCATAAAAACTAACCAGATTATTGGTTTAAAATTTTATTATTGTGTAATTTTATAATCTTCTCAATATCATTGGTGCAGCTATAACTTAGTTTTAATATGCTTCTGTTAAATATTTTAATAAGAGGGTTACCTTGAAGAAAATATTTATCAATCAAATGGAGGAACTTCTGGCCAAACTTAGTACTGACTAATTGATTAAATCGTGGTTGTACCAAATAATCTTCCTATTTCTTTCCGTTGGACCTCTATCATCATATTTTCAGCGTACTTATAACCACTATTCTTATAAACTTTATTATAAACACGGCAATATTTATCAAACACATCTTTTTTCCGATGAGTGGTTGCTAATCTTACGTTCTACAGACAAAGACATATGTTTGATTACAGATGGAGGGTGGATAGATTTCGGGTGAATATAAATTGGATTGCTATTATTTTTCATATAAGGTTGAAATACATCATTATCGAGATCTAACGTAACACCAAACAAATCTACTTGCTTAACATTTGTAGTTATCTTAATCTTAAGATTTAAACATTTTAGTTCCCTATGAATCATTTTTCTTAATTTACCTACCTTAATTTAAGTGGAATCATGTACTACCATAAGACCAACATCTATATATAACCCTATATTATTAACATTAACAACGTCATAGGCAGTATGATTATATAAAATGACTAAACCCACCAAATCAGAATCGAATGACCCCATTGAAATATAAAAGTTATTATCCGAGTTCTTAACCCACTGTTGTTTATTGTGGATGAGAACTGATCTTTACAGTTCAAGGTTATTTTTATCTCTTCACTAGAGATGGTACAATATTCTTTGCAAATACCAAAAACAGAGTAAAAAGATTCTTGGAGAAGAAAGGGTAAAAATTCACAATATCCGACTAGATAAAAAAGCAACTGCGTTTTGTTATTAATACCTCTAAATCATATAATGACTTCTGTGGTACTAATCCAATGTATAAGTTCAAGGCGTCGATTGATCTGTTTGTTGACTCGATCTTGGATAACTTTGCTTAACCTTCCAATTTCTGATCTGGTTGGTTTTATGATCGTCGTAGAAAGTTTGATCAAAAAATCTGGTTCATGATCTTGTGATTCTTTAGTACAGATTCTTTACTAACCCTATTGCTAATTTTATGTTTATCAGTAACATTTCTAGAAGCAGTGTTCATTTTATCAACACAATATTGATAACAACTATCTTATAATTGTAATATAATTCTTTTGATTAATGCATTGTATTCTTTAGAGCCAAGTCGTTAGTTCACCAGTAATTTACAATCGACTGATGATACATTGAAATATGACTGCAATTGTGTGGCGATTTTTACATTTTTTTCTGTGTAATATCCCCAAATAATTAATATTGCTCTACTTTGTATTGAGCCCTCTTTTAAATTAAATGTTACGAGCGTTGGAATTGTACCTTATTCGTTCTCATCGTACCTGGATATATATATATATATATATATATATAACATGTCTCAAGATATATATATATATATATATATATATATATATATATATATATATATATATATATATATGTGTGTGTGTGTGTGTGTGTGTGTATTAAATATATATATATATGTATATGTATATATATATATATATATATATATATATATATATGTGTGTGTGTGTGTGTGTATTAAATACACATATATATATATATATATATATATATATATATATATATATATATATGTATGTGCGTGTGTCGGTATATACAAATATACATTATATACACACACTCACTCTTTCTCTCTCCCTATATATATATATATATATATATATATATATATACATACATACATACACACACACACACACACACACATATATATATATATATATATATATATATATATATATATATATATATATATACATATATATATATATATATATACGCGCACATTATAAGCCATAATATAGCACTTGGATCAGAGTCATATTACTCTTATGGGGAACGTATGTGGATGTGATATTTTACGTCGAGGAGATTGTGGATTTCAGTTTCGGGGGAGAGAGAGAGAGAGAAGAACAAAAAGGTTCAAGAGCCTTGCATATAAATGCATAGAAACAAATATACGTAGATATTTACATTATTTACCGATATGTGTCTTCAGTGAAATACAATGAGGATTTGGATATATTTATATTTAGAAACTTTTGTTTAGTCTTGGAATTTTGACAAAAGACAACTAAATATCGAACACGCTAAAACAGTAATATTTTGAAAATCATGGTAAACATTAATCTCTCAAACTTTGAATTGATTTCATAATTAAAACTTCTTTTTGAATTGAGAATGAATCAATTGTATGCCACTACTATTCTCGACGCCATTAAACACACAAAAAAATCATTATTAAGCGTCCAAATGTTGCCTCTTGATGAAGATTAGTCGACGACCTAAAGTCAGTGTGGCAGTAATGTACATTTCCGACATTGAATTATGAGTGAACACCATACGAAAATAGGATATTAAACATTATTAAAATATAATTACGAAACAGATTTGAGGCGTCAGTTTCAACCAAATCTGTTTCAGGACACACGCCACCCCCACTTACACACACACGGGCGCGCAAACACACGGAGAGACATGCACACACATACACACACATACACTGAAAAAGGTAGATATACATACGTATACATATGTTTCTCTTTGGCGGTTACCTCGACGTATTGTAATAGCAACAGCAAAGTATACATAGGAGTTACTCCTATGTATACTTTTTCTTCATTATCTGGTGATTTAATCGTGGCTTGGTAGAAAAAAGTATACATGGGAGTAACTGAAGGACCCTGGAAACAAAGAAATTATACACACAAAACATCTTTCACAAATAGTAAATATGCAAACAGTACAATGCTTTCTAAGTATATCTGGGAAATTAAAAACAAAACGAACATCACGCCAAAAATATCTTGGAAGATAAAGAAAAAATCATCAGCCTACAATAACCAATCAAAAACTTGCAAACTTTGCTCGGAGGAAAAAATAGCTATCATTACTTTTCCCGACCAAAATAAATTATTAAACAAAAGATCCGAACTCATCTCAAAATGCAGACATGAAAATAAATTTTTACTACGTAACCTAAAAAATTAAAAACGGAAAAAATAAAATAAAAACAAATAAATATACTAATAAGCAAAAAAAAAAAAAAAATAGAAATAAAACATAAAAAAAATACTATGTTACTTAAAAATCGAAAACCGAAAAGAGAAAATATACAAGTAAAATAAATTAACCTAAATTCATCCAAGTAAATAAATAAACAAACCAATCTCAAATAAAGATAATCAATTAAAAACTGTTCCCGCCAAAATAATACTTAGAATGAACTACAACAATCAACCCCAAAACTGAACAAATAGCTTTAATTAAATTCCCAAACCAAAACAAAACTGTTAAATAAGTGATATAAAATTTTTTTTACTACGTTAATAAATAAATAAATAAAATAAGAAACAAAAATAAAAACAAGCAATATAATTTGACCTAAATAGATAAACAAACGACTTCCGGTGAAATAACCGCCATAACAGAATACCCACAATGCACCACTAACCCGTATATATATAAATAGCCAAGAAAAATAACAGCACACGTGGCCTGACGATTGCATATAGCATGAAACAGACTGTCACCTCTAAGTGTTGACTTCTATGTTCACTTTTATATTTATATATATATATATATATATATATATATATATATATATATATATATATATATATATGTATGTAAGTATTTTTGTATTTAGGCAGCAGTCTTTCTTTCATGCACATTTCATTGAAAACGACTGACAAGGTGATTTAGTTTTTATACAATTTCTCAAGCGATCTAATTTTTTTTTTTCTTTTCGGATGATAAGAACATTCGGACAGTATTTATATAATTTATCATCCGAAAAGAAAAAAAAATATTCGATCGCATGAGAAACTATATAAAAAAACTAAAGAAAAGCACCTTGTTTGTTTGTTTTCAATGAAATGTGCATATATATATATATATATATATATATATATATATATATATATATATATATATGGTGAATTGAGCAAGTGAAAGCGAGACAGACACTGGCATAGACATTTTCGTGGATATGTAACAAGATATCTATCCCCTTAGCAATTTTGTGTCAATTTCCGCGGTTTTTACATCCGGCTACATGGTAGCGCCTGCATTGAATAATTTGGTTGTATGCCTGTCCGCCATTGAAACGTGTTTGGTTCTCATTCGAATACCGCTTAAATCTGGCTTTGTAACAATAAAAGTAACTTTATTCAATAACTATCGAATGACTCTTGAAAGTTAATAGACATGCTGGCTCCACTTTAACAATGGGCTAAATTAACATAAGCAAAATAAATACAAAACTTATCTGTCTATATATACATTTGTATGAAAGCATTCCAAGTAAGTGTAGTCCATTTCGATGAAGTTGTGCTGCTCAAATAACGTTGTCTGTTTTCTGTTAAATTTCTTCCCTATTCTTTAATTAGAATTAACTGCATTTTATCGATCATTTAATCCATGAAGTTTGTCAGTCAGTTAACGCAGTGAAAAGATGATGCTTGTCGGTATTTATCTATCCACCGACAAGGATAAAATGTGGCACAAGACCGCTTTAATGTGGGTATCTCCGAGCCCGTAGGCTCGGCCAAAAATATAGCCTTTTTGAACCCGCCTAGACGGGTTCAAGGCCTGTCTACCTCCCCGGACGAAACCTTGCCCTTCGGCAAAGCCTCGTCCGGGTTCCTCTCTGCTAATGCAGAGAGTTCGACAGACGTCGAGATCTCTGTAACATGGTGTGATGGGCATGTGAGTAAATACAGTCTTTTAAAACAGTCATCGGTTTAGTTTCAGGATTTAAGAGAAGATATGTAAACATTTCCTACACTTTGTTCGCGTTTCCACTTTCTAGAAAATTAAGCCTTCATTTATATTCTTTTGAAATCTCTCTAAACGTCTTTCTTATTTATCTTTGGGCAAACTACGAAAGAAACTACAAAGTCAGCTCTGCCAATATTTGCTAATCCAAAATCTTTATTAATTTAAAATGGAAACAATCAGAAATGCTATGAGTTGGTGAACGAAGAATTTCTTCATCATAAATCATTGGTTGTCTAGAAAAAGAAATGTAATATTGAAATTTCTTTGATTCTTTTTCCAGATAATCTAAAAATATAAAACTCAAGGTTATAAGTAACCAACATGAAGTTCACGTAGGAAAATATTTCAAATTATCCATTTTCATCTTACGTTAAACCTGTTTGCTGATTGCCTAACATTTATAGATGTTGTAGAAGTTTTTTTCTAAATATACTCTCCTTTCACTGTAAGAGATATTTGTGGGAATTGACTCATTCTTTTGTGTGATTTATGTTTTCCGACAGTCTCAATCAATTCAATCTACAGTCTTCATCAGTTATACTCTCCTAATACAGGGGGTTGACCGTCATATCACTTTGAAACACCTGTTCCCGTCTAATCACAGAAGTTAAGCAACGTTGCATTTGCTCAAATATAGATGCGTGACGACTTGAGGAAACCAGGCGCTCTTATCTTGGATGTGCCTCGGAATGAAGACTCTGAGAGCAGAGTTCGGAATCCTGCAAGATTTGTCACATTCACATACAGGCAAATAACCTTGAGAAAGATGTGAATCCACCTCTTCTCCCCAAGCAATGTGTTCAACAGTAGGACTTGTATTTGAAAATCATTATTATCTACAAAAAGTTGATAAAACATTAATCACACAAAAACAAAAACAAAAAAACAAAAAGAAGAATTATTCTTACAATTCCAAAATAAGTTTCAACTTTGAATAGCCTACAAATGAATAACCTACAAATGAATAACCTACAAATGAATAACCTACAAATGAATAACCTACAAATGCTTATAAAAACGTAAAATGTCAATATAGATATAGAAATAAATTATCACTTTCTATATTGAGTCATTTGAAATGGTTAGATGTAACAGTTAGTCTTATACTAAGAGTTTATTCACTCGCACCTCTCACTTGTGGAATCCCCTACCAGCTTCATGCTTTGCAGTTAATTAAAAATAAATAAATGCGATTCCTATATTTACCTTTTGCCTTTTTAATTTCTCATATTTTACTGTTACTTCTACATAAATATTTTGTTTTTCTCACATTTTTCCACACTCAGTAACCACCTTGATTCTTAGTGGCTTTATTGCCTTGTTAGGGATGGAATGATTAAACAAAAATAAATAAAGTAGTGAAAATATATAAAATTTAAGATTTTAGAGAAAATTCTGCAATGTAGCATATTCGTTAAATTATACGCGGAGTTATTTAAAATTCCTTTCTTTGTTCTTCAAATGCCACATACTTTGTCTAATTTTAGCAAAGAATTTTTGATATCAACATGTTGACGTATGATGTTTAATTCAATTTATTCTAAACGCATCTTTCTATATCAATTAGCAACTCTCTATCTTCTATTTTTACTTCATTTCAAATACATTTGAGATAGGATCAGCTGTACAACATTTTTCAAATTCTCATTTGAATAAGGGCCTGCTGTGATTTTGGATCTGATTTAAGGTGACGATCTATAAAAAATTAGTATATATATATATATATATATATATATATATAACATTGATCGGCAACTATGAACACAGAAATTTGGTGATGTACATATAATTACACACACATACATACACACACGAGTAAGCGTTTTTGTGTGTGTCTGAAAAGTTTCAGACTTTCTATGCATTTTTATTTTCCGTTCTGAATTTCATGCATTTTTTTTTTAATTCTGTTCTCTCTCTGTCTCTCTCTTTCTATATATATATATATATTAGGTTGGTGCAAAAATAATGACGTAATAATGTCGTTTTTTGACGTTTTAAAACGACATTATTACGTCATTATTCTTGCACCAACCTAATATATATATATATATATATATATATATATATATATATATATATATATATATATATATATATATGCGTGTGTGTATACGCGCGTGCATACAATACCTCAACAGACATATAAGCGCACATATGTACCTCTCTCTTCTCTTTGATTCAAATTTCTCTGCCTATTTATATCAAAATTTCCACATCGTCTCGTTAAAATTTGCCTTGGTCTTTTCTTCAGGCCGGAACCAATCACTTTCTCCATTGGTCAAAATGCATTTTCGCATAATCTTGCCATTTTGAGGACAGTGGAGTTATTTTTATTTCGTATTCACCACATATCTATTTATTTGGAGTTATGCAAACGATTAAAACCCTTCCTTATAAATAAATGTTATGGAAACAAAGCAGAAAGAGAATGAAAATGATACTATATCTTTCGGAATAATATGTAGAATTCAGGTAAAATGGCTTTCTGAATACTCCATTTAACAGTGTTGAATATTTAATTTATTCCATCTCAGTACGAAAAATAAATACTGTGTAATAAGCGGAGACATGTTGAAATTGACTATAGAAAAATGGGCGGTATAGATTTCAAATTTCATGAAAAATCCCCTTTGATAAGTGTTGGTCTAAAACCTGACTACTTAACAAGAATTACAGCATCTGTATCGATTTGACAATACGTTTCGTTTTCTGTTAGCAATTTGTCGTAAATTTGAATAGTCAGACAGTTATGTGCCATGCGTGATACCCGCTTAGGCGATCATGTATCTTTCGCTACAAAGATATACGTAGGTTGCCATTTTTTTCTGCGGTAGACTGGTCGCCATCGAAGCCTAGAGAACTCTGTCTTCCCTGCTATTTACCCATAGCTGGAGCGAGATGAGGATTGATTCCTTTCCCAAGGTGAATGTAATGGATTCGACGGCATTTCAAACTCAGATTTCTGATTTCTCAATCCGAGCCGCTATTCATTACTCCACAGTGTGACACCATTTCTAAAAATAGACATGAGTTTTACTTCGAAAGCATCTATTTATAAAACTTTTTAGAGTAAACCTTTCCTTATAAAAAAATAAAAATATTTTAAGTGATTTTACAATTCATACATAGAAGAGAAAACGAGATAGGTTTATGTATATGAGGAGGACGAGGTGTTACTTATGTCATAACATAATCGGATATAGTTTGAAAGATACATCGGGTGTAACTGCAAAATTGTTCAAATTGTGTAACAGCAAAAATACCCAATTGTTAAATTACGTTTGAACCATAGTAGCATAGAAATGATTAAAGTTATATTACTGGAATTCCCCGAGGTTCTTATAAGACTATTGGACTTTGAGCAATAAGAATTTATAACTGCACTCGAAGCTTAACAGAAAAATTGTAATGAAATCGATCATAAACGAAAATAAAATGTTTATCATTAGTTAATCATAGCTAAGAATCGGAAACTCTTGAAGAATTGAAATAAAGTTTATATGATATATATATATATATATATATATATATATATATATATATATGTATGTATGTATTATAATTATTTTTCAAAAATATGATTCCATCGCTACATAAGAGTTCTCATGTTTCAAAAACAAAAGCTAAAAAAAAAAAAAAACAGCTCTGTTTCATCCTAAAGCGAATTTTGAAATTAGAGCTGTTTTAAGAGCTGTTTTTGAAACATGAGAACATGTAGGGATGGACTCATATTTTTTAAAAATAATTATAATTTAGGCTCTATTTATGTATTGAGCACTCTTTTTTTAAAAATAAAAACAAAAATACTAAAGAACTTTGGATTGTTAACCCAACGGTTATTTCCTATTTTTCTATATTTGCACAAACAAACACACACGCGTACACACACGCACACGATCACACACACTCACACACGCACACACGCGCGCGCTCCCTCATACACACACAAACACACACACACACACACACACACACACACACACATATATATATATATAATTATTTATTTAAAAATATGATACCTTCGCTACATAGGAGTTCTCATGTTTCAAATCAAGAGCCAAAAACCTCAATATAATTATTTGAATTAAATTGAATTAAAGTACCAATCTCTCTTCCATCTTCAAGCAAAATTTTTGGAATGGATTGTTTACCTAACTAGTTCTTTCCTATTTTCTATATATTTTAACACACACACACATATGGGCGCGCGCGCACACACACACACATATATATATATATATATATATCGAAAAGAGATACAGCAAACGTTTTTTATTGCAATGTGGATATTTTTTTAAATATGCTTTATACTCTTCCTTATATATATATATATATATATATATATATATATATATATATATATATATGTTATACCGGAATCATTTCCTTACCTATTTAAGATGATCTTAACCCTTTCTAACTTTCTGTCCTGGTGGAACTAGGTGCACCACGCGTTCAACGTACGGCTATTAGTTGACATGAAAATAGTAACAGGGATGTGAAAGACTTACAAGCTTCATCCATAGGAAAGGAGCTGTAGTATAGGTTGTAATTAATAATCTACAACTTCTGTATTCTATCAGTGCTGAAAAGTGAAGACTGTCAGCTCCAGATGAGATATAGCCGCATTAGACTATTTTATACCTGATCTGGCTCTTGCAAAGTTGGACTATAAGCTGCCGGTGTTAGATCTTGAAGACCACAGGCAACAAAGCATTTTCCCATCAGTTTTAGCGATGGATCGTACATATAATTTCCATTTGAGGTCGTCGGTGACACTGAGTCCCAATAGGCGTCTAAGGCATGAAATCTGCTCGGCTTCACTCATGATAGGGAAATTTTTCAGGATCTGCTCGATAATACATGTAAATAAATAGATGTTTCTTATAACTGAAAACAACATTAAATTTAATGTTTTATAATTACAAGAATACCACTAAAAAGTAAGTATAAAATGTCTCCAAACTATTTCCACTTTTCTTGTGAAAATAATGTAAATATTCCAGTTACTTTCCATTAATTCTCCACTGACCTATGTCCGCAGATGTTCATAATGTCCTTTTGTTTAGAAGTGGTTAAGGCTATAGAAAATATTACATGAATTCTGCGAAGCTTTATTGAATATTATCCAGTGTTCACAACAAGAGCAAAATTCACAATATATAAAGATGCAACAAAGATTCAAAAAAGAGAAAAAATCAAAATAATATTGTAAATAAATAACAACCCCCCCCAAAAAAAAAAACCTGATAGATTTTAAAAATATAAATTAAAAAAAAGAAGAGTAATTTATGGAGAGTAAGATCGGTAAAAGTTGGTGTAGGAGAGTAAATATGGTTGAATAAGGATTGTATATTTGGCAAGCCTTTAAGCTGGTTTTATTTTGATACCAAAATGTCTACTGAAAAGAGAAAAAACAGATTATTGATTATAATGCCAGGATTTTAAACCTTGTTAGGAGTTGGTTCGTGGATTATTTTTCAGCATTTTGTACAGTTTGTTTATTTTGAATGTAGCCTTCGTCTAAATATAGGTTCCTGAGTTGCATGCTTTCTGAGTTCACAATGATCCTGTTTCGTGAAAGGAAAAAAAAATACAAGTTAAAAAGAAAAAAAAATGAATCACACGTTTCTTCTTTGGTTTCATCCGGTTTGAGATTTTCTAGTTCCTTCTAGAAAATCATAAGAAATTAATAACTAAGGATATATATATATATATATATATATATATATATATATATATATATATATATATATATATATAAGGTTGGTGCAAAAATAATGACGTAATAATGTCGTTTTTTGCCGTTAAAAATACGTCAAAAAACGACATTATTACGTCATTATTTTTGCACCAACCTTATATATATATATATATATATATATATATATGGATATCAGCCATCACACTTTACCTCCTACCGAATTTCTTTGTTCTATCACTTTCTTGCAAACACGTTATGGTAAACAGTGTGGTATACAGAACGAACCAAACTATTTATCTACTCACGTAAGCACTAAATATACGGACAACTGCATAAGAAGATAACTGCAGGTGATGATAATCAGGATAGACACGCAAGCGATCGTTCGGAAAATGAGTTAGATTTTAGCTGACTACCCCATTTCTAGTATAAAGAGTTCAAACCAAGTTTGGTATTCGATTTCGTTTTCAGAATTTAAGAACATTATTCCTCAGTGCCTGCTGAAGACTGATGATTCCTAAGTAAGTATCTAGTTATTTTATAGAGTCAGACCCTCTCGAGGTACTCACTTCTGTGACTCTGTACTAGACATGACACCTTCGACAGAGGAAAATGTTTTGTTGTCTCGCTTGTCAACCAACCAAATATCCAACGTTTAAAAAAATTGAATGGAAGTTAACGAAGACAGAAAAGTGAGAAAAGAATATAGCAAGAAAACAAGGAAGAAAGGAACAAAGCAAGCATATAAAAAAAGAAAGTAAGAAGAGAAAGAAAAAAGATAAGTAGCAACTGTGAAAGAAAGAACAAAGTCGAGCAAACAAGAAAGAATAGAAATAAAAAAGAAACAAAGAAAAAAGAAATATAGTCAATTAATGTTTTAAAAAAAATGAAAGAATTGGAGACAGAACAAGGTAAGAGAGAAAGGAAGAAAGAAAGAAAGGAAGAAAGAAAAAAAGAAGAAACAAAGAAAGAAAGAATTGATTGAGTGAAAAAGGAAAAAGCAAGAAATAAAGAAAGCAAAAGAATGCAAAATAGAAAGAAATAAAGAAAGAAAGAAAAAAGAAAGAAAGAATTGAATGAAAAAAGAAAAGGCAAGAAATAAAGAAAGCAATAGAATGCAAAATAGAAAGAAAGTGAGAAAGAAAGAAAGAAAGAAAGAAAGAAAGAAAAAAAGAAAAAATGAAGAAAGAAAGGAAGAAAAAAAGAATTGATTGAATGAAAAAGGAAAAGGCAAGAAATAAAAAAAGCAATAGAATGCAAAATAGAAAGAAAGAAAGAAAGAAAAAAGAAAGAAAGGAAGGAAGGAAAAAAGAAAGAAAGAAAGGAAGGAAGGAAGGAAGAAACAAAGAAAGAAAAAAAGAATTGATTTAGTAAAAAAGGAAAAGGCCAGAAATAAAAGAAGCGAAAAAAATGTAAAATAGAACGAGAGAAAGAAAGAAAGAAAGAAAGAAAGAAAGAAAGAAAGAATTGATTGTGGGATAAAGGAAAAGGCAAAAAATGAAGAAATCAAAAAAATGCAAAATAAAAAGAAAGAAAGAAAGAATTGATTTAGTGGAAAGGGAAAAGGCAAGAAATAAAGAAAGCAAAAAAAAAATGCAAAATAGAAAGAAAGAAAGAAAGAAAGAAAGAAAGAAAGAAAGAATTGATTGAGTGAAAAGGGAAAATGCACGAAATAAAGAAAGCAAAAGAATGTAAAATAGAAAGAAAGAAAAAAAAAGAAAGAAAAGAAGAAAGAAAGAATTGATTGAGTGATAAAGGAAAAGGCAAAAAATAAAGAAAGCAAAAAAAATGCAAAATAGAAAGAAAGAAAGAAAGAAAGAAAGGAAGAAAGAAGAAAGAAAGAAAGAAATGATTGAGCGAAAAGGGGAAAGGCAAGAAATAAAGAAAGCAAAAAAATGCAAAATAGAAAGAAAGAAAGAAAGAAAGGAAGAAAGAAGAAAGAAAGAAAGAAAGAAATGATTGAGCGAAAAGGGGAAAGGCAAGAAATAAAGAAAGCAAAAAAAAATGCAAAATAGAAAGAAAGAAAGAAAGAATTGTTTGGGTGGAAAGGGAAAAGGCAAGAAATAAAGAATGCAAAAGAATATAAAATAAAAAGAAAGACAGAAAGAAAGAAAGAAAGAAAAAAGAAAGAAAGAAATGAAGAAAGAAATAAAGATAGAAAGAATTCAATGAGTGAAAAAGGGAAAAGCAAGAAATAAAGAAAGCAAAAAAAATGCAAAATAGAAAGACAGAAAGACAGAAAGAAAGAATTGATTGAGTGAAAAGGAAAAAGGCAAGAAATAAAGAAAGCAAAAGAATATAAAATAGAAAGAAAGAAAAAAGAAGGAAAGAAAAGAAGAAAGAAAGAAAGGAAGAAAGAAAGAAATGATTGAGTGAAAAAGGAAAAGGCAAAAAATAAAGAAAGCAAAAAAATGCAAAATAGAAAGAAAGAAAGAAAGGAAGGAAGAAAGAAGAAAGAAAGAAAGAAAGAAATGATTGAGCGAAAAAGGGAAAGGCAAGAAATAAAGAAAGCAAAAAAAAAATGCAAAATAGAAAGAAAGAAAGAAAGAATTGATTGGGTGGAAAGGGAAAAGGCAAGAAATAAAGAAAGCAAAAGAATATAAAATAGAAAGAAAGAAAAAAAGAAAGAAAGAAAAGAAGAAAGAAAGAAAGAAAGGAAGAAAGAAAGAATTGATTGAGTGATAAAGGAAAAGGCAAAAAATAAAGAAAGCAAAAAAAATGCAAAATAGAAAGAAATAAAGAATTGAATGAGTGAAAAGGGAAAAGGCAAGAAATAAAGAAAGAAAAAGAATGTAAAATAGAAAGAAAGAAAGAAAGAAAGAAAGAAAGAAAAAAGACAGAAAGAAAGAAAAGAAGAAAGAAAGAAAGAATTGATTGAGTGAAAAGGGAAAAGGCAAGAAATAAAGAGAGCAAAAGAATGTAAAATAGAAAGAAAGAAAAAAGAAAGAAAAAAGAAAGAAAGAAAGAAAGAAAAGAAGAAAGAAAGAAAGGAAGAAAGAAAGAATTGATTGAGTGAAAAAGGAAAAGGCAAGAAACAAAGAAAGAAAAAGAATGCAAAAAAGAAAGAAAGATAAGAAAGAATTGATTGAGTGAAAACTTCTCAATGATTACGCGACGAATGATGCTAAAAAATAAAAGTACACATAAATACAATAGAGAAGTAAAAGGAAAGAAAGGAATTTTGGTGGAGAAAATTCAAGTCAAAGAAATAGAAACAGAAAAATAAGACTAAGAGAGTTAGAGAGAGAGAGAGCGAGAGAGAGAGAGAGAGAGAGGTGGTGAAAGAAATAGATGATGGTCAGATTATGTACACTAGTTTTGTTGTGGGTGGGAATGTTTGCTCTTTTTTGTGAAGCATAGATTACTTCGCTATTAAATTACGCGAACCAATTCTGAATCGTACATTTCCATCAATACTTATTTCAATATTTTTGTCTGCTTTTTAAAGCTATTAACCCAAATACGCGGTCGAAACAAGTCATTCCTAACACGCCAACACGCATATTGAACCCTCATGTGTGTGCACACGCACACACACGTACATGTGTCTCTCTGTCTGTCTGTCTGTCTCTATCCCCCTCTCCCTATATATATTTATATATATATATATATATATATATATATATATATATATATATATTGTTATCTACAAACCAATTGTTTCGCGGTATCACAGCTCTTCAGTGTGATTAAACGTCCAGTTGCTTCAACTCAGGAGCGAAACGCAACCGATAATCTGGCCTTCATCTAATTCAGAGATTATACTCATAGGCTATCGTCACAAGAAGGGGAATTTTTATATTTTAAAATAGTTTTTAGCCCTAATTATTTATTAATATTATAAACGTTAACTTTAGAGTGTAAGCGTGATATCCGTTTTTAACAGAGAAGTTAATAACAACCGGACTGAATTGAGAAGTCCTACAAAAAAAAAAAAAAAAAAAAAATTGTGACTACGACAGGAATCGATTCTACATCCCTGTCATTATAGTCTCCATGACTAAACTGGTAGCATCATCTTTTGGCTTAAAAGCTGGTTTCCCCCAACGTAATCAAAGGATACAGGTTTGATTTCTGTCGTAGGTACAGTTTTCAATTCAGCTATAAAGAAAATACAGTGTTTGTAGTGATCATGTTTTACTTGAAACTGTAAAGGCCTTAGTTCAGTCATTGCTGATATATTCAATGAGTGGAAGCCATTATGTGCTTTCAATAATATATGAAAGTATGTTTCTTTAGGACTGTAATTTACAAAGATACTTCTAACAAATTTTAAATTCAGACTTTTTAAACAATGACCTGCAAGACAACCACAGGTTGAGACTCAGAACCTAAATCTTGGTATCATACCATGAAACTTTTGTAATCATTTTATCCCACAAAGAAAATTTACCTACTAAGACGCAAGAACGTTATTGAGAATGGACATCTGAGAAAGGAAAACATTATAAAGAAGGTAGAACAATAGAAGAATATAAATTACAACAGAAGATAATGGCACTGGATTTTTAACTTTTGAAGATCCAAGTTGACTAGGAAGGAAGAAGCCGGAAGAGATAGAACTTACGGTTACATCAAGCCAGTTGAACTGTAAAATGATGAGACCTGACTGTTAAATTAGTACTACGCTTAGATCCATAAACTTTTGGGACCAAAGAAGAAAGCTCATCAGAACAATTACCATGAAAAGATTTGTAGAAAATGCTCAAGGGAGACAAGTTACGGTGGTGAAAAATGATTGAAGCAGAATTCCTACGTCAAGACCAATAACATTATAAATTCTTCTTTGGGTTTTATTAATTTTTAATTCATAGGCGAGTTTAAAAGTCTTCTTAAGAAGAATTGCATCTAAGATGGGAATTTAGCAACGAAAGACAAAGATGTCAAAATTGTCGATAAGGAGGGAAATTAACCTGTTTTAGTTTTTCTATAGAAACCGCTAATAAGAACTTCAGTAAACATTAATGGATTGCGCCAGAATATTTGTGCCAAACTTGTAGGTAAAGTAGAACAAAACAAAGTAGACATAAGAATCTTATTAGAGTTGTATTATTAGGAATGAAACCTCTATGAAACGCGACAAAACATTAAACAACGAATTTTCCTATCACGCCTCATATGATCACGATAAGTTAGACGCCATTTGAAATAATCGCAACTAACGACATTTGCCTATGCATTTTTTTTTCGTTACATTTTCTTTCTTAATGGTCTGCTTGTGGTTATTTTTGGTCTCAATCTATTTTCTTTTCTTTTTTCTTTTGTAATCATTTTCTTTTTCCATTAGCCTTTATTTTACCTTTTCTTCTTGATTCTTTTACTTATGGAGTCATTTTGGAAGGTTGCCGAAGATAGAAGTGAAAAGTAATCTTCGATTTCAGCACATTACCAGATAACTAATGGACCAGCAAATCAAGCTGAATTCTTCATCATTGCTGCCTAAACTTTTATCTTGTATGTCAATTTTCTTTTCCCTCCTCTTTTATTTAGCCTATCAACACAAATTTTTTGTTTTTCTAATATGTGTCTACTTGATGTTTAGTGCAATTTCGGATTCATTTTCCCTTAATTTTGGAATAAATACGTCGCAACAACAAGTCCTGGGTATTTAATGGACAAAGTGTTATATTTCATTTGACAAAAGAAAAAAAAACAAAAAAAAACTATATATATAAAAGTAAACATTGTCAGTGAACACCCAGAGGCGACAGTCTGCTTCATGGTAAGCACAATCGTGAGGCAGGTATTACAATTACTATTGTTGTAAAGTTTATTTTCTAACTGGAAATTAAACTCACCATATAAATAAAATCAAACTTATAATAGATTAAAAAAGTCTTGTGAAAATCCCTTTAGATTTCCAAACATTAAATTTAAAATCTGTCTCAAATATTTTACAGCAGTGTAAAGAAAGATAAATTAAGGCAGGCGCTAAGTGATGCAAATGATTTAAGTTACATAATTTAACGTCCTAAGATTTATATATATATATATATATATATATATATATATATATATATATATATATATATATATATATATATATGTAAAGAAAGAAAGAAAGAAAGAACAGTAAAATATATAATCCGGTGTTCTTATACATATTTTTCTTTTTACAAAATAGTGCTCAATTTAAAATTTACAGAGCATTAATATTATAAATTAATTGTTTTAAAATACATAAAAAAACATATTTTAAATCAATTAATTTATAATATAAATATATATATATATATATATATATATATATATATATATATATATATATATATAATGATCGATTTCGCCCAAAGCAGTAAAGCCACTAAGTGGTTTTTGTGCGTGCAAGAATTAGAATCATAAGTATTGGTAAGGAGCAAGAAGAAAACATGAGTAATCAGGAGGTCACAGATCGCGATTGACACTGGCATTTAAATTTTTGCAGATTAAAGTTGACTAGAAAGCAAGTAGTCGGGAGGGAGTTCCACAAGTGAAATGTGCGAGAAAAGAAAATTTTAGCAATAAAATTTACGGTTACAGCTAGCCCGCTCAAATTGATGAGATCTCGGGGGCCAGTCTAGTATTGTGCTCAAATTAAAAATGTCTCGAGAGAGCTCATTGAATAATTACCATGGAAGTATTTACAGAAATGCCACAAAAAGATAACCTTACAGACGCCGGATCAGGACTGAAAATATTGCTGAGTCTTCTTCGGATTTTATCAATGAACTTTAGGTCAATATCAGCGGTACCAGGCTAAATGCAACAGCAATATTCTAAACATGGACGACTGGTAGACTTATAGATATGTAAGAAAGATTCGGGAAAGAAAAATTGTCTCACATGGTACAGTTAACTAACAATCTGAAACCTGTCTTATATATATATTATATATATATATATATATATATATATATATATATATATATATATATATATGTTTAAAAGGAAAACTGACCACTTTAAGGTACCATTATAATAATTTATTTCACCAGAGCCCTTTTAAAAAACGCCGGCTGAAACCCAATTACAGCCTCTTTCTCTTTACTTCCCTTTCAGTCTTCTTTCTTTTTCCTTTTTCTTTTCTCCCTGCTCCCCTCAAATTTCAATATATCAATTCCGTTAAGTTAAACGTCTAAATAGGTCAAGGTCTGGTCACTCATCCTCCCCCAATACTAAGTATGTTTGAGAGAGATATGAAATTAATCCCTCCCTAAACTCTACGATGTCTCTTTAACTACTCCTCTTACACTCTCAGTTAAATTACAAAAACTTACACTACCCATCAATTTTAATTTCATTTTTCGTTGCATGTCATTTTCGGAAGTGCTATCTGATGACCCGGCGTCCTTTAAAAGGGTTCTGGTGAAATAAATTATTATAATGGTACCTTAATGTGGTCTGTTTTCCTTTTAAATATTGGTTCTGGATTTACATTGAGCTCTCAGGATTTCATCCTCCTTGGGATTACCCATACGAATTACCAAGTTCTTCATAACTTAATTATATATATATATATATATATATATATATATATATATATATATATATATATATATATATATATATAATTTAACTATATTGTCGACATGGAAAAAAATTCCTTATCATAAAGGTAATTTACATTAACAACAACAAAAAAAAAATGCGTAGACATAAGCGTCTATCTTTTTCAAATTTTGATTTTTTATGTAACTAAAACAACAAAAACATTTCGATTTCATTTTTGCCTTGAAAAAGTCGGAAGAAGAAACGCGTCCGCAAAATCTAAGATTTTTACAATTGTCATTTTATACCAATCTGACTTGTTCACAGAATTCATCTGGGAATTTAACTATATATATATATATATATATATATATATATATATATATATATATATATATATATATATATATATATACACGTTATTTTTATAGATGAAAATATTTAAGTAAATGCTCTGTTTATAATAAACAGTAATTACAACATTTACCGTCCTGAATATCCTAGAAACGTGTCCTCCGACAGGAATCGTACCTGTATCCTACATGGAACTGGCATATAGCCTGACATGCTATAATATTTAGCTATTGAGGAAGCGTCTCGATAGCAAAGATAAATTACTGTTTTTCAACTACAATCTTCCCATGATTTCTCACAAACTTTCTTATGTGCTCAAAGCCTATCTTGACGTAAACAAATTGGCATAATTGATTATGAAATGGTCCGAGAATTATTAAAACATTTTCATTAAGATTACTCACAGGCCAGTAAATGTTGTTAATAATTCTATTATAAACAGAGCATTTACTTAAACATTTATATCTATAAATATTGTGTATAAATAAATAATATATGAAAATAATTTTCAGTATTAGTTCATTTTATCATATATATATATATATATATATATATATATATATATATGTATGTATATATATATGTATATGGAGAAATGTAGTTTAAAGTTGTGCTATATTTATGGGATAAAGTGCTCATTATCAGAGATAGAAAGTATGTAAATATAAATATAAAAGTGAACATTGAAGTCAACACTCAGGGGCGACAGTCTGTTTCATGCTGGACGCAATCCTCAGAGCTGACGATTGCGTGGCGGCCTGAAGATTGCGTTGCAGCCTGACGATTGCGTCCAGCATGAAAGAGTCCGTCGCCTGTGAGTATTGACATCAGTGTTTCCTTTTACACACACACAAACAAACACACACACACACACACACACACACACACACACACACACATATATATATATATATATATATATATATATATATATATATATAATATATATATATGAGATTTGTTAATGATATTTATTTTTTAAATTCACGCTACTGAAAATCTGCCGTGGGTCATAATGTTACAAGTGAAATAAAATCAAAAGAGAAATATTATTTCTCTAGAGTAATTTTAGTTCTGAATATAGAGTAAATATTGTCGGGCTTACGAGCTGGGATTAGGAATAGGTCTTTTATGCATATAGTCAGAGATCTAAAGCCAAAAAGATGGAGATGGAGCATTCTGGTGGCAAATATTGAACATAGTCAAATGATAATTCCTTTCAAATTTGATGATGTAATCCAGACATGTGCCTACAATTACTGTCATTTCACGGGAAAGAAGATATTTGAAGGCCTGAAATCTGAAACTTTAAGCTGAATAATAACTTCATGCAAGTAATTGTTTTGTTTTTTTTTCATGCAATGCTGAGTGTTGTCTAGTTTGGTAAAATCATACAACAAATTAGTTGAAAAACCTCCCTAGTCTCTCCAGATATTTATCCAATATAATTTTTATGATTCCTCATCAAATAGACGTAAATGGGAATTATAAATCGACATTCAAGCAAAAGAACAATAGAAAAGTTAACAATGTCAACGGCTTTAGGCCTGTTGTATGTTAACGGGGGCTTATATATATATATATATATATAAATAATGTAATAATTTATTCAGATATATGGGATAGAGACTCAATCAAGTCTACGTATCTGTGACTTATAAATTGTGGATACTTTTGTAAATAAAGATAATGTTGGTATTCATTTGTCTGTATAAAATTTAACTTCTGAAAAATGGAGATAATCAATATATTTAATAATGGCTCTTTATGTTCATATTTAGTTTTGCTCTACTTAGTGTATTGAGCACTTTCTGTAGTTACTTTTGTTTTACTCATTTAGAGTTTTTTTTTTTAACTCTGAGTTTAGATTCGGGACGATTGTTTTCGCCTCAATTTCATGTTCTTAGTTCTTTTTTTTTTATCCCTTATTTTCCCTTAGGCATTGGTTTGTTCATTTACAAGCAAAAATACCTAAGGTTTTTCTAAACGAGTGTAACTATTATTATTATTATTATTATTATTATTATTATTATTATTATTATTATTATATTAAAGCTAAATATTATATGACCCCCCCTATATATATATATATATATATATATATATATATTAGGTTGGTGCAAAAATAATGGCGTTTTTTGACGTATTTTTTCACGTCAAAAAACGCCATTATTTTTGCACCAACCTAATATATATATATATATATATATATATATATATATATGTATATAAACACACACACACACACATATATATATATATATATGTATATCTCAAAATGCAGACATGAAAATAAATTTTTACTACGTAACCTAAAAAATTAAAAACGGAAAAAATAAAATAGTTACTCCTATGTATACTTTTTCTTCATTATCTGGTGATTTTATCGTGGCTTGGTAGAAAAAAGTATACATGGGAGTAACTGAAGGACCCTGGAAACAAAGAAATTATACACACAAAACATCTTTCACAAATAGTAAATATGCAAACAGTACAATGCTTTCTAAGTATATCTGGGAAATTAAAAACAAAACGAACATCACACCAAAAATATCTTGGAAGATAAGGAAAAAATCATCAGCCTACAATAACCAATCAAAAACTTACAAACTTTGCTCGGAGGAAAAAATAGCTATCATTACTTTTCCCGACCAAAATAAATTATTAAACAAAAGATCCGAACTCATCTCAAAATGCAGACATGAAAATAAATTTTTACTACGTAACCTAAAAAATTAAAAACGGAAAAAATAAAATAAAAACAAATAAATATACTAATAAGCAAAAAAAAAAAAAAAATAGAAATAAAACATAAAAAAAATACTATGTTACTTAAAAATCGAAAACCGAAAAGAGAAAATATACAAGTAAAATTAATTAACCTAAATTCATCCAAGTAAATAAATAAACAAACCAATCCCAAATAAAGATAATCAATTAAAAACTGTTCCGGCCAAAATAATACTTAGAATGAACTACAACAATCAACCCCAAAACTGAACAAATAGCTTTAATTAAATTCCCAAACCAAAACAAAACTGTTAAATAAGTGATATAAACAAATTTTTACTACGTTAATAAATAAATAAATAAAATAAGAAACAAAAATAAAAACAAGCAATATAATTTGACCTAAATAGATAAACAAACGACTTCCGGTGAAATAACCGCCATAACAGAATACCCACAATGCACCACTAACCCGTATATATATAAATAGCCGAGAAAAATAACAGCACACGTGGCCTGACGATTGCATATAGCATGAAACAGACTGTCGCCTCTAAGTGTTGACTTCTATGTTCACTTTTATATTTATATATATATATAAATATATATATATATATATATATATATATATATATATATATATATATATACATACATATATATATACACACACACACACACAGACATATATATATATATATATATATATATATATATATATATATATATATATATATATATATATGTTTGTATCGGAAAGCTACTCGGTTCGTTCTTCTGTAACTACTGCATGTCCCAGTAGAAAACAAGGTATTGAGAAAAGTTATTAAACCCAAAATATATGTCTACTGTGGAGATGATATCTTTACTTTAGCTGAAAGCAAAAAAAGAAATTGATAATCTAAAAACTACATTTGAAAATAAATCTGTGTTTAACTTTGACGTTGAACTGTGTCAAAAAATATCCATTCTTAGACGTTCTACTAGAAATTAGTAGTAATGCATTCACTTCTTAATTATACAAAATCCCAATAGTAGAAATTCTTTCCACGTTAATTTTAGGAACGAATTGCCACTTAGACAGAAAATAGGCGTTATCAAAATTTTCCACTGCGCTAACGGTGTTTGGAAAAAAATCCATTCATATAACTCTATATACGTACATAAAAGAAATCCATGCATTCAGTTAAAAATACAAAATAAAAACTTCATTAATAACGAGTAAAGGAATAGCCAGAACCGGCGCATTATCATCAATGAGGTAGAATGTTCTCTGTATATTCGGGGATCACTGCAGTTTGCGCTCCATTAGTGCACATTTGTAGCTGAGGGCAATTTTCCCTGTAATAGCAGCAAGAAAAAAAAAAACAACAACAATCTTTTGATGCCTTAATAAACAAGAAGGTTGCTGAGCACCTAGATAGCAACAACCTCTTAAGAACTAGCATATAGGTTTCCATTAGCCCTATCTAATGCGGCTGTCCTCATTACGATTACATACATAATTCCCGAGGCCCTTGGCGACACACACACCACAAGGACCATAGCATTAGATATAGAAGGCCTTCAACAAGGTGTAGCACAAAGGTTTCCTTCACAAGTTATCTAACTACGGAATTTTCCCTATTATTAACGGTCAGCCCTACGAGTCCCTGGCGGCCAACGAAGGCGTCCCCAAGCGTTCAGTTAACGGACCATCCCTCAGTATCTGTCTTTATTTCTGAGATGAGCTATTATGCACACTACTTACATGGCACACTGGAAAAGGTGTTAGTTAGATCGTGACAGGAACCAAAAGAGTGTGAGTTCAATACCTGGTTAAGTCAGTGGAGAACATTGATAGGAGAATTAACAAGAGATAACTGATAACGGACATCCATTAGACATGGCACGTGAAACTAGAAAAGTCTACCCTAACTGAGCGAAATAAAGGGTTCAGTTCAACATTCCAACCACCTGAAGAAGGCCGGAGCGTACAATGGCCGAAACGTCGTGATAATTATGGCGACAAAGATGAGGACAATAGTACGAATAATGTAAATAGTGTACGGACCATCCCTCTATCTGATTTGCACAAATGATCTACCTAAAAATACACAGTTCATTTTACACGTCTATGCCGATGATAGAAGGATATACGCTCACACCTCTTGACGATCTAAAATTGGTAGCAGCGCTTAATTCCGATCTAACACTAACTTCCCAGTGAACGAAATCTGACTGGTTACATTCAATGCCTTTAAAACCAAACATTTAATTACGACCGATCAGACCCCGAACAACCATCAGTCAGGAGGAACGGACGTCCGCCTCCAGAAGAGGCACCGTATCTTGAGATAATATTGGGCCTCTACTCACCAGCGATCTCAAGTTGAATACCTATATAAAATCCATCGCTAACGATACTAATAAAATGATCGGTTCATTGCCAAAAATCCTTTAAGTACTTGACTCCTTGTGATATTTTATGGATTTAAAGAGAGGGATCAGTCCAAAAAGGGACCCCTGTTTCCAGACCTCACTTTCCAGTCTTGATAGATTTCAAAAGCGATTCCGTGTCCTTGTTGGAAACCTCTCTCTCTCTCTAAGGTGATATGTTGCGTGTTTCTCACTACTCTGCCGCTACTAACATGGAAAGTGGTCGCACGAACACTATTTCTTTCTTCCGCCAGATCTGATGCGGCTAGGATTTGCCATGCAACTTACATAGTAGCAGACCACCCACATTCTATCCCTATTATTACGGCCCAATGCCCTGTGTCAGAAACTCCCAAGATGATGTTTCCCTTATCACTACAATTGTAATCTGCCCAGGTCTATATGCTACCATTATCTTCCTCTCCTTTCCATATAAACAACCACTTAACGTAACCCTATACCAGGAGTAGCCCCGTATCTTGAACAGGGTAAACTTTACTGTAATTTATTATATATATATATATATATATATATATATATATATATATATACATATATATATAATTAGTGAATTGGGGGAGCAAATCATTATGCAAACATGTATTGTTAAATATAACAGACAATGAAGTTACATTATGTTGATCATGAGCCGTTGTAATCATCATATATCACCTGAAATTAAAACAACCATACGAAGTTTAGAACGGCTCATGTTCAGACATGATAGACATTAATTGTCTGTTATATTTAACAATATATATATATATATATATATATATATATATATATATATATATATATATATAAGTATATGTGTGTGTGTGTGTGTGTGTGTGTGTGTGTGTGTGTGTGAAAATATATAGAAAATAAGAAAGAACTCGTTAGGTAAAGAATCCAAAGTTCTTTAGTATTTTTTGTTATTATTTTTTAAAAATAGTGCTCGATACAAAAGTAGAGCATAGATATAATTATTTATTTAAAAAATATGATTCCAACACGCTACATAAGAGTTCTCATGTTTCAAAATAAGAGCTGAAAACTTCAATATAATTATTTGAATTAAATTGAATTAAAGTACCAAGCTCTGTTCTATCTTCAAGCGAATTTTTTTTTGATTTCGCTTGAAGATGAAACAGAGCTTATTACTTTAATTCAGTTTAATTCAAATAATTATATTGAAGTTTTCGGCTCTTGTTTTGAAACATCAGAACTCTTATGTAGCGAATTGCAATCATATTTTTAAATAAATAATTATATATATATGTGTGTGTGTGTATGTATATATATATATGTATGTATATATATATGTATGTATATATATATATATATATATATATATATATATATATATATATATATATATATATATATGTGTGTGTGTGTGTGTGTGTGTGTGTGTGTGTGATTGTGTGTGAGAGTGTTTGCGTGTATAATGTATATTTGGGCAGCAAACTTTCTTTCAAATATGTTTCGTTGAATATGAGAGAAAAGGAAAATTTGAGCCAATTGTCAATTAGTTTTTTTTTTTTTTTTACAGTTTTCCGTTTGGTTGCAGTAAGGGAGTGTAAAATTCTCCGTAGTGTCTATTGTCTCAGTGATTTTCAAGATTTTGGGGTTCAGTGTTAATTTATTTTCATCTTTTTTTAAGATGAAGTTTCTGTGGTTTTTGAATAGTAGCAAAATTTATTCCGGGTGTTGATTTTTTTTTTTTAAATCAAAACACGTCAACTAGAATTCCAGTAACACTCAACCCGCCATTTATTATTTATAACCAAATGTCTTTGTAATTTTTTTTTTGTTGTTTTTTTGACAAGTTTTGCCTTGAAAACTTTTATAAGATTTGATAGAATAGTTTAGTAAAATTATTTGGGTCTATCGACGATTTTCAAACCGTTTCATCGCATCAATCTCAAGGTTTGCTTCAATCATTTCTGTGGTCATCCATCCCTTATCAACATTTTCTCCAGATAGCTCTCTCAGTTCGATGTTATCAAGATTACCTCTTTGGCAAATCAAACATGTTGAAATTCGATCAAGTGTTTCATTATCAAACACACACACACACACAGATATATATATATATATATATATATATATATATATATATATATATATATATATATATATATATGCGTGTCCATAGAACTTGGCATTTATCATTTGTCGTGCACCATTTATATATGTGTGTGTGTATGTGAGTGTAACAATAATTGTGTTTGCACGGAAACGGTGAAACATAAACTTACCTATGCAAATTTGAATGCGTCCTGAATATGCCATGTCGAGCTAAGTCAATATTATCAATCACACATGATCTTGTCTTTTTTTCTGCATGAGTGAAAACGATATTGCTACGAAAAATATGTCCGTTATGGACCAAAGAATATCGCCATTATTTAATATCTAAGAACAAAGAATCCAATCAACTTTCACACATGATTCAGTTGAATACATTCCAGATAAGGGTATTGTTTAACTTGTAACATTTAACCACAAACAATTACTCTTCTTTCCTTCTCTCTCTCTCTCTCTCTCTCTCTCTCTCTATATATATATATATATATATATATATATATATATATATATATATATATATATATATGTATGTATATTAATCGAAATTATCCCATGAAAGTCTGTATAGTCACAAAAACAGTGTTACAGTTTGTGGAAAAATTAGAAACTTTTATATAAGCAGGAAGAGGAAAGAGTAATATATATGTACACACACACATACACATGCACATATAGGATAACGATATATCGCTGTATGAAGAAATGAAAAGGGTTTTCATTTGACACATTTCGTCACTTAGGACTTCATCGTACTTTTGTTTACGCTGATGCGGCTAGACATACGCATAAACGGGACATGCTTGTAACTTTAAATTTTGAAAAAAATTCACACACACATACATACATACATACATACATATATATATATATATATATATATATATATATATATATATATATATATATATATATGTTAATAGAAACAGAAACATTTAGGGAAAGAGGAATTAGAAAAAAAATCACAATATCTATTGATATTGCATTAATATTTTTCTAGATTAAAGTTTTAAACTTGTCTGAAACGTATGGAGCCGGAAGGGACTACCACAAGAGAGAAGTGCGAAAGAAGAAATTGTTAGTATAGACCTTACGGTTACATCCAGCCAATTGACGATATATCGACGCCAGTCTTGTACTCTGCTAAATTCGTAATGTCTAGGTTCCATCATGAAGAGCGATATTTATTCAGCTTATTTACAGAAATTTGGCACAAGGCCAAAATGGGGAATGAGCAAAATGACGATCTTCTGTCTTGACGTTATCCTAACTAGCCCCCATATATACAATTCATTGTCTGTTGCGTGAGGGTAATCATCTAACATTTTAAATATCTAAGCCTCAATGAATATTTACAAAAGTGAACAAAACTATTTACAAGAAACAAATATGTTCATTGACAACTAACTTTGGAAATCTAAATTAAACACACTCGAGCCGAAAATTGAATTAATATATGAAAAACATCAATATGCAACAGCTAAAAATTTCATGATATTCTAGTAATTTCAATGCGATAAAAGATTTAAATGGAATATTTACTGTAAATTAAAACCAAAAGGCACTTTACTTGCGACGCAAAAATATAACAAAATGCGGAATAATTGTCAGTTACTCTTTAAGATCTGCAGTAGCGAATACAGAAATAATAATAAAAAAAGGCTGAAAATTTTTTATATCTTTAATAGACTAGTAAAGATATCTTAATTACGTTATGTAGCAAAGTTCCAAGAAGCGTATGATGTAAGCAAAACAAAAAAAGAGAAAGTGTAAACGACAAGACAATTAACATAATAATTATTGCTAACAAACACAGTAATTATTACGTTGGTGCAAAAATAATGACGTAATAATGTCGTTTTTTGACGTATTTTGACGTATTTTTTAACGTCAAAAAACGACATTATTACGTCATTATTTTGGCACCAACCTAATAATACAAATATAATGGCTGTAACAGAAGAATTCTTCAAACCCTATAGCAGCATGTGATAATTGACCATCGCATAAAGAGCTTAATATTTGGAAACCACTAAACTAATTGAGTTTCTATTTCTCACGTTTTCAGTTAAGAATTTTAGCTTTCTTGACACCATTTACCGTAAGATTCATTGAAAAATTCTTTGATTTATTCAGGTAGAAATTTCAAAATTTAAAATCGTTTTGCTTCAGCTCTACTATATCTTCCCAACTGTGCAATGGTGAGAGGAAATATATAATTCATAGTTTCAGGAATGTTACTAACATTCATACTTTGGCTTTCATCTTTAATGTTCATTCAAGAAAAATCAAGAGAACGGTAAATAACTTTTAAAAAGAGGGAACAGTAGAGAGGAAATCTGTATCAGAGGCCACATCAGTAAGAGGCATTGTCATTCCAACTTAGAACTAAATACATTCTTATTTTTCAAATTATATAGTTTTATAAAACCTCGAGGATTCCAGTAAGATATCTTTAATCATTTCTAAGTTACAACAGTTCAGACACAAAATACAAAAACAATACGCCATGTGGATGAAAAAAGACTAGTTCTCTTCCATAATAAAGTGACTATTTGTTCAAGAATCCCAGAATTGTATAAGGAAATGAGAGTAATTCTCTATCGGCATATTTGGTTTTTCTCTTTGCCCCAATTCGAAATTGCTGACGAAGAGGCATCGATTTGACAGAATTGAGAACAAACAATATGTAGAGATGTTGTTCGAAACAGTTTCTCCTGAGGAATTCCAGAAAATTATATAATCTTTGCAGAACATCCTCAACTGTTATATACATGCCTAAAAGATTGCTCCGAAGGAGAGGTTAGTAAGTATATTTAAAACTATTAATTTGTTTATCATACTATTTCCTTGACATTGTGTACAGCACAGATTAGAAAGTATAACGTCAATTGGTCACAGATATATATTCGCAGCAAATGTCTCCTTTGAAAAAAAAACAATTTGGGCAAGAGAGAAATATTTCGTTGCAAAGATTTTGTAGTGAATACAAAATACTTGTGCAGGGAAAATGATTTCTTATTTTAGATTACCCTTATTCAATGTGGCCAGAAATGTAGTAGATTAGTAACTATGCTATAGTTTCTGAAATGTTCGCTTCTTAGTTTCGCCACACCAACAAATATTTCTGGAAAATAGAACATAATTTACGTAAGCATCATTCGATCAGTTCTGTACAAGTTTAAGTGTAGAATATGATATCGCACTGAAAACGGCATTATTTTCAATATTTTGTTCAACGCATTTATATTTGTAGAGTTTAAGAATGTTTTATAATTATAATTTTTCATTACAGCATAATGTATCTTATTAGTTAAGTAACGTGGCTAATAATTTGAATCATGGGAAATCCAGGAAGGTTCTTAAAACCTTTGCCACATGTAAAGAGTGACATGTTATTTGCATCATCAGTGTCATCAGTCTCAAGACTGAACGTAATCGAAGATTCCCAGCCAATTGATTATCTGTCCAAATGTCTTGATTGGATGGCAATATGTAGGTGTGAATTTGTTGAGGTTTTGATTCATGAATTGGGTGAATTGTTAAAATATATCACACCCTTCTCCAGAATTACATATTGTTTTGTATACTTTATACTTACTTGATATGTCCCGGAAAGGGATATATTTGAACGAAGTAGCTAAGCGGTTTTGGCTACTATAACCAAGTAGAATACGGATGCAGTAATCGACTCGTACGCGTCGTAGTCGCAGGTAAGAAGTGTAGATCAATGGCGCAGTCCAATGGGCGTCGTTATAGACTTAGCTCTCAGACTAAGGCTTTTACGTACCTACACGTCCGTCTGTATTTATGGCGGACACAAGGTGTACGCATATTCCATTATATCCTTACTATCTGACAACTCCAGCATATCATTATGATAAAAAAAAATGATGAAGACCTTCAATGACTTTAGAATTATTATGAAAAAAATATTGATTGTTTATAATGCGACACGACACGCACGCACACACACAGACACACACACACGTGTGTGTGTGCGTGCGCAAAAATATAGTTTTAAGGTGTGCTAAATTTATGAGATAAAGTGATCAATATCAGAGATAGAGCGTATGTAAATATAAATATAAAAGTGAACATTGAAGTCAAAACTCAGAGGCGACAGGCTGTTTCATGCTGGACTCAATCGTAAGGTGGCCTGACGATTGCATTCAGCATAAAACAGCTTGTCGCATCTGATTGTTGACTTCAATGTTCATTTATATATATATATATATATATATATATATATATATGTGTGTGTGTGTGTGTGTGTGTGTAATATATTATATATATATATATATATATATATATATATATGTAATATATTATTATTTAAATATTATATGCGCGTTACTTATTAGAAAGCGCTCAATATCAGAGATAGAGCTAACTCACATAAATCCAACCAAATATATATATATATATATATATATATATATATATATATATATATATATATATATATATAGAGAGAGAGAGAGAGAGAGAGAGAGAGAGAGAAAGAAAGAGAGAGAATAGACAGAGACAGTTTTAAGTTATGGTATATTTACGGGTTAAAGTGTTCATTATCATGGACAGAGCATGTGTAAATATAGAAGTGGACAATGATGTCAACACACAGTTGCGACAGACTTGGACTTTACGATTTTTAAATTCCTAATCGGAAGCTGAAAACGAACATGAAAATAAAATAAGTTAAATAGAATTAACAACAAATCTAAATCAATAAATAACTAAACAAATTAAGCAAATAATAAATTAATGACCTACGAATACACACATCCATATAAAGTAATAATAATGAAAAATAAATAATAAAGTATTTACTAATAAATAATAAGTTATTAGCAGTCAGTACTATAAAATAGCTACAAATAACTGCATTTGGATTCATAATTATTCCTACCGAAAATCCTGGAGAATAAAATAATTCAAGTATAACAGTAATTAATACAAGAGACCTACCCATAATGCACCATTGACCAGCATATATAAATAGTCGAGCCAGAACATAACACAACACACATGGCCTGAAGATTACGTTTAAGCAGGAAATAGATTGTTGCCGCTGAGTGATGACCTCAATGTCCATTTAAAATATTATTTTACAGATCATAGTAAATATATCTTTTCCTCATAAAATCTCTATTAATATTTTTTTTTTTTTTTGATTGTGCCTTACAACGTCGGTGAAAATATATACGGCTTACAATATTTTACGAATATCGTACACGAATATAGCAACATTCTGTCACATATGAAACTACGGATAATGTGGTACACATTCACACATACCTTTAACATATAAAAAATATTAAAACTTGTTACATTCACGAAACATAATCTGTAGTTTGGAGGAAGAAGTTGTGGAAATGTTACCAGATAGAGATAAAATCTCATAGATACAGAGACTAGTTGATCAAACATTTTTATTTTAATAAATGGTTATATAAATAAAATGTTGAGTATTTCTCTTTCAAATCTACTTCTACGAATCTGATCATATAACCAGTATTTTGGGAATGGTTTTCTAGATCAGTATTGCTAACCATCACTTTTTATATACGTATGTGGTTAGTCATTCCAATCATATTAATCATTAAGTTTGCAAACGTCAGGTATTATTATATTTTCTGTCTTCAGTTCTTGACACTTTCCTTCCAGAAATAGAATTTCAAATCACGCGCATCTATAATAATCTTCGAAAATCCGCCAATATCAAAACAAAGATATTATAATTTCATTCTTACAACTGAAATGACACGAGTATGACAGATGGAAGATATACAAATGCAATGGTCTTATATCTGAAGAGGTACACATATATGCACATATATCTATATTCAAATATATACATGTCTATCTATAATTGTTGGCATGCAGACATACAGAAACACACTCACTCGCCCTGGGTAAGACGTTAAACTTCATCCGTGTCCTGGGTAAGACGATGAACTACATCCAGAACCAAGACCTCTGATCAGGACGTTTTGAGGAGTGTGGAACCAACTTTTAATTGCTGGTGTTCCCAGGCCCACCGTGACCAAGGGTGTTAGCACCTGTTAGGGTCCCAGCTATAGTTAACTATTGCCAGCAATACTTTTTTGAAAAGCATTATTACCAGCGATACAATTTTGTCTGAAAAATATTACCAGAAACATATTTTTGACAAAACAAAATATTACCATCAATAAAAGATGTTTCCGGCATTAAATAACCCATTGAGGATGATATACCGTAAAACAAAATAAACCAAAGAATACATTTGTATCCATACGAATCTATCCTAAAAATGTCGGCATTAAATAACCCATTGAGGTTGATATGCCGTAAAAGAAAATAAACCAAACCAAACAGACACACACACACACACACACACACACACACATATATATATATATATATATATATATATATATATATATATATATATATATGTATATATATATATATATATATATACTACAGATCAACAGTTTGAGCATATTTGCTGGTAATTTTTTAAATTGCCACAGAAAGTAGCTGTTTTGTACTTCAAATGAGAAAACATTTTTATACATGGCTTAAAAAGTGAGACATGAGGTTTTCTTTGTGGCAAAACCATTTCATGATTAAATTCTGCTCTCGTCAAAATATCCTCCTTTAGCCTTGATTACTGCAGCAGAAACTTTTGATATTCGCTGCAAATGTTTCCCAAAGTATAAATAAATCTTTTCTCGAATATTCTAACAGGTCTTTTTCATTTTCTCTCAATCTTCTGCCAAGTTCAGGACATTTTAATTCTGGGCTCGCTTCACACCACTGAACTGTAGTTCTTCACTGTGCCATGTGTATCCTTGAGGACACATGGCACAGTGGATAAAGGCGTTGGTTAGATCCAGTGACAGGACCCAAAGGGTGTGAATTCAATACCTGGTTAAGGCAGTGGAGAACTTTCAGTGGGAAATTAGCAGGAGATAACTGATAACTGATATCCATTAAACATGGCACGTGGAAATAGAACAGTCTATCCCAGTGAGCGAAATAAAGGGTTCAGTTCAACATTCCAACGACCTGAAGACGGCCGTTGCGTACAACGGCGCGAAACATTGTAATAAATAAGGCGAATAATTTAAATAATGTACATAATACCTCATCTCAGTTATATAGACAAATGCATCTTTATACTAAAAATACCAGCAATACATATTTATATAAAAATACTAACGATACATATTATAAGTAAAATTACTAACTACCCATTTTTAAAGCATAATTACTACCAATACCTTTTATCGAAAAATGGCACACAATATATTTTATCTGTTGCTGAATCTGTAAAATGGTATTCAAAATATTTAGATTTCGGTATTAAATGAACCATAGAGGTTAATATTCCGTTAAACAAAATCAACCAACCAACATATCTCATTCAGTAACACTCTACCTTGAGTGGCTAATGAAAGGACACTAGTATCAAAAATTACAAATGTTCCTATGCATGAATTAGAATATACAATTCACTGTCGACTCAGAAGAAAGTTATTGTTTTCTCCTGAGCAATCATTCAATATATTGTACCATTCTTGCTGGTTTTATGAAATCATTAATTCTTCAGAAAATATAATAGTAATAACATTTTTGTCGGGCCATCATATATCCCTGGGCAACCGTTATTTGATACGTGCGGCAAGAAAACGTATTAATATTATTATTAATACATTCTTGGTGCATTTGTCTGCATTTCCAGCAGATCTTATCTGTTATTGTCTGGGGAAATTTCATCCTAATGCATCCGAAATCTCTGCCTTGTATTCGTTCATCTATTTTTCCTGTTACGAAAGATAGGGGTCTAAAGGAAAGGTCACCATTTTCTAAACAAGTGAGGGCCTGTCCTGCGTGATCGTAACAGACGAGTCTTGCTATTCCATCGAGTAATATTTATCACGCACTGCGTTCCAAAGCCATTGAGGAACAAATATTTGGTTAATCAGCCCAGAGCTATTCATCTGAGACGAAGCATTAGGCAACTCAACATTTCTCTGCCTACTCATTTCATCAAATAACAAATCTTCTGAAATTGCTTTGCTGTCTCGATATTTTGCCGCTAAACCCCCTGTGGGTACCACGAATCTCTTCATACAACGGTGTGTAGTCCTTACAACATTTGCTTGATATATAATGATGCTTCTTTAAATTACTAATACCCCAGAGTCGTATGTTTGATTATTTTACGGGTTTTATATCTTATTTGTTACAAAGCAGGATTGTCGGATAGTTTTATCACGGATAAAGGAACAATTTCCCTCATTTAGCGTAACAACACTTATAAAATATGAACGCCAACACACACACACACATACACACACACACACACACACACACACACACATATATATATATATATATATATATATATATATATATATATGACACTACATTTGAATGAAAATTCTAACATCTTTAGGTATTTAAAACAACATGCCTGCCCGCACACACAATTCCTTAAAATACTTGCCGAAAACACAATTATACTTCGACATGAAAACAATAGACAAAAACTAAAAATCCTTGAAGCATTATACATCAAACAGTTGAAACCCAACCTAAACAAAAACAATTATGGCATCTCTACAAATATTCTTAAATGTCTATAATTGGTAACAAAAGTCATTGGTTTATACCAACGGCTTTCCATACTTCATAGTTCTACAATTCACTCTCGTGTGGTCATGTGTGACGTCATGAGATGCGGTGCGATTTTCGCTTATAGCGTCTTATATGCACGTGTTTATCGTTGCTAAGAAATCATCTATGTAAACATTGACAGACTATCATCACTGTCGTGTCCGTATATTGCTTAATATGTTGTAATTGACATCTTTGATAATGGCTTATGTAAACTGAAAGCTTAGAGTGTATTAAAAAAAAATATGGATTAATATTGTGAATTTCTTTCTTCGTTCAACGATAATGTTATTAAAATTATCAGATGTTACGAAAAAATTTATATGAAATAAATAACAACACTTGTCTATATTATTTAATGAAACGTGCATATATATATATATATATATATATATATATATATATATATAACTTTCTCTCTCTCTCTCTCTCTCTCTCTCTATATATATATATATATATATATATATATATATATATATATATATATATATATATATATATATCTTCGTGTGCGTGTGTGTACACTACGTCTCATTTTCGGTAAATGGAATATTTTCTCGCGATATCTAAACTCGTGGATTTTACAAATCCTTCGCTGACTCCCTTTTTCGCTTTCCTGTATGTTTTAGTTTCGGGGCTATAGTTATGAATGAGATGCAGTTATCGGCGCTTTTATTCAAGAAGCTATGTCTGGTACGATTGTTAATATTTGAGGAAGCAAATAAATTGTAAACAAAAGGATATTCCTGTGGGAAATAATGCGGAGTACGGAATAGACAAACAAAAAATATCAAAGAATTATTGAATCAAATTATCGGACATTTCGTGTTTTATCGCAAAATAAAATTAACATTTATTGGAATCTAAAAATTTAGATGTTAAATGATAGCAGCGTACACCGGCGCAGTAATGATGAAAAACTGTTCGCTTTGCGCAGATCTTAATAAGTTAAAGACATTTATAAGATATATATATATCTATAATTTTGAATTTCAAAATTAACTGAGACTCTGCGAGTTTGAAACTTTAAAATGAGTCGTTATGTTGATTTTATGAATATACAAACATATCTAGTCAATTAAGTATTTGGAATATATAAAATATCGGATTGCAAATGTTGATCGGTTGCTACCAGTGAATGAAGAAATCTGTTCAATATTGTGGATGATTAATGCATGTATAATAAGGATAATATGAGGATTTTGTCTCACCGATGTTTGATCCATATCTTGAGATAAGTCATAAGAATTTCTTTGCCAAGTTTTGAAATTGAAAAAAGGCATTCATAATAACAAGGACATTTCGAAAATTCCATAGCGAAGTAAGTAACACAATATGGATGTCTAGGAATATTTTGATCACTTGGAATACTTTAAAACAAATCCCTTAGAATGATATGAGCAAGACAATCTATAAAATGAGAACTTTTAAATATCAAAATTCCCCGAAATGCAAGACTCGAAGGTTAAAAAGTTACAATGTAGTGTTACGTCTAAAATTATTACAATGAATGGAAAATAAACCGTTGAAATAGCCTATTATGGGAATAAGGGAATTTATAACTATTGATACATGCCGTGAAGAGGTTAAGTTTTCAGTCTTCGGAGAGCAACCACGCAGGAGATTGTTCCAATATTTAGCAGGTCCTGGGAAAAACGAAGAATGGAACATTTATCTTATATTTAGAATAGGGGGGAAATGAAGATGATTCGACTGCGCGAAAGTAACATGGCACTTTCTAGCACGAAATATTTAAATTTTTGAATTAAAGAATGGATTTTATTTGAACATTTTCCATAGAATAGCGACAGTGCACCGACAGGATTACGATGTTGCCTCTGGAGGAAAGATGCTCCAAGATGAAGTAAAATTCTTCCTTACAAGAAGGCGTAAACAACTTCGAAGACTTCTCTGTGTATAAAGTAGCTCTAGTCCCAAAATCAGTCATCGCCATCAATGCCGCATAAATGTTTTTGAATTCTGTCATGTCAAAAGTCAGGAGGATTGAGAAGCCCCAGTTAAGATACTGCCGGAATTATCTCTTTTACTTCCAATTTGAGTCTTCTTCTTCTTGTGACACTATTTACGTCGCTAGAAAGAAAGAAGAAAAAAAAGAAAGGCGAGAATTAAATTTAGGTGATAAGAAGCCATCACGAAAAGGACACTAAGCGGTGTTAGTTTTCTGACAAGGAAAAGTGGTAAGATTTTTATTTCCATTGTCGAGAAAGTAAAACACAGAATTTAATCTGCTTTATGTTACGGGGCGGAGAGTAAGATATGTCCAATCTTCCCATGGCAATGGTGAAGGGAATTTTTCAAGTTGGACAAGTTACCTCCCGCAGAATTCTAAAGAGATAAAAATAAAAATTAATTAAGCACGCACTGTCCGAGAAAAACAAAAGTGTCCGCTGACCACCATGAAGGAAAGGTTAAGCCTTTGTCTATATGCAGAATATCATTGAGAGGAGCATCTGTTTATCGTCAGTGCTGGCTATGATAGCGAAACTATTTTATCGGATCAGTAATTGGCACCAAGAATGCAAATACGTCCAAATGGCCACCCACTTGATGCTGGTGAAAATCTGATTGAAGAATTCCAGGCGATTCGGTTAAGATAAGAGTCTAGGGTGTGAGGTCTCCTCGAAGAAAAGAAAGAAAAGAAAAAAAAAGGGTAGATAATTTTTTTTTCCTTTGAGCAAGATTTTTTAAACCGAGACTAGTCTGGCCATACCCACGCTGCTGATCGCCCATTGGCTGAATGGTGGCATGAGCGTTAGGCGGAGGTAATCAGGTGAAGGAGGGGGGCCTGTTGCGCCCCCCTGAAGGGATAGGTGTGAGATGCCACTGTGTGAGAGAGGGGAAACCCGTTGACACCCTCTGAGCGCATGGTGAGATACCAATATCAGAACAGAAGAAGGTGGGAAGACGAAAGACTTCCAAAAATGGAAAATAATAAAATTTTCCTGACCGAAAACAAAGAAGTGGATTGTGGGTTTATAATTATCAAGGAACCTCAAACCCCGACAAGCCCACCCGGGTTTTGGTCGGCGTCCATATAAGCAGAGTCGCAGCGAGTTAAATTCAGTTCGGGTTCGAGTTCAAGTTCGCAGTTAGGGTTGGAGACAGACAGGCAAGCAGTTGCAGTTAGCTGAAAGCTCTGAAGACCCGCCTCGCAGAAGCTAAGATTCATGCAATTCCGAACTCAACTTTTAGCC
>OZ010578.1:20400826-20428326 GCA_963932145.1 Acanthosepion lycidas | reverse complement strand
TATTGATTTCTTTTCAATAAAAGCTATCAGTAAATATTTGTGACACGTCTTAAAATTTCACAGCAAAGAAATCATTAAATTTACACAATGGTAGAATGGGAAAGAGAATTATTTGCTTGTAAATATCATTAATGTATTTTATGAATATTTTATAATGAATTTTTTTTCATATTTTAAATATATAAATAAAAGCAAATAACGGCATTTGCGTTATACAAATGAAAAATACCAAATTAATATATAACATTGCAATCTTGCTTCGTGTTTGTTTTGTATAATGTCCGCTGAAAACTATAAAAATATTTAAATATTTATTAAAACTATTTACCATATATACGTCTGCAAATAATACGTAGAACAGTGGTATTAAATAAATGAAGTTTATCTTTTATTTTCGCATGAAGTTGTCTTAATATTGTCCAACTTTATTTATTTGTTTATGTTCCTAATTTAACTTTAAAATTAAATTTTAAAGAACATTCATTTTTCATCTAGGGATTGTGATTTTTAAGTAAGCGGACTGTTATTCAAATAAAACCTTTTTCTACTCTGAAATTGATAACGATCTTAGCATTTAGATCACAGCTAGGGAGTGAAGAGATGTAAGAAATTTATAAAAGGGGTAAATAATGATGACATTTTATTAGTATATTTTATAAATCTGATGCAAAAGTTTGTAAACATAGTCATATTGCAAGTTAATTAATGTTACATGGCAGTTTTGCGATCAGGTGACGCTAAGACATTCTGCTAATTAAAAGACAAAGAATTGACGATAACTATCAAATCATTTCCCTTGTTTAATAAGCACGTATTTTTTAACAGTTTTAAGATAACCAGTTTTTCAACAAGACAAAAGTTACATTTATTTCTTTTAGATCTTGCTTTAATATACCAATTAATAGAAGGGGGACTTCAATCATTTTTTAATTACCAGAAAAATTTTGAGAGAGCAATGTTGTCTATGATGGTAGAAACGAAATTTCCAAAGATTTTCAGTAGAAACAATATAAAATTTAACATCGTTCTCGGAATGTATGCTTACTCGCTATGCAATACATTGACCGTTTAAGGAAGAGATCATATTTTTTCGACAGTTGCATTTATTTTTCGAAAAAAAATTACCTTGTATTTGTTGGAAATATTTTTGCTTAATATAATGTTGCTATGATTGGATATGGGTTGGTCTATGTAATTAACGCAGCTATAGCTGATCTTTACATTATTTTTGTTAAAAACCTTTTTTAGTGTTGACGATTGCTTAAAATGCTTATGAATTAAAGTTAGGAAAATTTAAAAATTCACACACAGAGAGAGACACAAAAAGACACAGTAAGAAAAGCATATATACATACACGCACGCACACAGAAACACTTAGACAATAGACGCAGACACACGCTGAAATACGCAAACATACACATACACACACACACATATATGTGTGTGCGTGTGTGTGTGTGTGTGTTGGGTCGTCACAGATATATATGATGGGCTCTCCCGACGTTTCCGACGTATGAAGATCAAGCATCTCAGTTCCTAGCAACCGTCAGCCAGACACCTGCATATATGATTTGATTATAGTGGTGAAGGCTTTGCGCAGAATCAACCGCACATTTTGAAGAGCGGAATACAGAGACCTTGTGCACTCTTCCTAGATCAGTTGCCATCCAAGGCTTTAGAACCCAGTCTCTCCTGCTATTTATCCATAACTGAGAGGGGAGGAGAAGAAAGTTCATACCTTTCCCAAGCGTATTAGCACGTATGTGAATGTAATGCATTCGACTGGAATTCGAACTCGGCTCTCTGAATCCTCAATCCGAGCCGCTACACAGAATAGTTACTTAATGACGATGAACTGATTGGAAGGTATCCAATTGTTTAAATCATGCATACGAAGAATAATTACGTAAACTTTTATGTCTGGTAATGTGAAATCTATCAGGTTTGAAATTGAATATATTTTTAATGTAAGCGAAATTAGAATTAGTTTCACTTCCAATTTAAATTAGCAACCCCGTCTTCGTAGCATTAAATCCGTAAATAGCTGGATCACTAGAAATTGCGAATTGGGAGTTGTTTATGCTGTAATCAACTCACGAGTGTCAGTGTGATACCAGCATTACATTGGTTATTATGGCTAATCAGAAGCAGCTTTTTCTCAAACCAGCCAATATATGAATCAGAAGGGAATAGTGACATGCATCGTATCCGTAAAGTTTTGACAACTCCACATCTGCCGATAAGCATTCAAAAGTTGCGTTGCGTTGCGTTGGCATCCGTTCATTCGTGACATGTTGATATAGGGAAGTGCGCTCTGGATCTGAGCGGGAGTGACAGAGTTCTTGGAGTATTCAAGCACCAAGAAAACCCTCTTCTCGGCGTTATGAGAGGATAAACCTAAATAGTCCGATGCCGTTGTAGCTGAAGGGTTTGCCACTCAGTCGGATTGGTGTAGGATTAACGCCATAGTCTTCCATGAACCCGAATGCGTAAGACGCCGGAGTAAATGAATTAGAAAGTGCTAAATTGTTAATATGGTTTCGTGAAAAATATATTTCATTTGCATGTAATAATATGAACGTCTTCCAATTCCTGACCTCTTTAGAATATCAAGAATTGACACTAACAAGCCCTGAAAACATCTCGCACACGCATACATACATACACACACACACACACACATATATATATATATATAATATTGATGTAAGTAAAATTTGTCACTTAGCTGATTGATGTTATCCGCAATTTACTGTGAATTCCTGATATCCCCTGAAGAGTGGACATACAGATCCGCATACAAAACTCTGTATTCGGGATGCTGAAGAGATCTTAAATCAGCAAAGGGACAAACCTTTACTTATATTAATGCTATTAAGTTTGGTGAATGGTTAAAATGCTTATGAATTAAATTTGAGAAAATTAAAACATACCTACACACAGAGAGACACAAACAGACACACCGAGAAAAACATACGTACATACATACACACAGAAACACACAGAAAATAGAAACACACACTCACAAGAAACACACACTCACAAGAACCACACACATATCTATCTGTCTATCTATCTATCTATCTATCTATCTATCTATCTATCTATCTATCATATTAATGAGATTTATTGATGACTAGCAGCATGGCCCGGCGTTACCCGTGCTTGATTCAAAAATCGTACGACTCATACAGCAATCGCTATCGCTTGACTTAAAATATTTTTGCCCTTCCTTGCCGTGCTGATGTTGCTACAAGCCTTACTTCTTGCCTAAATCTCACTGCGAATTTTTTCTAAGCTCTATACTAAACATTAAACCTGTTACGAAAAAAGAACTAAACAAAATGAACACAAAACAATCAGCTTTAAAAAAGGACTCGTAACTGGAAAAACCGAATGAAAAAAGAATGTCAACAACAAATACTTTTTCACACTCAACCCAGTTCTGCGGAATCAGAATCAACGTTGAGTTTAAGCAAGCGAATGAGCCAATGGGAGTAAAGTGGCATGAAGATTTAAATTTTTCCCACTTGTGATGAATGCAGCTGTCGATTTTTTTGCATGCTAGCATGCTAGTTAACATTCGTATCAGTTAGCTGTTATCTCTCACGCTGGCCAATAGAATCTTCTTGCCTATTCATGGCAACCAGCTATAGTCTCTCACTCTGGCCAGTAGAAAATGGCCGTAAACTACATGAAAACTGCCGTAGTAGCATGAAAAAATCGATTATTTCCACTATCGATGGGAGTTGGGAAATGTAAAGTCGGTTGGCCTTCCCGCTAACTTGGAGCATGTGCATGTAAATTTTGGTGCAAATCCGTCGAAAATTGTGGCCGTGCATTCGTTACACACACACACAAACACACACACACACAACCTGCCTTTAATAGATAGAGATTTTCATATATATAATCAATGTAATTATGACAGTGTTTAATAGATTGAAAAGTAAGCAGAATTCAAGAAAAAATTTAACTTTGATGAGAACAGTTTATTGATTTATTTCTGGGGTGTTTATCTGTATTTTATCGTGCATTAAAATCCAGAAAACAGTTCTAGATTGTAAGAATATTTTGAAGATAATAATTTACTGATACAAGACTTATTAAATGATCAATGGCTGGCTTTGATAAGGTGGATTCATACATTTCCCAAGAGTATTTGCAAATAATTGAATATAACGAACTGAACTTGACTCTCCGATTTCTAATTTAACCTATTGTCTATTACACCAACCGCACATCCAAGATTAGAGCACCTGTTTTTTCACTAGCAGCCATTAGGTACGTGATATACCCGTAAGATCCAAGGTTACAACGTGATATGACCGCACATCGAAGTTTACATAACCTTCCATTCCCTACCGATCACCCATCTAGGCACGTGATATGGCCGTAAGCCTACATAATGTCAATGAGTGAAAATAAAACCAATAGAAGGAAAAGAGTGTTTATAAAATAAATGAAAAATCAAGGAATGTTGAAGCATGAAATGCGCACAAGATGAAGAGAAAAAAGAAAGAAAAAATGAGATAAGAAAGAAAATATAAACCAACCAATAATGAAATGATAAAAAAAAAGAACGAGAAGAAAAACGAAAATAGGAAAAGAGGGGAAAAATAGAATGAAGCTGTTGAAAAAGAAAAGAAGTGAAAAATGATGAAAAGAAAGATAAGTTTAAATGAGAAATACAATAGAATAAAAAAGACGAAGAAAAGTTTTTAAAATAAAGAAAGAAAATTGAGAAATAACAGAATCCAATGAAGTCTAAAAGAAAAAAAAAAGAAAAAAATGTTGTTAAGGAAAGAAATAAATGAATTAAAAAAGAAAATATGGATGCAAAGAAAAAAAAAATGAATGAATGTTGGAAAGGAATAAAGAAATATAAGTTTAAGCCTTAGACAGAATCGTAAAAAAGAAAAAGTTTGCAAGTTTTATGGAAGGAATCAGATAAAAACAAATATTCAAAAGAAAAAAAAAAGAATAAACTGAAAATGAAGAAAAATATATTAGGTTGGTGCAAAAATAATGACGTAATAATGTCGTTTTTTGACGTAACGTCAAAAAACGACATTATTACGTCATTATTTTTACACCAACCTAATACAACGCTTTAAATAATTTTCCTCAATATAAAACCATAGAGCCACTCAAAGTAGTGTTATGAATGAATTTGCCGCGCAGACGTAATAGTTGGATGCAGATTATGAGGATATGTACTTAAAACTAAAAGAAATTAAGAGACTTAACTTTTGAATGAAGAGCATGATGAATAAGAGGTCTTTATAAGTTTTTAATAAATCAATGAACAAATCGATTCTGTTCTTTGATCTCTCAAATTGAACTGTCTGCCGAAATCATATTTAATACAAGTAAAAAAGATTTTAGCAAGAAAAGAACTTCAAATATGGAAGTATATTTTTGTATGTCTATATTTACTTATTGTCAGTCTGAATTCAAAATATCGACCAAATCAGGAAAAAAAAAAATCATTCAGAAATCTTAAATAATCAGTAGACATTAAGAACTGATCTTTAAAATAAAATCATATGAACGATAAATTGCCGAAAAGTTTAGGCAATTTGAATTAATAAACATGATTTTAAAAATCAAACTTAGATCACACGATTTGGGATTGGTTTGAATTCCAATAAAATCAATTACCAATAACTCTGGGTTGATAAATATTGATTGTTTATCGACGTTAATCTTGGTTTTCCAAATTTTGATTAGCCCCCTCGCTATGGTGCATCGACTTTATAGATTTAAGCGCAGTAATAAATTGTTAATTAGGTCTCATCAATTTGCAGTTGAATTGATTAGATGTAACCGGAAGTTCTACGCTAACTTATCTTTTCATGCACTTATCGCTTGTGACAATCTCATTACGCTCTGTGCTTTCCAGTTAACTTTGATCGTCAAAAATTTAAATGCAATGTCAAACGTTATCTGCTGTCTTCCTGATTACGTTTTTTTTATTGTCTTCACTAATTAATGCTTCTGTTTTATATTCGTTTTCACATGTGTCTTAGTGGCTTTACTGCCTTGCTTGTGGTAAATACGTTTAAAAAAAGCAACAACTCAAAAAATATTTTTTATTATAAAACCAAAATTAAGTAAACAATTACTTATTATAAGATTATTTAAATTATATTATCTATTTCTTAATTAGTTACTAATGCTAATTATTTCTGGTGTAATTCTTTTTAAGATTTTCAACCCAAGCAAGGCCGGAGTGCCACTAGCACGCAAGGGGTTACAGAAAGTGAGAGCAAGAGTAAAAAGGCATGAGAGAGGAAAGGATGAAGAGAAGAACAGGGAATAGAGCAAAGTATCTGTAGATGTCGATTTAAATTGCATTTGAATAGTTGGAGATTATAGCTATCAGGGAAGCAAGAGGAATCGAATTCCACAAACGGCAATTACGAGACATAAAGCTATTGGAGTACAAGAGACGGCTACATTTAACAGTAATTACGATAAAACTGGCGACATTAATTGGCCAAAGAGCTAGTGTCTCTGTCGATGGAAATTTATAAAATGTATTTATTAAAAAAGTTAAAAAAAAAAAAGAAGAATTCTTAAGCCATAATGTTATCGCTCTTTTGAGTATAAGAGAGAGTTTTTATTTTTGATAAAAATTTAGAAAAAATTTATCTGAATTTCAGGGATGAGGAATTATCATTATTTACACTATCACGATTTGAACTATTGTTGTTGTTATTATCATTCAGAGATTAGAACAAGAAAAGTCTATTCCCGTGGATTAAATAATTGTTCACTTCAAAAATTAGGCCGAGACGATGTGATAATAACAACAAAAATGAAGATAACAGTCCAAATATAAATAGTGTAAATAAAAAAAAATGATTTGCCTTAACATGTTTCGTCGATGATCCAGTGTCAACAACAACATTATCAAAAGAACAACATTATCACAAGAACAACATTATCACACGAACATTATCGAAATAGCAAAATCAGCAATGCTAATGGTAATAAGAGATATTGACAGTCTTATTTTTATATTAACTACAGAGAACTCATATATATATATATATATATATATGTGTGTGTGTGTATATGTGTGTGTGTGTGTGTACATGTTTGTGTGTGCGTGTGATAGAGTGCGAAATGGGAGGGAGGTAAATCTTATACATTTTAGTCCACTTTATAGACACAGGCAATTGCCTATTTCTATGCAGTTGATTTTTCTGGGAATAGAGTGAAATATATTTTATATTATTTTTCACATGACAAGCCGTAATTTATATTTTCATTTATTTTTAGTTATTATTAGATTCAACGCTCCGGGCTCAGATGGAATCAATGTTAGTGATGAAATCGGTCATTGCTCTAATGCTCTTTGAGAATATATATATATATATATATATATATATATATATATATATATATATATATATATATATATATATAATTCCTCCTTTTTATTATATTTCATTATTATTATTATTATATATATATATATATATATATATATATATAGTTACACCGTTTATTATTATTTTATTATATATGTATTTATATTATTTTATTATATATATATATATATATATATATATATATATATATAGTTTCTCCATTTATTATTTTTATTATATATATATATATATATATATATATATATATATATATATATATATATATATATTGATCCTCCTTTTATTATTTAATTATATATATAGTTCCTCCTTTTTATTATATATATATAAATATATATATATATATATATATATATATATATATATATATATATATATATATATTATGTTGGTGCAAAATAATGTTGTTTTCTCACATATGTTTGCACCAACCTAATATATATATATATATATATATATATATATATATATATATATATATATATGCAAACACACTGATATATATATATATATATATATATATATATATATATATATATATATATATATATATATATATATATAGTTTATGCAAAACTAGGTAATCCGCATGGGTATACCCAAGGAGGATGATATCCAGAGAGCTCAATGTCAAATTCAGAGCATATATGTTTGAATAAAAACAGATCACGAATTTAATTAATTAATGAACAAAAATCAAACGAATAGATGTCAACTTAACCATCAATAAGATAAAAGTTTAGAAAAAAAAGATTACTAAATTTAAAATGGATTACTCTTTCAATGTACTTTCTATGAGCTTTACCAATCGACTGTTTCATAGAAAATACCCAAAAGTCCAACAAACTTCAAATTAAATTCTTCGTAGATTGTTGAGACATTTAGATTTATATCAAAACTTAACCTCCCAAATATGCCCTTTAAAGTAACGCGAATTAACAGCGTCTAAGAATTTGAATGAAACTTGTCCTCGTGGAATGTAATTTATTAGGGTTGCTGTAGCTTCTTCCTTTAATGTCGGTCTTCACCCCTTACCCATCGATATCTAGAGACAAGACGCATTAGGCTTAAGCAACGTCTAGCCGACAGACAGGGGGGTTAAGAATAAGGAATTGAAATGGTACACCTAACCCACTCACATCTTATCTTCTCTCTCCCACCTTACTTCCCCACTTCGTTAATTTTACATATTCTTGATGAGGTCCATCAAAAATGTGTGAATTTCTTTTCATTTTTCATTTCAACCTTTGGAAGAAAAGTCTGATGATCCATAGCCCTGTTAAAGGGGTTGTGGTGAAATAACTTATGACATGGAACTTTAAAGTGGTCTGTTTTTATTCAAACAAACAAATATATATATATATATATATATATATATATATATATATATATATATATATATATATATTCAATAAAATCGCGGTAGAGTCCTGTTGCCAGACATAAAATCTCCCAGCAGCCACCCTCTTGTCCCAGAGCAGCACAGTATACCCAAAACACTTGTTTAAGGCGTCTGTGCTTAATCTGAAGTCTCGTTTAAAGATGAATGTAGGAATAAATCTGCAATCACAAGTAATCACTCCAAACACCATGATGTTGACTGGATATATCACCCAACTCTTTCCCTAATCCCCTGCACTCTCTACAGATTAACACCCAAATACTCTAAAATGGTTGTATTGGAGATTCCGGCACGAATGCCGAACAGTACAGTATAGCGTTTTCTGAATTTTTGGTGGAGTGAATGGCGTCTTTTTCTGAGGGTACCCAACTGATCATACTATATTGTGCAGACGACAAATTAAAAAACAACGCCCATGCATGAAATTAAAATTATGAAATGTCGACAATTTACCGGTCGCAACCTATATATGAGAGTGGGCTGAAAAGTTCATAGGCTGACTATGAAGGTATGATGTTAGAGCTGTGAAATCTTGCATGTATTAAGTTGAACTTCCCTTATTAATAACTGCATTGAATATTTCCGGCTACAAAGATGGAATGTAATGTTGATTTATGTTTTAATTTCGTAATCCGGAGAACTTAATCCATAGTAGTACGCGGATGGGCTGAAAATATTTTTAGGTTGACTATGAAGAAGTGTTGCTAGAATTGTAAAATATTACATGCACTAATTTTAACACTTCTTTCATTGTAACCCGGATATAAGAGACCCGGATATAAGGGAAACCCTGATATAAGAGAGATTTTCTCTGGTCCCAAATTAGAGCCTGTGTTATTGTATATAAATTAGACCAAACATGGATATAAGAGAAACTCGGATATAAGAGACTTCTTCTCCTGACCCGACAACTCTCTCATATCCGGGTTACACTGTATTAATATCTGCATTATATCTGACAGTTCAAAAATTACTAGGTTGGTGCAAAAATAATGACGTAATAATGTCGTTTTTTTGACTTTAAAAATACGTCAAATAACGACATTATTACGTCATTATTTTTGCACCAACCTAATAAATAGTAGCGACTTCACTTGTAAAGCTGTCAAGTCATCCACTTCATCTAGTATTGAAATTAATATATTCATATTTTTTTTACTTTTCTTTCTAGTTACTTTTATTGTAATATATTTAATATTGTTAATTTTAGACCATAACGCATTTAATATTTTTGTCATTCCATTTTTGATTATATTATTAGTATCATTTTTAGTATATAACTATTTATTTTTATTTTTGCTTTGTTTGTTGTCTTCCTTTCACTTTTTAGTGTTACTATTACAAACATGTTTATTTACTCATTTATTTGCATTAATTATTTTTATTCAATTATTCATTTATTTGCCTTAGTTATTCATTTATTTACTAATTTATTAGCATATTTGCAAGTTCTTAAATATGGCTTCCATTTTATTTTACCTTAGCTTACTTTATCACGGCATATTTTATTACTGATAAAACTCTTTTTAGCTTTTTTTAGGAATATTAGTATTAATATAAGACAGAATGCATGGTCATGAGTAAAAGGATGAGCCCGAAAAGCGAGTTGCGGGCCGGGGACACTAAAACCAAGAAGGTGCGGAAGTTTAAATATCTGGGATGCTTTCTGACAGAGGACGGTAAATGCGACACAGATCCGTAGACATATTGGGATGGCCAAGGACACATACCAAAAGCTAGGCAGATCATTGCGAAACAGGAAGATTTTTTTGGTAAAAAAGAAAAGACTACTGAGCTGTTACGTGACATCTATCCTACTTTACGGCAAAGAATGTTGGACGGTCTCCTCAAAGATGAAGAAGAGACTCGAAGCGATGGAGATGTGGTTCTACAGAAGGATGTTTAGGATATCATGGACCGAGCGTGTGAGTAACGAAGAGGTCCTAGAGAGGATGCAAAAAAGGAGGAAGCTTATAGTTAACATCAGGAAGAGGAAGCTGAAGTTGCTTGGATTCATAATTGGGAAGGAGGGCCTGGAGAATCTGGTACTCACGAGTCGAATAGAAGGAAGGAGGGAGAAGAGAAAACAACGCATGAAATACTTAGCGGGCTTAAGCAAGTGGATGACAGAACGTGTTTTGTGGGACGCGGCAGAGGGACAGAACTTATTGGTAGCTACAAGAGATAGAGGGAAGTGCAGAGCCATGATCGCCTACACCCTGAAAGGATACGGTACATAAAAAAGAAAAAAAAAGTACTAATAATATTATTATCAATTACTCTATTGATTTCCGGAAAAAATAGTTACCGCCCCCCCCCAAACACAATAGATTTTATGACACCACTTCTAGTTTTTAAAGCGGAGTCTCTAAATTATTATATTTATTATTTCCAACCTTATTTTCAATTTTAAATGTTAATCTGCATGGCACTTCTAATTCACTTCCAATTAGTATTCATTTAAAAACTTTAACATCCTTTTTTACATATTTATATATTCTTATATAAGTTTCTTATTTCATTTTACTCTATCTTTTCTTTTTCTTTTTTCTTTTAAATTATTTTCTTTCAATTGATATGTATTATTATTAGTAGTACTTTATTTTATTTTATTTTATTTTATGACGGCAATCTTTGCTCTTGATATCATTTAGTTTTAGTTTAGTCATATTATTATGAATTACACTCTTGATCTTTGGGAAAAAAGAGTTGTCTCCCATTAATTCTTAACGCCCATCTTTTGTTTACCTTTCGTTTTCAAAACCAGATTAAACAATCATTTACCGTTTCAAAAGAATAATTAAAAAGCAATAATTTAATTGAATAGCCTGCCACCTCTACAGATGTTAATTAAATAGAAAACTTGAGGTCTATGATTAAAAAAGATGCAGATGGAAACGATAAACAATATTCAATCAAATCTTCCTGAAAATAAATATATATTCCTGCAATAATATTAAATCCGTGACAGTAGAAAAGATAACAACGACAATGCATAAATGAATGAAGATGGCGCTAATATAAGCATTTAAAATTCTAAAATATTTTTTCTGAATTATATTTTTAATCAAATATTTTTCTCTGGCTTTTACTGTTTGAATTCTTAGATATATATGCCGTATACATTTGAGTATCATGCAACATTTGAAGACCTAATTTTGAAGCTAATTTGACTACAGTAAATGGATATATATTTTGGTCAATGGCGTAGCTTGGGCCAGCAGTAGATACGCTAATTTTATATCTCATGTATAATGCGAACCCCTTAATATTAGCTACAAAATTAGGTTTTCAAATGTCGCTCTGTTTTCATCAAAGCTCGAACTCCCTCAAAAAACATTGGTGGGTTTATACAGTATTCATTGTGTTTAGAAATAAACAACTTTCTCATTTGCTTTTTCATTTTCTTGTAGATTTAGTACACAAGATTGCGAATATAATTTTTTACATAAAATAATATAAAATTTAATAGTGTAGCCAGTTTGACATTTAAAATCATCGCAAGCAAAACAGTAAATTCATTGTAATTCATTATAAATTGATCGTAATTCATTGTTAATGTGTGAATTCGATGAAATAGAAAAACAATGGAAAAACGAAAAATACCAGAAGTTTCTCTTTCTCCTCTATATTTCCTTTTTTGACGAATCCTTAATAAACGTGAAATAACGTTAGATTTATAAATGTTTCCTATTTGTCCCATATCCTAAAAACTTAAATGAACACAAGGTAGTAGAAGTGATACAAAATTTAAAATCGAAACCAAAAAGTTGCTAAAAAATTAAAACAATTCTTGGATGAAACTCATCAAAGACCACCCATATATATATATATATATATATATATATATATATATATATATATATATATATATATATATATATATATATATATGCACCATACATATATAAATATATATATATGCACCATACATACATACATACATACATAGATTAAGACTTAAAACAGATAGACATTGAACCAAATATATGTCAAGTTTGGATATATAATATTTATACAAAAATGTTTCTGTAAAGAAACGTGCAAACTTACTAAAAAAACACTTAATTAAAAGAAAACTAAAATTATCTATTTGTACACATAAAATCATTAAAAATGTCCCACTTAATCACTAATGTTTTTTCATCTTCGATAACAATTTTTATAGACAGAAATTTACTTTACGGATGTAGTCTCTTCTCAGTGGCGTTTGGTCTTTTATCTATTTTTGGAAAGTAGTCCTTTTAAAAATATTTCAGCACAATATTCTTCTTACTTCAGACCAAAGGACTATTCTCTACTCACATATCTACAAAACAACATTTTACTTAATCTTGTCAACAAACTAAATAATGTCGAACTTACAACAGACTTTACTTCTGAATCTGAGTCTAATAAGAATTTATCCATTCTCGATATTATGCTATATATAACTAATAAAGAACTTCAGTTCGAGATTCTATGGATAACGATATGGTTAATTTTATTCCAACCACTGTAACAAGATTATATCTGGAATAATTATAGGATTCTATTTAAGATGAGTAAGAATCTGAAGCCGCCAGTACTTATCCAAATAAAAATATAAATAGAAAACACTTTATAAAACCTCCAATATGCTTATTATTTCATCTACTGTGTTAAGCGAAACGCATACCCAATATACGACTGAAAAATATAAAAACAAATTAACAAGTATAAACTAGATAAAAGATACATAATAAATAAACTAGATAACAGATACATAATATAACTATTAACTCCATAACTTCCATTATCTAAAACAGGAGGGATGGAATTCCAGGCGAATCCATTACGTTCACTTACGTGCTAATACCCTTGTGAAAGGTATGAATCCTCTTCTTCTTCTCCCCAGCTATGGGTAAATAGCTGAACGGACCAGGTTCTTTAGCCTTGGGTGGCAAGTGGCCTACCGAAATGAAACCCTACTGCGGGAAAATATCTGCCTGGTGAGTCATGTATACATACATGATACACGATCATTCAAATTAAAAGAAAAGTGTTAATCTCATGACATCGTATTATTCAAAATTAAATGAAAAGTGTTAATCTCATGACACCGTATTATTCAAAATTAAAAAAAAGTGTTAATCTCATGACATCGTATTATTCAAAGTTAAAAAAAGTGTTAATCTCATGACAATGTATTATTCAAAATTTTAAAAAAAGTGTTAATCTCATGACATCGTATTATTAAAAAAAAACAAAAAAACGTGTTAATCTCATGACACTGTATTATTCAAAATTAAAAAAGTGTTAATCTAATGACACTGTATTATTCAAAATTAAAAGAAAAAATGTTAATCTCATGAAACCTCTTATTCAATACAGATAATGCAGAAGTTAAATCTAAATTAAATTAATTACACACAATTAAATTAATTTACACACAATTTCTAAAATAGAAGGAAAGAATATCCAAAAACCACTTACACACTTTCGTTTATTAGACATTAGTTTGTATTACTTCGTGTCCTCCATAGCTTTCCTGGCGTTTTCAATCGGTTTCAGATTTCTATTATTATTTTCGTCTCCGTGATTCCTTTCGTTTTTCTCAATTTATTAGAGATTCAGATTTATGTTCGGTGAACAAGCTGACGGTTTCATCTTCAGGACACATTCCAAATTTGTATTGATGTTCTTTATAGCAGTTATCATGTTTCTCCTAATATTCCGAAAATATTGTTTCTGGAGTTTATGCATTTAACAAGTGATGGGCTAGAATTTAGTTTTAATATTATTATCTATGTCTACATTGATGGGATATCGATGGATAGCACCTTGGCTCTTGTTTTGTCGTTCGTAAAATATTTTTCTGTGTTATACTCACAAGGAGCTTATTTATTTATTTATTTTTGTTTTTTTTATTGTAGTCATGGCTCTTTGCATAACCACGAGTTTACCTTTTTCAATTTCGTCATTTTTGTAATTGTTATTCCAATGAATCCTTCTCATGTAATGTTGGACGAAATAGCTTCCTTTAAAAGAATGCGTTCCGTCACAATTACCTCCACCATCATATATATATATATATATATATATATATATATATATATATATATATATATATATATATATATATATATATATATATATATATAAAACCTTGCACACAACCTTGCATTTAGAAACTAGAATCAATCAGCATGTACCTTCCAAATTACGACTTGGTAAGAGAGATAAAATATGCTATCTTCCCGCCATAAATATGGAATCGGCTATTGCTCAACACTTAGTTGAGAATGTAGCCTGCGCCAAGTCGTACAAAAAAGAGTGGTTTAAAATTATTCATGCAGCCGATTCCAACAATCATTTGAAGATTTTGGAATCGGTCTGTATAGGATTAAGGAAACCTTCTCTCTGCCGGCAGAAGGAATTTGTAAAGTCTCTTAATCTGTTGGGGGATACTTTATTTTAACTGCCCCTCGCTTATTTATTTACACGTTATTTCCCCTTACCTCGTTACAAGTATATACACTTGTTTGTTATTTTAGCTTGTTCCCCCTTTTTGCACTTTATTGTCGTTGCTATTCTTTTCGTTAATTAATTATCCAACGATTACCTCCTGATGAGATGTTGGTTGAAAGGGCCTTAGAGACTTTTAAAATTAAAATCAATACATTCCTTTTTTTTTAAAATATATATATATATATATATATATATATATATATATATATATATATATATATATACAACAATTATTGTGTTTATGCCCATGAAAACGTTAAAATGTGAACCGAGGTTTTTAGGACAAGCATTCTTTGTAATTAAAATGCAAAGAAATAAAACATAAATAAAAAACAAGCAACATTAAATGTTTAATTTATCTATACAACTAGATATGTTCGCCATTAGAATGTTCAAGATTTATTGGCAGATATCGAAAAGACGTTTCTTCATGTTCTTTAAAAGATGCGAATTTCCACCGCTAAACTATAAAGTGGGGAAAAGAGTTTTGCTACGCAAGCTCTCCGGCTGGGGAATATCTTGTTAGGGTCTTCTCTATTTCAAAATACTTGCTAACAGTTAAATGCCATAAGGTAGTTAATAACAGCCAGTCCTCTGACGCCCTGTCCGTCAAGGTGTCACTTCTCGGACCAAATCTCTTTCTGATCTACATAAATGTTATACAATGATCAAATATTGGCATCAGACCTCTATTCCGATCTAACACTAACTTCTGTGGGGAGAAAAATGGCTGGTTACATTCAATACCTCTAAAAACAAACCGGTTATACCACGTGACTTCAGAGGATATTGGGCTTTAAACTCCCGTCCAAACTCAAGTGATAATCCTATATACCAGCCATCGCTACCATGGAAAGTGCTCGTTCGAGCTGTATGTCTTGGTTCCGCCAGGTGTAACATTTACGGCTAGGACCCGCCATGCACTGACATAGTAGCAAATCACATATATTACACCGAATTCCCTTGGCGAAAATAAATTCCACTCAAACAGATTCTTCCGGCCAGGAACAGAAGAGGAAGTTTCCCAAATCAGTAGGATGTTAAGCTGTTCAAGCCTAGAGTCAAACGTTATCTTGCCTTCCTAAACGTATAAACTACACACTCTACCTGGAGTGGCCACCGGGCCTAGTACAGGGTGAAACTTATTTTATATATTTCGCATAGTGAATCGAGTAACTGTCAGTCACTGGGCGTGTTTCTAAAAATAAATACGCTAAAAATCCACCCGCTTCCCTGCCGTGCGCCAACGGCTTAATTGTAGAATCTCCGGCTGATACCAATTCAGTCGGGTTTCGATCCGAGCTAGAGGCAACCGGATGTCTAGCCGCACTGATGAGCTGTGAAACAGTCTGTCTGCGGATGACGTTATATATATAACGTCATGATGTTATCTGTTTTATCTTGTGCATTATATAATTCTTATTTTATCGTAGAAAAAATGAATCAAGAAATTATATCGAGATTTTAATTTTAAATATTCTCTCCCTGTTTATATATACATATATTAGCTTTACACACACACACATATATATATATATATGTGTATGTATGTAAAATGTGTATTTATATATATATATATATATATATATATATATATATATATATATATAATATACGAGCGATACTTAATGGTACTTACAGTAATAGAAGTAACATATTTAGTTGGATTCATCAATCCAACTAAACGCGCGCACACACACACAAACACACGCATGCACACACACACATATGTATATATATATATATATATATATATTTGTGTATGTTATTTACATGTATGTACACCTGTATGCATTATTAGACTAGAGTAGACTATTTTCAGACATAATGCTGTGTTCTTCATTGGTGTAAAGGTTACTTACTATTTTATAAAATGTCAATTCTTCATTTAATATAACTAACTGTGCATACCGTGAGGTAATAGGAAACGAAGGATGATATCCTTCTATTCTACTATTGTTGGATCGTCTGTTGGGATGTAATATTTTCCTTCGATTCGCGTTAACATTCCTATCATCTTGCATCTATAATCCTGCATAAATTTGTCCGTGAACCATAATATTGTGATATTGCACATTGTCCTAGTTGTTCGCTGTATTTAAGTAACTCCCGTTAGCAATGTTATTTATCAGAAATGTTCACTATCAGAATTTGGTCCACTTTTCATAGTAAATCGACTATATGTTTGATGTAAACATATATACCCTTGTGCAAATTAATTGAAACAACAATTTTAGTTTCCTTTATTTCAACATACACTCAGTTTTAGACCTGCAGGAGTAACAGTGTGTAATCAATTTCTATTTTTCCACAGATTAGGCAATTTGCAGTGGTATACAGTAATATGAATCTATTTTCGGGGTTTATGCTGAAATTTGTTTGGCCTTGAAAAATATTGCGTCATCTGCGATTGCATCAGTTTTTCATCCCGCCCAGGATTATACTATTATCTCGAATGTCGTTTAGTAGTCCCACGGCCATTGTTCGCAAAGGACATTACTCCAAGGAAGCGCACGGAGCGTAACGCTGCACGAACACACTGGAAATCATTATCAGTGAAGAAATCAAAGTACTATAGACTGAGCTAGAATCTCTCCTGGCTTAAATCCATTTGAGAATCAGTGGTCAATCTGCAAGGCACAACTTCGTGGAATTTACATACGAAGTAGTAACATTTGCACTGGGTCACGTTTCATTGGAAAAATACGAGAAAAATTAAATAATAACGTAATTATTCTGTTTCAATTAATTTGCATAAGGCTGTATGTACGCTGATGCGTAACACATATATAGTCGTTCACGTCAATGTTTAGGTTACTTCGATATGCATTTTCATTTCAAACGAAGACAGTGTTATTAGAATTAAAACCAACCAATTAAGCTGATCTTGACGATATGCCTTGATGAAATTCTGACAATAAAATATTTAATTAAATTAAAATTTCATTTTTTTCAATGAATTTCAAACGTTCATTCGAGTGTGCCATTTATACATTCAGAATGAAAAAAAATATTTTAATCAAGATGAAAATATAAAAAATAAAGAAAAAAAAGAGATTCGATATTTAAATAATATCATCGGCCTTGAATTCACATGATTCGATAAGTGATGATCGCTTTAGCAATTACGAATTTGCTGTATGAAACGTTCTCAGTGATCCAGATAAAAACACTAGATTAAATTGATGATAAGAATTGCAGCCAAGCGTAACAGATTAGGCAAACAAATAATAATGCACTGGGAATGCATTTAAACAGGTTTGACTCCGTAAGTGTTTTGAAGCGGGAAAAATTCGAAAGTATTATTCAGATCGAAAGTAAATATATACGCTGATAAATAAAAATGACAGATTCATTATTATTTTCCGTCCAATAAACATAATCTTCAATACAAACGTTTGTTTCCTGGCTTACGTACTTGCATAATTCAAAACTTAACCCCGGGGTTGTGTCCAATTTTTATTAAAGGCTGTATTTTGAATCGCCTTCTAATATCTAATAGGTTCATTCAGAGCGTACTTGAGAAATGCTCTCTATATCTTCCTGCCCTTTGTAGTTTTTAGTAAGTTTTGACTATAGTCTGATGGCCTAATCTCCTTTCCACCATCAGTTTAACAAGGTCGGTTACTCGCTGATTTACAATATCTTTCTTGAATTGCCTGTGTTCTGTGAGGGTTAAATTATCTAATAACTCTTTCCTCATTATGTGTTCTAAAAACTTAAGATGTCTCTTTCTGACTCTAAATATAAGTGTCCTTTTTGCTTCTCTCGAATACTACTTTTAAAACGCTGGTAGACTCCAAGTTGGAAACGACTGAAACTTATTATTCCTTACCCTCCAAATCCCACCATTTTTCTTATTACATCATAATAATTATGCAAGTACTATTTTTTCTAAGTGATGAAGTAAAAGACAAACGTAAAATTTGATGCCTTAGACAAGATATTTACACAGTGTTTATTTGCAGCCTAATGATAGTTCAGTATTTAGCACAAGATCCTGTGGTTTCTGTTCAGACAAAAGTGCCACATCGTTGTGAACTATTTCAAAGTAGACATGTCATCCTCGCTTGGAAAATTAAGTTTACATAACCTTTCTTATAGTGATTAGGCTTAAGTAAGACATAATAAATTTAAGCATAGAATAAACAAGATTATTTTAGCATAAACACAGAATTGCCCACAATCTTTGAGAATCATGTGGGATTTTCTTGATTCTATGATTTCAATGCTCTACTTAGAATCCTGTCTTTCAAGATTATCGTCGTTTTCTAGTATTGTTTAAATTAATCCTCGCAGGTAAGGTTATAATGCAACTAGAAGGTCGGGGGTTACTGAAAGTAAAAGAGAATGTGAAAATCTTAGTAGGAGAGGGGACATTAAAGAACAGTTGTACAAAAAACGGAATCTAGGTGGCAAGGAACAATGTAATCCGAAGGGAGTTCCACAGGCTAGAAGTGCGAGAATAGAAACTATTTGATAGAACTTCCGGTTGCATCTCGCTACTTCAAAAGTCAAAATATCTATGGATTATTTGAATGTTTCGGTTTGCTTTTTCTTTATAATTCTTTTATTTTTCAGTTTGTTCGAAACATTTTCTTCGGTATATTAACAATTCTTCAAGTCAAATTTGGGACAGTATCCTCTTCTGATATGCGTACAAAATTCTATGTGTATTCTGTGATAATTTTTTTTAGATTTCCTCGTAAAGGAGCTTAGCCCATTAAATTGTGGATGCTTTTTTCCTTGGAATTGAAAAAAATGAATAAGATAATTACATTGAGCTTACAAAGCTAGTATTTTTCTTTGGACAGTTGTAAATATTTGCTAGCATTTTCAGCAGATATAAAGAAAATTATTTTTTTCTCCTAGACATCAGTTGCAGTAATTTTGAAGTTGACATTTAGACACTATTTAGCTTATATTGACTGTTTACTTTTTCATATACGGAAGTCATTAAGTTTCAAGTCATATTACTGTGCATGCTACATGTATTTATGAAATTTAAACAATTGAGAAAGTACATAAAGCATATCGACCAAATACTAATCGTAGAATATACCTAGGCTTTAGCCCTCAACTTAACGAAGAATGCAACGTTTCGTAAGATTTCTTCGAGTTAGGAATATTTTTGGATGAAGTATTTTAAAATTTATTTTATTGAATATCACAATAAAAAAAAATAAAACTGATGTGGAAAGAACGTGAAAATATTTGAATAAATCCACCACTAAAAATAGCAGAAATCTTTATTTTCAACTGCATACTTACATATTCTGAATTCACAGATCAATCTTTTCAGGAAATGAATTTGGAAAGCAACATTAAAAATATTAATACCTATGGGAAATTCCAATTGATTTCTTTAGAAATAAACTGTTTTATATTAATAGATGTTTCTTTAAGTGATTAACAATGATCTGTTTCACTAAATATTAAGAGCCAGACCCAGAAGAGGTTAGGTATTCACGTTAAAAAGTAGGTTATTTTCTGCTAACTAATAACTAATCGACCTCAAAATCGATCTCCATAGAATAAATAAAAATATTACTTTAAAAATGGATGCTTATTCACTATACTCTTAACCTCAATCATTGCAAAACATACAGTCGTTAGAGTAGCACAGGGGTCTCTCTTATCGAAGGAAGTAACAGAAACATGTTATAAAAAAGAGGCTGCCCTTTAAAGCCCCCAATATGCCTACCGTTCATTCTCCTTCACCCGGCATGAAATGAGATAATCGTATAAGATTGCTATCCAGAAATATCCGATCGATTGCAACAGACAGGAAAAAAACATTCCCAGAGAGACGCAGTCTTTTTTTTCGTGAAATCTGTTTCAGATGACGACAATGATGACAACGATGATGGTATGCTTTTGAGAATATATTATTAATGGATATTTAATTGAAGACAGCCTAAGATAGAGTTAGGCGACATGATGCAGATTTTAATAATTTCCTGGATTGCATTAACAAGAGACTTTTTTTATCTGACATGGAAAACTAAATATTACGTCGTGCACGCTAGGCGCCAAAAGACAGTGACTTGCAGATCGACATATTTCAAGAAGCTGGCAATCACAGATTTCAGAATCACGAATGACCAATATCACGGACGCAACCCCTGGTGGAATAACTGCAATACCCAGAAATTAATTTGCAGCAAGTGCCATGTAATTCCACTCCGATTTTGACTGTGGGCACTGAGTGTAGCACTGCCATAATCGAAGAGGTGAACACCGTGGGCCAACACTGGATCGCGCTAGTTACATCATAAGGGTAATCGTTCCCATCTGATGAACAACACACATCGATAATTTGCACGATCATCTAATTTCCTCCTAGTTCTTTTTATTTGAATCTCCGGGTCTACTTCACCATGCTAAAATTATGCAATGATTGCGCAATAACATTGTATTATAATTACGTCTTCATCGACAGGAACACCTTCCCTACCGCAAAACTATTTACAAGATATCATCTTGCAAGTTATGTCTAACTTGAACGAGGTTTAGATGACGCAGCAGTGCATCCATTTCTGAACACCTGCCCTACCGCAAGACTATTTACAGGATGCCATCTTGCAAGTTATGACTAACTTGAGCGAGGTTTAGATGGCGCAGCCTGCAGTCATTTCTGAGACATCCACAAAGTCGTCTGCGACTCTACTCGTGGAATAATTTCATCTTTTCTCTAACTTGAATAAGTAAACCGAAAACATGTCAATGGGGAAAATATGCAATGTAATAAAGTTTCCGCACCATCTTACATTAAACTCTGAAAACCTTACAGCCACAAATATATTTCTAAATATATGAAGCTAAATGATTACTTTTGTACATTTTGGACATTATGTAAATTCACAAATCTTAACATCCGTTTATGGTGGCCTTTTCTCTCCTTGACTATGAATAATGTACATCTAATTTGAGAATCAAATTCCCTTTTCGTCACTTTTACTTAAATTCTGGCAGAAATGCTCGTTGAATAATAATTATCTCACTTCAACTTTTGAATATCGTCCACGTTGGTCGAAAGCTGTAGAATATGTCATAATAATGTTCCAGAAAAAATAACAAAAATTCTGAAATTGAACAATTTACGCCAAAATCGAAAGGTTTTGCATTTGCTTATTTTTCTCCAAATCGTTAATGGTTTTCTAGATCCACTTAAAAATACTTTATTTAAGGATCTTCGTAAAATTTGGTATTAATGATAAAAAATCGGTATTAAAATAGAAATACTTAATTAAGCATATGTTTTTATGTAAACATCTGCTAATTATAAATCATCTACTAATTATAATATATGTACTAATTATAAATCATGTACTAATTATAAATCATGTACTAATTCTAAGTTCCCACCTATAATCCATTTATCCTTTCCCTTCGCAAAATAGCATCAGTCGATTAAGAAATGCTCTAAGAAAGTTGGTTCAATTTGTCATTCCAGATAATATTCTCATCAAAAAATTTTCTTAGACATTTAGAAATCTACCATTCTTTCATGCATTGTATGTTGCTGCTATTTTGGATCTGATGTTCTTGCTGAAATTTTCCCCAAAATCCAAAGAGGAGTCCTCTACTGTTATTGATCATGACGTAGCAGCTCAACTTCCGTCCTTTTGCCGCCTAACTAAAGTGGCTACCATCTGTTTTTTTCTGTAAATATTTTCATGGCTGATGTTCTGATAAGCTCTCCTCCTTGATACTGCATCAATTTAATAGTACTAAAAGATTAATAACTACGCCTCATCATTTTACTATTGAATTAAAAATATATAACCGTAAGTTATCTTCTAATAGTGTCTTTTCTTGGACTCCTCTTTTCGACTTTCTTGCTTCCCTGTTACCTACAATCTTCAAAGATATAAATGCAGCGTCAATCGCAATCTTGTCTTTATTAATCCTATTCTTTTATTGTTTTTTTTATTCTCTTCACTAGAGTCTTCTAATTCACATTCTCTATTTGTATACTTCCTTAACTAGTTCACTATTCGTAAGTTGAATTTTTTACATAATAAATCTTGCTAGTTTTTTAGTATATGACCAGTTTACTCGGCAGTTCAAATATGTTTACTGGCTTCCATCACTTTGCGTCTCGTCTTTGTATCATAATAAAATGTCTTTTGTTTGTATTTGCATTACTCATTCTGATAGATCTCTGGTCATGAAGATAACATTTCTTGTTTCAGTGTCGAGAAAAAAAAAGTGTCATTTTTCTTCAGCTCTTCCTATTCTCACTGCATGGAGAATGGAAATATCTTTCTTCAGAATCTTCCCTGAAGGTTATTCTTAGTATGTTATCAAGAATTTATAAATACATATCAGAAGCACAAAACAGATGGGGCAAAATATAACATATAAAAAATAAGAACAATTTCATTTAGAAAGAAGATCTATGGATGTTCGAAAGTGCTAAAAATCTAAGTCAATTCTTGCAAAAGGATTCCAATATTTGTACTAAATGTCAGTCATTACTGCAAGTGAAAATAAACCGATATATAAAACGAACGAGTTTTCAACAAGTATCTTATGTCTGTCTGGTATAAAATATCTCTATGCTTGCACTGGAATATTTTTAATCACTATAGAATATAGATATGAATTTAAGTATAAATATCGTAAAAATAATTATCTTGAATTAATTGATCAACATTATTTTTGCAAATAGCATAATTTTAATGGAAATCAGTCATTTTTTTTAAGATAAAAGCCCACCTTTCAGTTCCACTAATGGTGTGCTTTGATAACAGTAGTACCAAGTTCAATGAGCCGTCAGATGAAAAATGGCGCGCCAGATAATCGCACCAGTTCGATCAATTTCTGCAGAGTGCAGATTATGGCTTATCGACTGTACAGTTAATAACTAATGAGTCATTTGTCACAAAATTGCCAGTAAAAAAAAAACATTAAGAGCCAATATGTATTAAATTACACTTCCTGTCCAGTGAGAATCATGCACTGTTCTTATACAAAAAAAAAGAAGGCCAGCCCATTGATGATTTAATAAGCATTATCAGTTATTTTCTTATCTAAATGTAAAGGCGATGCCTGTATGATGTATATGAACTCTATAAGTGTTCTGCCTTGTTCTGTTCGCAAAGAAAGAAATATCGAATGATAATGATAAAAGGCCAATCATAAAGATTTTCCTCGATGATAATACGGTTATAAAATCCTTAGACAAATCAACTTTCAATCGAGGGAACATATAATGTCCATTGCTGCCGGCGATATGATCCCAGATATTGTCATGAGGCAAGTCGAAATTCTGCTGTATTCAGAAAAACACGAAATAATTATCACTTTTTTCTTCTTAATTATATATCTTTACTCTTAGAGATTATTTCATGCACACATTTTTAAAGCTTATTTCATAAACATAGCTTTTAAAGATTATTTTTTGGACACATGTTTTAAACATTATTTTTTGGACATATCTTTTATAAATCATCTATGACTCTATTGTATTATTAATATGGTTATATATTGAGAAGTATCAAATGTATGTATGTAAATGTATTTTCATAAACATAGCTTTTAAAGATTATTTTTTGGACTCATGTTTTAAAGATTATTTTTTGGACATATCTTTTATAAATCATCTATGACTCTATTGTATTATTAATATGGTTATATATTGAGAAGTATCAAATGTATGTATGTAAATGTATTTTCATAAACATAGCTTTTAAAGATTATTTTTTGGACTCATGTTTTAAAGATTATTTTTTGGACATATCTTTTATAAATCATCTATGACTCTATTGTATTATTAATATGGTTATATATTGAGAAGTATCAAATGTATGTATGTAAATGTATTTTTCACCTAAGATTAATTCATTTATACTTGTAAAAGATAGCAAAGACTTATATTAATTGTAGTTATCAATAATATTCAGTTCTAATATAATTACGAATATATGTATTTAACTTCTGAGTGTTGAGGATTTTCTTTCAACTTAGTCACATCGATGTTTTTACTGAAAGTATTAGGGTGGTGCAAAAATAATGTCGTTTTCCCACATATGTTACTATGTGAGAAAACGACATTATTTGTGCACCAACCTAATAGAATGTTGCAAGCAGTGAAATCATATCGGATCAAAATGGGTCGTTGGATGTCTGTTGGATGATGTTGGGGTAAGTGAGACAATATCATTTTTGACATGTCCCTTACATTCATGTAGGGAAATATACGTCGGTTGTCTATCGATTACGATGGCCAAAAAAAAAAAAAAAAAAAAGAAAAAAAAACCTGGAAGCGAAACCGATATTACGACCACGCAGAAAACTTTCCAAACAAATGTTCATTTAAAGTATCCAGAAAAATTTTCGAAAATAATTATTCAAAAAACAATTATTTCAATTGTAAATCGTGTGAATGAAAATTAATCGAAAGGACAATTATACTAAATGATAATTATTCGAAACATCTCAGTTTGAAATACGTATTTAGTCTTCCTTTGAGAGTGTCAATGCTGATTTACCTAGAACTACTAACGCCGTTGAAGAATGGCATTGGGCTTTTTTTGCAGCAAGTTTCAACCCACAATACGGTAATTCTTAGACGCTTTTAAAAGAGAACTGGAATTGCAAGAAATTCTTATTGCAAGAGTATGAGCAGGTTGCTAAAATACCAAAACCGCTAAAAAATACCGCGACGTAAATGAAAAATTTAAAAAAAATTAGTAGCAGCCTTCAAATAGTATTCTTCAATAAATGACTATTTGTGCGCAGTATCATATAATTTAAGCTTAGAAGGATTTTTCTTGCTAAAATGCTTCATTAATGATATTTGTATTTCGAATAATTATCTTTTGCGTATATCATCTTTTAATTTTTACATTTTTGTTGCAATAAAGAATTTGGTATTTCGACTAATTATCATTTAGTATTAATGTCTTTTAGATTTCCTTCAAATAATTTACAATTTGAATAAATGTTTTTCATAAAATTGTTTTCAAGTAAGTATTTTCGAACACTGTTACTTTCAAAAACAAACTTTTAAAGAATCGCATAAACGTGAAATACATACAGAAAACCATTAGCTTTTTGCGTTGATTAAAAGAATGAAGGTAAATATCTGTTTATACAGAATCATTTTCCTAGACATTTTATTCGGGAAATTCCTGTGAAGCTTGTTTTTCTCATATACTCTCGTGACTTTAAAAAAAATAATAATGTTGGATTTACTTAAGTGATATTATCTGTTTTATTATATTTTCCATTATTTTTTGTTAAAACTTCGACGAAGAATTCCTTATTAGACTTCTCACACTCAAAAGAGAAATGCCTATGCTCTTTGGATATTTATTATTCACAAATTCCTTATTTCTTTGAAAGACTTTTCTTTCTAATTGGTTTTCCGTTTTCTTAATTAGGTTTTTTTCTTTTGTTACTCACATTCTACACATTTCTTCTCTTAATTAATGTCTGTCGCCTAGACTAACATTTCCCAACCTTTTCTCAACGAGCGCTCTCTTTGGGCACAAACTTTTTGTCACCCCCCGCCTGTCGAATTAAACTTTGAATATTATACCGAATTCAACTTTCATAGCAAGACAACAGGTATTAGTGTAATAATTAATGTTAATACTGTTTTAATTTCTATTAGAAATGCCAATGATTAAAATCCTAAAGTAAACTTTTATTTGATAGCTTATCTCAGTGTTTTCAATGCGATGGTTGACTTTGCTACTTACTGGTTAAGACTCTTAATCTGTTTCATACTCCTTGAAAGAAATTGCAAATCACCTTGTTTTGTAATTTTCAGGCAGTTTCTTTGTTTAGTAAGAAATCCTGTATCTGCGTTGAAAGTACACTTATCTCATACTCTTGCAATATGAATTTCTTGCAATTTCAGTTCTCTTTTAAAAGCGTTAAAAGAATTACCGTATTGTGGGATGAAAAAGAAATGAAGAAAAGTTTGGTAGCTTTCCACAGCACTTTTAGAAATTTACTTTTGTAGCCAATATTAAATAATTTTTGAAAATCTGAAAAAAATGGATGCATACCCACCGCCACCTGAGTATGTTCATCGCCCCCACCCACAAATGAAATAAAAAAAAATCCCAGTGCCCTCTTTCAAGATAAGTGAGCCCACAAGGGGGCGTTATCGCCCATTTTGGGAAACACTGGTCTAGACTTTCTTTCTTTCTGCTATATAGACTCCTTTTGTGTCTTTTTATTTCAT
>OZ010578.1:20383326-20395826 GCA_963932145.1 Acanthosepion lycidas | reverse complement strand
CAATTTGATGTACTACAGCTGCATGAAAGAAAAGAAAGTAATTAATAACTTACTTGTCATCCTTTATCAACAGATTGCAATTTACTGTCCCCGAATCCGCTATGAATTTATTTTTGTTTGCATATCGATTGTTATGTCCGTCGATGATAGATCCTGCTAGATCTCCATGTCATCTTAGAATTATGTTGTACAAGTTAAGTAAACCCAGTGCGGAAGAATATCCTCATCTTACTATTCATTTTCTCTTACTCTTTCGGTTTCACTCACTTTCATTCCATTCACTCATTCTGTATCCGTATAAAAATGATTTATTCCGAAACAGGTTACGGGTTATTATTCGGTTGGTGCAAAATTAATGACGTAATAATGTCGTTTTTTGACGTATTTTTTAACGTCAGAAACGTCATTATTACATCATTATTTTTTGCACCGACCTAATATTTCTTTCCATGCAGATTAAACATTTCTAATATTTCAAGAAATTCTTCGTGTCATATTTCATCGTATGCCTTTATACAATCTCTTAAAATCTTTCAACTTCTCTAGTCATCCAACTGTTATCATTCAGCGAAAAAGAATCAGATTTCGTTTTCCACTATCTTTGACAAAGCCATGGTGTTCTCTAGTTTCCTTATAACTCTGTGAAAAATCTCTTATGTTTAGAGTTTTCATTATTAGTTTTATTATGTGGCTCACATTGTTTATCGTTCGACGAATTCGAATCATAGACAATTGCCATAACTGTTGTCTATCTCTTCATAAAGATATTTATCCTAAAAACCACCCAAGAAAAGACTCAAAATTCACTCATGGTAGAGGGTTCATGTTAAAATAGTTATAACGATTTAGTAGTCTGTTAAGAGGAGGTTGTAGAAAGAGAAGACGATATTGATAAGCAGGATAGATAATTATTGACTTGAGGAGGTTAAGATGATCCTATACCAATTTTTTCCGGATAGTATATATGATTGCATATATGGTGATTTACTCTTTTTTGTTGTCCTGGATCAGCTCTTTTATTTATTCGTTTCATGATTGAAACATTTTTTCTTTCTCCATGAGCATTCGCTATTGATATTTTGTACATTACATTTTATACATCTTGCCGTAGAACATTATTTCCGATCTGCTATATCTGTTTATCTGTTCGTTCATATTTCCTACACCTTTGCTCTGTCGGTTTTTTGAACGCTGAATATTATTCTTTAGCACGTTTCACTTAATTCTTATGAATTTTTTTGATGTCAGATAAGAAGCGGTTCCTACATCTCAGTCACACTGAATTTTCCGCAAGCCTTCAAAAAGCTCGGGTGCAGTATTTACTTTTTAATCAATTCATCGTAATCGAATAGCTAATGGGAGTGAAAGTGAAAGTGAAAGTGAAAGTGTATAAACCTCTACACCTGTTCAAAAGTCTGGGGAGAGTGCGAACCTGATGAGAGGCAAATCTCTATATTCCTGTTGATGAAAGAAATAAATAAATGGTAAATAAGATTTCAGATTTTAGGCAGCGACGTCAGAAGTTGAAATGCACTTTAGAAGGAACCGGGGACGCAATCGTAAAAGAGTCTAAACAGCGATACCGATCTGAGAAGAAAATACACTACTACACCAATTGAAAGCGGCTTAGGGTGCTACAGAATTCATACATATTTCCTCTATTCTCCTTCTCTGCTATAATCTCATTCCTACCCTTTTCCCGTTGAAAATGCAGATATTACATGAACAATTCACTGATTAATAATTAGAGGTTCCGGCTGTCGTTCAAACCTACACAAATTTTTTTCACTAGGGCTTGAACCAACGAAGCAATTTTTTTACCTCTGGTTGGCAGTTAATTTGGAGAAATCGCAGAGAAAATACAGCGTTCTTGCAAAAAAAAAAAATAATAAAATAAAATAAAATAAATATTGAGGCGGGTGTTTGCCAATGCTATTTGTAAATACGGAATATCTCCATTGAACTCAACACTTTCGCTCGCATAAAATTTGCGAGAATATCCCTGAATTACCGAATACATTATTTACATGCATGCTTTCAAACTGACATATAAACAGCGCTTTTGAAAAGCCAATAAAATAAACAGCGCTTTTGAAAAGCCAATAAAAAATAAGTACATGCCACAGAAGGGAGAAAGTGTCGAAGTTATCAGTGATAATGTGACCGTTTAAATTATTTGTTATGTGATTTTGTTCTGGGAGAAACATTGTGTGCGGTCGTGATCACAATTTTACAAATAAATCCCCACCGTTTTCTTTATGTTTTTTTTTCCTTAAATCCTGCAAAATATTTAATCAGTGCATCAATTTTTACGCTCTTTCATACACGGGATATTAATCATTGTTAATGTTTAATAAAGGAAGTATGTTAATAGATTCTACTTATTTCTTGCGCTTAAAGCATTTCACTTCCACCACAGAGAAATTATGTCTTAAATAGAAAAGAACGTAAATGTATGCATTCTAGATTATACCAAATCGTTTGATAAATTAAGCCACAAACTGTTTGAATAATTCAGAATCTATACTGGAAGCAAAACTACTGTATACGGATAAACAATGAGTTCATAAATACAAGGAAATATAAAAAGGCGTAAGGCAAAGATATATCTTCCAGCCAGACTTATTTAATCTTTACAGTAAAGCAGTTCTGAGAAAATTCTTACCAGTTTTTATTATTAGCCGCTACATTCTTAACAACATTATATGTGAAAATGACACAATCTTGAGAGAGGACACAGAAAGAAAACTGCAGTAAATCCTCCAGAAATTATTAAAGGAAAGTGAAATGAGAGGACTAAACAGCGATTGTAAGGAAAAAGAATGAATGGTTGTCAGTAAGAGAGACAACCAAAGCAGCAAACTATGAATTGTAGACATGACATCAAAAAATGTACAAAATGTAAATGTCGAAGATGTGTTTGAATAAAGGACAGTAATCCGAGAGCATGTAGGATAGCAGGACATCTTTTCCAAGAGCTATGCAAAGTAGCAATAAACATACAAACATGGTAAGAAACAAAGTGTATCGAAATATGTAATATTGTTAAACTTAAATGGCTGCGAATGTTGAGCAATCTCCTGGCAGATGAAGAAGTAACTTGAAGCAACAGACAATTGGTTCTACAATTGGTTCTGACAATTCTTTGAAGTGAAAGCACACATAATCCTAGCAGACTCCATTCGAAACATACTAGTAGGAAACAAACATAAAAAACCTCATTCACCTGTAAAAAAAAAGTTAAAAATAACGGAAGCTCTAATAATAAAAGAAAGCCTTCTCTTAACAATATTAACTACGAACAAGGCCACAATGTGCTAACCGTATTCGGAAAATAAAACATCTATATAGCACAATTAAAACACTCACATGACGCACACACTCAAACTGAAAAAATAAAATCGTCCTTGATAATGGCTAAAAGTATAGACGAAAGCGCTCAGAGTTATAGAACATTCGAACAGTTTCTACACAAACTGTGTCGAAAAAAGAAAGCTCTTTTGAGAACACAAGAAAAATGAGTAAAAAGCTTAACCATAGTACCTTGTCTGTCCTTTTTAATGAAACACGCACACACACACACATATATGTGTGTGTGTGTGTATTGAGGCAGCATCTTTTCATTCATACACGTTTCATTAAATAATATAGACAAGTGTTGTGTATTTATTTTATGTAAATTTTTTTTCGTAACGTCTGATAAGTTTAATAACATTATCGTTGAACGAAGAAAGAAATTCACAATATTGATTCATATTTTTTAATACAATCTAAGTTTTCGGCTTACATAAGCCATTATCAAAGATGTCAATTACAACATATTAAACAATATACGGACAAGGCAGTGATGATAGTCTGTCAATGTTTACATAGATGATTTCTAAGCAACAATAAACACGTGCATATAAGACGCTAGAAGCAAAAATCGCACCGCATCTCATGACCACAGGAGAGTGAATTGGAGAAGTATGAAGTATGGAATGCCGTATATAACCAATGGCTTCTGTTACCAATTATAGACATTTAAGAATATTTGTAAAGATGTCATAATTGATTTTGTTTAGGTTGGGTTTCAACTGTTTGATGTATAATGCTTCAAGGATTTTTAGTTTTTGTCTATTGTTTTCATGTCGAAGTATAATTGTGTTTTCGACAAGTATTTTTATGTTGTTTTAAATGCTTAAAAATGTTAGAGTTTTCATTCAAATGTAGTGTCAAGCGTCGTGAAAGCGAGTTTGTGGTGTGACCAACATAAATATTATTTAATTCGTTGGAGATACACTCTCCCAAAGCGCACTTGAATTTATAAACTATGTTGGTTTTTTGCAAATCGCTAACCCGGGGGAGAAAAATCCTCGCGAAGAATTAAGTTGGATATACTAGATTTAGTGTAGTATATGATTAATTTAATTTTTTTTCCTGGGATCTGTAGTTGACATATTAGAATTTACTAATTTTTTTAGTATATTTTCATTATTTCATTAGTATGCATTTGATTACGATATAGGAGATTAATATGTTTGAGATCAGTAAATGCAGTATTATGTACAATTTTCTTAGTATTAATAAGTATTCTAAGAAAGCATCTTATTTGTTCATCAACTATATAGTTTGGAAAGCTATTATTAATAAGTGTCTGTTTTATATTCTTTAGTTCACTGTAAAAAATCTGTTTTTTGGATGAATTAGTTTCAGCACGATGTATTAGATTCTTTATAATTGCCATTTTGTAGTAATATGGCCATTCGCTCTTGTAGTTAAGTGTACATGAATTTATGATTGTAGGTTTTTTGTATGGCGAAATAGTAAATTTATTATTATTTGTGTTTATCAATATGTCAAGGAAGGGGATTTTATTATTAGTATTGAGTTCATATGTGAATTTAAGGAGAGAATTATTTTGGAAACGTTTTTGAAGTTGAATTATTTCATCTGTAATTTTAACTAACATAAGAATATCATCTACGTAGGTAGATTGATGTTTTTTTTTAAATCTGTAAATATCTTATTTTCGAGGATCGATATGTAGAACTTGCTAAATGTCGGACCCAGTACTGAACCCATAGAGCATTTATGGCATTTTAAGTAAAATAGAAACAAAAATGACACTTACACAACAAATCTGAAAGTGCCAGGTGAAATTTCTAGGTCACATCGTGAGGAAAAAGGTTTAAAATTTGACACTCACAGCAAATACTGAAGGCATGTAGGACTGAGAAAAACGGCGGAACACGAATTCATGAATAATTTTATTGGACCTACCACTACATGCTTATCAAGAAGACTCACGTTATATCGCTATGGATTTAGCTCAATTAGAAGTCATTTAAACAAACACGGAATGATATCATACAGCACCCGAAACAAACTTGTAGAAAATACGACCCTAACATCGTCACCTACATGTAAAACACGGCAAAAAATAACGGAAGCAACACTCAATATTATCAACTATAAATAAGGCCATAACGTGCTGACAGTTTTTGAAAAAAATTCCCCTCACTATAAATACATATACATACATACATTATATATATATATATATATATATATATATATATATATATATATATATATATGTATGTATAAAATCTACATATTAATTTAGAAATTAAATGAAAACATCCAAGATAATGGCTAATATCCGAAAGTGCTTAGATATATAGAATATTGGAAAGATCTCAAAAACTTTATTCCCTAAAAAGAAAATACTTGTATGAAAGAAGAAAAATAAATACAATACTTTATCACAATACCTTTTGAGTTGTTTTTAATGAAACTTGTATACATGATGGATTGCTGCCCAAATATACAATTATATATATATATATATATATATATATATATATATATATATATATATATATATATATATATATATATGAATGCTACTACTGACCTGGCAGGCATCCAAACACTTAATTTCTCAATCTCTCACGCAGATAGTTAACTTCCACACGTGTTTTGTCCTCAACCTGGTAGGTAAGGACTCCCTTCTCGATCTGTGTTTTACCTCCATCCCCGAATCTTGTAGTGCCACGCAACACTGCCCTTTTGGTAACTCCGATCATGCTGTAGTATCTGTTAATATTTCCTTCAACTCCACACCCTGCAAAGAACCTCCTATCACTAGAACGTCGTTCTACTATGAACGAGCTGATTGGGACTCGTTCCGTGACTTCCTCCGCGATGTCCCCTGGGATGTTGTCTTTACACTCCCTGTCCAAGAATGTGCCTCTGAGGTCTCGTACTGGGTTAAAGCTGGAATCGACGCTTTCATCCCCTCAAAGAAATTTAAGGTCAAGTCGCTCTCCTCACCTTGGTTCTCCGCTGCTTGCTCAGCGGCCATTGCCCATAGGAATCACTTCTTTCACCTATTTCGTAGCGACATGTCGGACTGCATTAGACGTCTCTTTGACTCTGCCCGTAACGAGTGTAAGCATGTCCTCAACGAAGTTAAGTCAATATTTGCTGCTCGGATGAAGGAGCGTATTGCATCTCGCAAATTTGGTTTCAAAGATTATTGGCGGCTCTGCATGAGCGTCCTGAACAATAGAAAACCCTCCATACCTCCTTTGTTTAAACAATTCGAAGTCCTGACCTCCTCTACCGACAAGGCTGAATTCTTTGCTCGGAAATTCTCATTTAATTCAACACTCGACTCCTCCGGTGTACCCATACCAGACTTCCCTCTAAGAACTGAGGCCCTATTGAGCGGGTTGGACATAACCCCGTCATTGGTATTGGGCATTATCTCCAATTTAGACCCCCACAAGGACAGTGGTGGAAATGGCATACCAGCCATTGTCTTGAAGAAATACGCGTCTAAGCTAGCGCCCGTCCTCTCTAAACTATATAATTACTGCCTCAAGGAATCCTGTTTTCCTGACTGCTGGAAGTCCTCATCCATTGTTCCTGTCTTTAAGAACTCTGGCGACCCCTCTAATTACCGTCCTATTAGTCTCCTACACCTCTTCGCCAAAGTCTTCGAAGCCCTAATCAACGCCGAAGTGGTTAACCACCTTAGCTCTCACGACCTGCTCTCAGACAAGCAATATGGTTTCCGCTACGCCCGATCTACAGCTGATGTGCTTACGGCCATTACTGAAACAGTCTGCCAAGCCCTTCAAAATAACGGTGAGGCACGTGCCGTGGCCCTGGACATCTCCAAAGCGTTTGCTAGGGTTGGCATGCCGACATTCTTCGCAAGCTCCAGGGTTATGGTATTACAGGTCGAGTGTTTGACCAAATACAATCAATCCTGTCAAACCGTGAATTGAAGGTCGTTCTCAATGGATTCTCCTCCAGTTCCTATCCCACGAACGCAGGTGTTCCCCAAGGCTCCATCCTTGGCCCCACTCTATTCCTTATTTTTATCAACGACCTTCCTGACGCCATAGATTCCCAAGTTGGCATCTACACGGACGACACTACAATTTACTCCTACCTCAAAAACAAATCTACCGTCGCTGACAAAACTAACCTGACCGCTCGTCTTGAAATGGACCTCCAATCGGTTGTTAACTGGGGCAAGAACTGGATGGTCAACTTTAACCCCTCAAAAACTAAACTACTCTCTATTAATCACTATAGAGATCCTTCCCTGCCCCTCATTAGAATGTCTGATAGTCAACTTCTTGAGAGCAATTCTCTGCGTCTGCTCGGTCTCACGTTGACTGCTGATCTGAGATGGAACAAATACATTGAGTCAATTACATCGTCCACCGCGAGGAAAGTTGGCTCTCTGTGCCGCGCCAGGAAATTTTTCTCCCCGGAATCGATAATTCAAATATACAAATCAAGCATTCGCCCTTGCATGGTGTATTGCTGAAATATATGGTCTGGGGCACCTTCTGTTTACCTCGGAGCTCTTGACAAGATCCAGAGACGGATATGTTATATAATTGGCCCTGATCTGGCATCTCGTGTACAGTCACTCTCTCACAGACGCGCCGTCGCCTCTCTCTGTTTTTTCTACAAATACTTTCATGGTAATTGCTCCGCTGAGCTGCTTTCACTGGTTCCCAGAATCCATGAATTCAAGCGCCCTACAAGGCTGGCATCCCGCTCTCATTGTTACACTGTAGAAACTACTAAATGTAGCCATCTCTTCTACTCCAATAGCTTCATACCTCGCACCTCTCGCCTGTGGAACCAATTACTCTTTCCCTGAGAGCTATAATCTCTAGCTATTCAAATGTAATGTCAATCGACATCTCCAGTTGCCTTGATCTATCCACTATCCTTCTCCTCATCCTTTTTTCTATCACTGCTATCTGCTCTCGCTCCTAATCTTCTGCAAGCTCCTGCATCCTAGTGGCTTCACACCTTGCTCGAGGCGTAATGCTTAATATATATGTATTAGGTTGGTGCAAAAATAATGACGTAATAATGTCGTTTTTTGACGTTAAATAATACGTCAAAAAACGACATTATTACGTCATTATTTTTGCACCAACCTAATATATATATATATATATATATATATATATATATATATATATATATATATATATATATATACGCGTATGAAGTGGCGAGCAATATAAAGTAATTACTGAGGCGAGAAATGAAACAATACGCAATTACTCTTGTTCGTTTGAACAAAATCCGGGTGGAAATATATAATAATACGTTTCTTGATACTAAAAATAAGGTATGCACCAATACAGTTAACGTCCAATATTACCGATGGAAATATATAACATTTCCTTGTTTTCCGTTAATGGTAAATTTTTTGCTGCAATGGATCCATTTCGAGTAACTTTACGTAGTATTTCTCATACTGTCGTAATTGCGATTTCTTTGATCTTTTTGGGTTAATTTTGTAGGTCTATCAGTCTTTTTCATGTACAAAATGCTTCCAACATCAGCATGATTCTTCTGGGTAATTTGGACAGAATGCTTTGATATTCAAAGCTCCTAATGATATCACGTTGTCCCATTCTTTGTGACATTTCGATAATTTTAACCCTAATCCTCCAAACTCACTGTTACCATTGTGCAGATGAAATCATCTCAACTAAAAAGAGAAACTGAAAACTCGAGATATTATTCCATCTATATCTGATGATTTACCGTATGTAATCTGCATGCATATCTTTAAATGCGATCAGGAGAAACTTGAGAGGAGATAAGTGTTTCACCATCTTTGAACACATTATTTTCTGTTGTATGAGGTATTCAGAGATCTAACGACCTGAGCAATCGGATATCTTAAAATGTGCCGCTCGGTTGAGTTTTGATCGGATATGTTTTCTCCCTACATTGGGGAAATCACCTTTAAGGTTTAGTTCACTTTTCAGAGAGAGGTTAATTCTGAATAGCAGCCGTCACCTCTAACGCAAAGTTCTTCATTAAAACGAAGTCAGATACATCGCTGTCTTGCGTTTACTTACATTAATAAAAAAAATAATACACTAGAATGTCCATTTCCCTCTGCCGTGAGCTGATACCTCAGAGATGGAAATTCCGACTGATGCCAAATCGGTGGGGTTTCCATGTCTAGTAGCACTGATGAGCTGTAATGCAGCGAAACAAGACAGTATGTGGATGACATTATATATATATATATATATATATATATATATATATATATATATATATATAGAGAGAGAGAGAGAGAGAGAGAGAGAGAATAGAAAAGAACTCGTAAGGTAAATAATCCAAAGTTCTTTAGTATTTTTGTTATTATTTTTAAAAAATATTGCTCGATACATAAGTAGAGCATAAATATAATTATTTATTTAAAAATATGATTGCAACGCTACATAAGAGTTCTCATGCTGTTTTGAAATATGAGAACTCTTATGTAGCGTTGGAATCATATTTTTAAATAAATAATTATATATATATATATATATATATATATTGATGCATGTTTCATTAAATAATGTAGACAAACTTTGGCTATTTATTTTAAGCAAGTCCCTTTCACTGTTGTATTTTTAATTTGAGTAAGTTCCTATAATATATTCCTTTAAGTAAGTTCAATATATATATATATATATATATATATATATATATATATATATATATATATATATATATATATATATATATTAGTGCATTAAATTTAAGAATAGTGTTTTTCAGAAAGATTGAGAATAATATTTTTCGTTATAGAAATATTATTCCATCTGTACAAACATTTATATATATCGAAGTCGTCGATGGAGTAGCAGGATATATGGAGAACTAGGTTTCCACTCTCGGTCTTGCTAGCAGAGTCCAAAGGAGAGGATAAACCAGTACAGTTTGGTACCAGCGCAGCTGCAGGAGTTGCCGGAAGGTAGCACAAAATTCCGTCCATCCTTTCGGGCTCCACTTCGGGTTTTCCTTCTTGTAGACCAGTTGCCATCCAAGGCTATATAACCCAGTCAGTCCTGCTATTTACCCATAGCTGGAGGGAGAAGAAGAGGATTCACACCTTCTCAAATGTTAGTAGCACATAAGTGGATATAATACATTTGACTGGAATTCGAACTCGGCTCTCCGATTACTAAATCCAAGCCGCTATCCAATACCTAACTCCTCTTTACTTTGTGTATGCATGTGAGAGAGGAGAAAATGAGAGAGAGAGAGTGTGTGTGTGTCTGTGTGTGTGCGTATGCGCCTGCGCATGTGATTTTGGTTGAATTCGACCGAGAAGGAAAATTTTGCATTTTATTTATTCGTTTTTTTTTGTTTTTTTTTTCTTCTGGTATCCAAAGCGTTTCAGGATGTCTAAGATTGGGTAGGAACACTAAGTTCTCATACGAGAGAAAATGCAAGACTATTTGGAAAACTGAATTTAAAAAATATCTTAAACTCGCTACACCAAGGTAGAAAACACACACACACACAGACATATATACACACACAGAGACACACATACACAAACAAGCAAACACGCGCGCACACACACACGCGCGCCAGCACACACAGGCGCGTGCGCACACACACATATTATATATATATATATATATATATATATATATATATATATATAGTAAATAAAGATTTAAATTCGATCGTTTATATGACGTCACTTTCAGTTACTCGAAATTAATTACATCAAAAGTGAAATTGGAAAGCAGCTGCATACACAAAGAACATTCTTTAAAAGAAGCATTCGAAGTATTCGGAATAAAAACATTAAATAAATATTAATGTGAATTTTGGAACATTTACGAATAACGCAAAACAGCTTATACGGAAATTTGAATAATTTAAGAACAAATGATAGTCCATATATTTTAACAAAGCATCTTTATATTGCTGCCGAAATAAACCTCATATATATATATATATATATATATATATATATATATATGGGAAACATTGATATATATATATATATATATATATATATATATATATATATGGGAAACATTGATATATATATATATATATATATATATATATAGGTAATTATACTCGTTTCGAAAAACCATCGAACTTTTGATTTGCCAATAATCAAATCAATCTCGAGGGGAAAAAGGTTTTAAAAAAAGAAAGAGCTAGAAACATGAATGTCTGTCGAAAAAAAATCGCACAGATACAGGTTTAAAGCCCAACGAAAAAAACACGACACGAGTAAACAACTAACTAAAATAGCTCAATACAACCGTAGAGCACACCTAGATAAACCTAGTGAGCCAGACAAAGCTACCCAGGTTTCACCTAAGCGGATCGTCAGGGATAGCTGGCTCTCTATATATATATAAATGATTCCCAGTGTGGGGTGCGTGCCCCACCGGTGGGGCATGGCAATATTTTGTTGGGTCATGTGTAGGATGTGCAAACTTCGACTCTCTATAGCAACAGACTTAATGTGGCAATTGGAGCATGGATTATTAACAGTGAATTTCCTAGTGAGCGCAAATTTCATTTGCATTATTATTTCCAGAATAAAATGATCAAAGTACATTACAGAATAAGTCTTCATTGAAATATTTTATATTTCTACCTTCCAGTTCTATATTATATGTTTTCAATCTATATATAATTAAGTCATTTCATTAAAGTCTATCTTTCATAGCGCCGTGGTCTTACGAATCTTGTTCAGAGACTGAGTTAATAGCCTTTTAAGCTTCCTTTACGTGAATTTCAGTAACATCTTCAATATATAAGAATTAAATATAACAGGCGGACACCAGAATTTTAGAGATACCAAAATGGGGCATGGCCCAAAATCTAGTGGGAAATACTGATACATGCATACATACATATATATATATATATATATATATATATATATATATATATATATATATAAATATATATATATATATATATATATATATATATGAAGAAAAATATGCGGAAAAAACAAACAAAAATCCTTATATGCAATTATGCTGTTTTAATGTTAATATAATGTCAACGTCGGACGTTTCGGTCTAATAAACCATCTTCAGGACATATTCATAAAATATAATTAACATTATCAATTCAACATGACAAAGAATATTTTATGAATATGTCCTGAAGATGGTTTATTAGTCCGAAACGTCCGA
>OZ010578.1:20375826-20380826 GCA_963932145.1 Acanthosepion lycidas | reverse complement strand
ATGAATACTTTTAAACAAAATTTATTAGATTTTATAAGTATTTGGTTTTTGTTTCAATTCGATTCTTATTCCTTTGTACATGTTACTAATTAGCTTTTAGATAAGTTCAAAGAATTTCATTTTCGCATAATTAAATTCCGTTTCCTTTCATATCACACACACAAGCAGACAAGCGCAAACACATACATAGACACTCATGCAAACACACACATACAAAAAACTATATTTCAGCAAATATATTTTACTGACTTTCACTAAACTTTTGCGAATCACTATCGATTTGGTTGACAATCGAGTTGTATGTCAATTTATTTATCGATCTTTATATTAGAAAATGTCCATATCTATCCATCTACTAATTACTATGACTCTTTTTCTTTCTCTCTCTCCTTCTTCTCTTCTTTATTTTCACACACACATACACATACACACACACACACAGCATGAAAACGTAGTGAAAATTCTAAGTCTAATCGTCTTTAGAAAATCTGAAAAAATATGAACCAAGAAAAGTTTGAAACGTGCCTTTTAGTGAAATCCTTCTCATACTAAATTCCTTGAAATATTCCATATCTTCTTAGTTTCGTATCCAAACTTAATAAAAGAAATCATTTTCTAACGCAATGGATTTTCTTTCATCGGTTAAGGCACGTCGGATGTGCCTAGAGTCATAGAAAAGTTTTATTTTCCAAACACGGTAAAAAATATTGTATAACTCCAGATACATACATAAAATAAATCTATACATTCAGTTTAAAGTATAAATAAAATCACTCTTGATAACGGCTAAAGGTATAGCTTTTTAAAGATACAAATAGTTAAGTAAATTCGCTGTTTATAATAAACAGTATTAACGACATTTACCAGTCTGAATGTCCGGGAAATTTTCATAGAAAAGATGCGTCGTGCGACAGGAATGGAATCTGTATCCTATATTTAACCGACATATAGCCTGACGTTTTGTTACGGATTTAACAACAGAGGAGCATTTTGTTTAGCAAGGTCGATTTTTCCTGTTTTTAAACTACAATTCTCCATGATTTTCTCTCGTACATTCATATCTGCTCGATGCTTATCCAAATGTAAACTAATGACGACACACATTATTATAAACAGAGCATTTACTTAAATATTTGTATCTATAAAAAGAATGTATAAACATAAAAATGTCTTAAATTAATTGTCGGTCTTTGTCCATTTCATAATGTGTGACGTCATTCGTTTACATTTGGATACGCTTTGAGCAGGTATGAATGAATGTGAGGGATTCATGGAAAATTGTAGTTTAAAAGCAGTAAAATCGACGATCCTCTGTGGCTCAATCTCCTAAGGCACATCAGGCTAAGTGAAGGTTCCGTATAGGATACAGGTTTGATTTCTGTCGGCGGACGAATATTTTCTATGAAAATTTCTCGATCATGCCGGCCGGTAAATGCCGTTAATGCTGTTTATTATAAACAGAGCATTTACTTTAATATTTGTATCTATAAAAAGAATGTACAAACATAAAAAATCTTCATATATATATATATATATATATATATATATATATATATATATATATATATATATATATATATATATATGTATGTATGTATATATATATGTTTCATTAAAAAGGAGAGACAAGGTACTAAGTTTAAGCTTTTTAATTTTTCTTGTGTTCGCACAAGAGCTTTCTTTTTTCGACAAAGAGTGTGTAGAAACTGTTCAAACGTCTATAGTTCCGGACGCTTTCGGTTATACTTTTAGCCTTTATCAAGGATGATTTTAGCTTTTTTTTTTGTTTAATTCAGTGTGTGCGTTATGTGTATGTTTGAAGTGTTTTATAAAGATGATTTATTTTCCGAACACGGTTAGCACATTGTGGCCTTTTTCGTAGTTAATATTATTAAAGTTGTTTTTTTTTATTATTATTAGGGTTTCCATTATTTTTAATCATTTTTTTTACAGGTGATGAGGTTATTATGTTTGTTTCCTTCCAGTATGTTTCGTATGGAGTCTGGTAGGAGTCTGGTAAAATTGTCTTTACATATATATATATATATATATATATATATATATATATATATATATATATATATATATGTATGTATATATATAAGTGTACACTGAAATCAACGCTCATAGGTGACAGACTGCTTCATACAATCATTACGCAATGTGTATCATGATGATTGCGTTTAGCATAGATCAGTCTGTTGCCTCTGAGTGTTGACTTTAATGTTCACTATTATATTTACATACACTCTATTTCTGATATTATCGTTATTCCATAAATATAGCATAAATTAAACTATATATATATATATATATATATATATATATATATATATATATATATATATATATATATATATATGTGTGTGTGTGTATGTGTGCGTGTGTGTGTGTCCGTGTGCGATTGTGCATTTGCGCAGACATCTATCTCTAATAAATATATAAAGGATTGTCATGATAATTAAAAAAAAAAAAATATTTTGTTTCTTTTTTTTTTTCTTCGCATGCAAGGAAATGCTATAGAATATTTGAAGGAAGTACCTTGCCAGCCGTTAATCCTGAGACATGAATATGTATATATTCTGGAAACATTTTGAATATGAATACCTCGTCGAATATCGATTTTTTTCTTTTATGAAAAAAAACAAACTTTATGCCAACTTTTGCATTCATCACGTCGTCTCTTTTATCAAATGAATCTGTTCATATTAAGCTTTTCCTGTGTCTCAGAATCTAATTTGCAAACTTTGATTCGAAACTAACCTTTCCGCTTAATCTAAGTTTCATTCCTGATTCTCTGCGACAAATTGATGAATCAAGCAGAAATTTACCATTCCTCTCTTTGAAGTAACATTGCCGATTATTTTGAAGAAAACAAACGCTCAATCGCAGACTCGTTATATTCAGTAAGAATTTATCACTGAAGATAAAAGTACGTAAGAATCACAACACTGAAACAATAAAAGCATAACAAATTTGCATGACGATATTCCTTTCAATTGCATGAACATGCGATTGAACCAGAAACATAATATATACATTATAAAACATATTTAAAAATATTTAAATTGATAAATTAACGAGAAACATTCAGTAATAAAATATTCTGTAACTTTCACATTTAAATCGACTGTTCTACCAAAGACAACAACTTGAAGTAAGCTTATCAAAAAAAGACAGAAAAAATATTTAATCTCATGGACATAACTTCCTGTACACTGAAGTAATTATCTTCATCGACATTGAACATAAATAATTAATTTTACAAGCATATCTTGAGATTTCTTATAACCGAGCAACATATTTTCATTTTCGCTTTTGATGTTTTTGTTTTATTTTTATTTTTTGGCAACAGGCAATGTCTATTGCTTTCTTTCTTGAACAATGTTTTCTTAACTAAAAAAATAAAAATTCGTTTTAGTTACAAAATTTAAATAGAAAGTAATATTTTCCCATGGTAAATTATGACTCAAAAGGTCTGAAATTTTTTTTAAAATACGAAATACAACATAAGTTTAACTGGGTAAAAATAATTCTGAAAAAAAACCCCCCAAAAAACTGGCCTACATCTGAAAAACACGAACAATTTTGAAATAAACAGAATGATACTAAGAATACCATGGACCGGATATGTGAACAACAGCGCAGTTCTAGAGATAGTGGCAACAAAAAAGGATACTTATACCTAACACCAGACAAAAACAGTTAAAGTATTGGGGGACACATAATGAGAAAAGAGATCGTGAAACAGATTACGACATCGTACTGTCATTTTGTCTGCAGATATGTCACCAGTAAATAATATCTTGGTAGCAGAATCTAGACGAACGCGAACGAAGATGTTCGATGACAAGCGGGAATAGCCGACAGTTAACGAGCTCATTAAAACTTTGAACTTCAAAATATAGCGAAACCTCACTGATGGCATAATTCCACGTCAAAATATACATTATTTTTAAACAACGCACTTATTCCTGTCGCGAAACATACGATATGACACATTGTCTCAAGACATAGATGATTCCGTTTGTTTACAGATGAAAATGGATTGTCTTCTTGAAAAACTGCAAATACTAGAGAGCTCCGTTAATGACCGAGACAAACGACTCCTTTTACAAAGACAAACATGTCCATTGTCAAGTGAAGATCTTTAGCTGATATTTAATGATTACATGGTACGTTTCACTTCAAGGTCCGACATCTCAAGTGAAAGAGGGGGTTATTTTTATTATTGCAGTAATTTTTACACACATTTATCTAGTCAAAATAAGTTCAGTCAAGGGTTAGTGAATAGCTGACATTATAGAGCAAAACTAGATGTATTTACACAGTTATCTCAATATTTTCCATATAATTTTCTTCTCCATGCACTGTCTATCGATTTATACTAAGATAGAAATATTCTTCTATTTTCGTATTATTTTGTCTGTTGTTGAGGTATTGAATTTAATTATTCTTTTCCTATCTATCTATCTATCTATCTATCTATCTATCTATCTATCGACTGAAAGGGCCCATTTGATTCAGTAAATAAATGTACATATAAACATATATAATTTTTAAACATAGTGTATATAAATTTGGTCGATTGAATGCTCATTAAGTATGTTAGGAATAAGAATATTTCGTGTCAGGCAGATGGGTATATGGTGATATATATATATATATATATATATATATATATATATATATATATATATATATAAAACAGTCTCTTCTAAATTGAAAAAGGTAAACTTCCTCGACGTAACCCTAGACTTACCGAACAACACGTACCAACCTTATAGAAAACCAAATGCTAACCCCTTATATATACACCCGAAGTCAAACCACCGTCCATCCACAATTAAACATATACCCTCATCAATAGAAAATAGAATTAGCAGTAACTCCGCTAACAAAGAAATATTCCACCAACATAACGACTTCTATAACACTGCCCTAAAAAGTAGTGGCTATAAAAAGGCTAACATTAAATATAGGGACAATTGCAATAACCA
>OZ010578.1:20343326-20370826 GCA_963932145.1 Acanthosepion lycidas | reverse complement strand
GTTTTTTTTTGTGTGGGGGAGGATTATATTATTATCAAATTATCAGAATTAAAATATAAAATCGGTCAGAAAAAATCAAAAATCAAAATAAGAAGAATATTTTTGACAAAATTGTTTTCTTTTTTTACATTGTTTAAATAACAAACCAATTTGCTGAAAAGTTTTCAATCTGACTAGTAAGTTTTGGCAAAAATATATTTAAAAAAAAAGTATTAGGTCATTTAATTAGATTTTGCGAAGTGTGTCCGGCAGAGAATTTTTAAGAAACCTTTCTTAATTAAATTCATTTTCATTTTGCCTCTGAGGAAGATCTTTAGGGAGATTGAAGCCTATGTGTTGCTTGTGTGTTAAGTGCGTATCTACCAATATTCGTGTCAAAATAATGATTTGAAAGGTAAATACATACAATTTTCTCACAAGAAGGGCTGACGCTACACCCTCTTTCTTAGTTCCATTTAGCGAAATGATTTGGACATTTGCTGAATTGAACTGAATATTTTTATTTTAAAAAAAGATATAACATGTTTCTGACTAAGATATCGGTGCATTCCTTAAGTCAAATGATTGTTAGCAGCCATATTCAATCATGTATTGCTAGCCTTTTACTTTACTCAACACAAATTTGTAAATTTGATTAAAATCTCAACTATTTCCTGATAGTAAATTCGGCGAGAACCTATCAACAAATTTCGATAGCAGTTGACATAACCAGTAAACATTGGCCAATTTAATTTGCCATTTTTTTCACACTCCCATTTAAGCAGAATTAAACATTTAAGACATTCGGATAGATAAGTTTTTTTTAAAAAAAAAAAGAAGCAAAACACAAAACAACAACAAAATCACAGAGATTAGACATCAACAGTTAGATTATGTTTCAAGATCTTCTTGAAAATTTAGGGCATCAGTCTATGTTTATTGAGTTCGTTTCTTTATAACCGAAATCCAGAAATATAAGACATACATTAAACATCAACTGTGTTGGTTGACTGTGAATTTTTCGACATGGATCCAACAAGTCAACTGTCAAAATTGAGATGAAAACTCTTGCTCCGAAATATATTTCACTCTAACATATTCTATTAAGTAAAAGTGATTATGTTAAATTAAAATATGTACGATTCAATTAAGATATATTTGGACAAAAACATCAGGCTTCTCATCCAAACAAAAGTAGTTTTTAACATTCATGCCATTAATCATATTTCCAATGGAAATAAAAACACTGAATTGATACAAATGATGAATGATAATTTATCAGTAGAACTTATTTAAAAAAAAAAAATTAGAAAAATCATTTTCAAACAGACCATTGCATTAAATAAGTCTAGACAATTTTGTTATTTACATGCCTTTCGTTAGAATCTGTTTCGTTGAAGAATAAAAACTGTAAATCCATATTTGTTTTCTTATATTAACCATGAATGTTATAGACCGATTTAGAAAAAAAATTTCAAATAATTAGCAAAGTTCTAAAACAAAATACAAATTGGAAGCGAACAAAATTATTGATAAGTAATTTAAATTTTCTTTTGAAAGGAAAATTTATAATTTAGTAAAAAAAAAAAAAAAAAAGGTTGTGAATTATGAATGCAAGAACGTAGCCGAATGGTTAGAACCTTTCATTTCTGGCGCGTTCGAAATTCACTTTAGCGTAATTTGTTAGGAAAGTGACCTTGATGTGATCGATATGGAGGGGCGATCCCAAGTTAGGGTACCACAGGAAAGTGCCTGAAAATCATTATACGGTTTGATGCAAGGCTCATGAGAGAAATTGACTAGATGAAAATGTTCAAGCAAGACATGATAAATCATCGGGAACGAGGGTTTTAGCGTATTAGCCTGTTGACCATACCAGATTATGCACGCTCTCTGTAACTAAGATTCACACAACATAGTTGCAGTATAAACAACAGGTGGTCTGTGTGGATGTTGAACAAACAAAAAATGTGTCTGGGAAGGGGTCTGCGGCAGGGATTCGCTAGCCGCTCGAGTATACGTGTTTAATCGAAAATGAGTATCTGGCTATTATTATTATTATTATTATTATTATTATTATTATTATTTAAGCGTTTCACCCCCAAGCAAAGCGGGAAGCCACTATGACGCAAGGGGTTACAGAAGATTTGGAGCAAGATCAGATAGGAGTCATAGAGGAAAGGATGAGGAGAAGGATAGTGGATAGATCAAGGCAACTGGAGATGTCGATTGACATTACATTTGAATAGTTGGAGATTATTATTATTATTATTATTATTATTATTATTATTATTATTATTATTATTATTAGTATTATTATTATTATTATTCCTTTGATTTTTGGTGTAAACTCATTTCTTTCCGGATCCCCACCAGAGACCTAAGGCCAGAAATAATATCATGGCATTTCTCACTGAGAATTTTTTTGAGGAGAAAAATCCTTAAGACCACAAATATTTTACAGAGATAAATCCTTTCATAAAAGGTGTGGGCTGTACTTGTGAGTACAATTTTTTATTTTATTTCTTTAAGGCATGGGCTTCCAGGAATCCTTTTAATGCGTCTATTTTTTCCAATCAATTGAAAGTATCAAAAATAAAACTGGAATTGTTGATGTTCTCATGTATCACATTTTTGAGATTTTGATTTCAATTCCTAGTATTTTGATGGGATTTTTGAAGATCTTCAACGATACATTACAGTCTGCAGGGACTGCCACGTCAATAAGAAGTTACATTTTGTCTTTCTTTCTTTGATCACAATGTCTGGGTTATTAGCTTTGATTGTACTCTCTGTGTGTATTGTAAAAATCCTATGAAATTGTTACAGGTCCAAAATCTCTGTAAGCGGATCTGGGTTGTGTTCATCCCAATTTCATGCAGTTTCCTTTCCGTAAATTTTGCAGATTTTCTAATGCAGATACAATCTCACTCTGTCATGCCGAGTTTAGCGGATGCTAATACCGTGCAATATGATACAAGATGGTCATTTGTTTCTGGATATTTATCACAAAATCTGCACTTTTAGGTAACACAATTGTTCAGTATGTGTGTACGTTAATTTCTACTTAGCAAACATTGATCCTGTGAAGCAAGAATAAAACCTTCGGTTTCAGCTTTAACCCTGTACTATGTATCAACTAATGTGTATGGGGTCTATCTATATTAGCTTGGATCGTACGGGCAGAATATTGACCATGAATAATAATAATAATAATAATAATAATAATAATAATAATAATAATAATAATAATAATAATAATAATAATAATAATAATAATAATAATAATAATAAAAGAAACACGTTTATTTTAACTTCTTTACCAAAAGGGATATTACAAAAATGAAAGTCGTAGCATAAAAATCCAATACTTTTTATTATGTGTCTACAACCTTGTAGTAAGCAAAATCCAAAACTTCTTCCTCCATTCGAATGGTTTTAATTCTTCTCTTTATGTCGTGTTGGTGGGGGTTTTATTTATCTAAATTTGTAACGAAGTACAGTATCGTTCATTTTAATTCTTTTGGAAATTTCATTGACGGTTGTTTTGTTTATAGTTTTTATAATTGTGAAAAATATTTGTGAAAATACTTTGGGCCAACAATAGTATCTAAGAATATTGGTTATTTCTTAAAACATTAAAACACGGGACATATTTCACAAATTTGAACAGATGCCATACGGGGACATATCGGCAATGCAATCATCGTCCAAGACGTGACTATCAATATAGACGAGACAATTGAAACAACCTTATAAGACACCACCAATAATAAAAAGACAAAGCTCTATTTTCTCATTGATTTTGCTGTCTCGGGCGATGTATTTTTTGTATTAAAAAGGGACAGGAAAATAATGAAGTATTTGAATTTTAAGATGGAGATACGGAAAATATCGAATATTGAGTTGACAGCAGTGTCAGTTGGCGTATATATATCAAGATTAGAATTGGAGGGCCGTTGCAGGTGAAACAAATACAAGTGAGTGAAGAAGTCTAACACTTTTTTCTGTTTACAGTTAGGTTCATTCTGTAAAAGGCATGCGGGCCACTCGAGATAGAGTGTTATTTCAAGCGGTAATTTATACGGGCAAGAGAGGAAGATAACGTTTAACACTAATGGAAATTTTAAGATTGTAATGATCAGGGAACCATTCACTTGGGAATCTGTTGCATAAATCAGTGGTCTGTGGGAAGAAGCTGCTCTAGTGGAACTTACTTCTCACCGTTGGAATTCAGAGGGAAAGTGGTATGGCGTATCCTAACTTTGAAGGTTAGGTCTGACAGAACAAAGTAATGTAGTTCGTCCTGAGCACTTTTCTTGGCATTAGCGATAGACCAGTGAGAATCTCGCCGTGCGTTTGAGGTGGAAGGGTGGAAAATAATTCATCACCCAAAACGTAAGACTGTACAAATATGGCAACAGAACACCATTTTTCGTCTGATCTGGCTCATGTAAAAGCAACGGGAGTGGTAAGTTCCTGGAGCGGTAAAGAGAACAGAACATATTAACTGCATAGTTAGCTATAGATCATATGTACATGTTCCATTTGAGATCAGGTGTGAATATGAAGCCCAATATTCAATCAAGTCATGGGGTTTCCTTGAGGAGAAATTCCTTCATCATGACTGGCGATAGTTCTCGGTCTGAAAAATGTATATTTTCCTTGAAATTAACACTAAAATCGCTTGGCGCAATTTCAGGAATATATAGCAAACGAAAAACAAAAATGCAATATAGAATGGAAGGACGAAGATTATGATAACAACAACAATAACAATAATAATAATAATAATAATAATAATAATAATAATAATAATAATAATAATAATAATAACAATAATAATAATAATTGGTCTCAGAAAAAAACAGCATAAGATACACTGGAATTTTAATATTAGGTTGGTGCAAAAATAATGACGTAATAATGTTGTTTTTTGAAGTTAAAAAATACGTCAAAAAACGACATTATTACGTCATTATTTTTGCACCAACCTAATATCTTGATTGATATACTTCTTTAGCAGAAAGTGCTAACATAAAATGAAAATGAACAAAATTAAAAAAAAAGAAGAAATATATAAGTATTTTACTCTGTCGCTGCCAAAATATAGAAAAAAAGAAGATTGGTATCCTGTATAGGTGTAGGTTAGTGTATTTGAAATGGTTTTCGAAAAGGCTAGAATGTAGGCTGAATGAATTGGTAACTCGAAGAATAATTGACATTGTCTCGATAACAAAATGCTAGTTTCTGCAAGAATACTCAAATGATTGTTCGTAATTCCAGTAGACATGCTCTCATCAAAAATCCAGCGATAATAACCATATATTAAAATAACCTATTTAGAGAATGTGGAATTCAGACTCAGGTAAATTTGCATAGCATTTTTAAATGCCTAAAATGTCAATCTGTTTGTAATATCTAATGCCCTTAGGAGATTATCTATAAATCGCTCTGTTCTTATGTATGTATGTAAGTATGTATGTATGTAAGTATGTATGTATGGATGGATGGGCGCTTGGCCGAGTGGTTAAAACGTTCGCATTCTGACCATGATCGATTTGTCAGGAAAGATATTTCCTGATGTCCAGGTATTATCAGAATCGATCGATGTCGATCCGAGGAAGTGCCTGAAAATCGGGTTGACCAAAGTCTTGTGAGTGACATTGGGTAATTCTTGAGGTCCGTCGGTAGCTGTGCCTGCACGAAACCACAAGTCATCGTGGTCGAGGGGTTGAACGTGCTGGCCTTGTTAAAATTGTTGATCACGCTAGATAACTCGTTCTCTCCCAGAAACTGTAGCAAAGGTCTGCTCAGCATAGTTGCAGTATAAACCACAGGCGGGCTTCGTGGATGTCGAGCAAACACAAATGTGCTTGAGCGAGCATCAGCAATAGGGATCGGCTAGCCGAATGCTAGTGGCCAGCTATTATGTATTATGTATGTACGTATGTATGTATCTATCTAGTTGTGTCTTAGTATTTAAAAATCTGTTCAATAATGAGAACACATATTCGCAAACAAAAATGTAAAATGTTACTTAGGTTTTATTTTAGAGCCGATATAAAGTGTTAACTTTAACAGTGACCTAATTCCGAGGAAAGCTTTCTGACAATGTACAGTAAAATTTAGACCCATGTTTTCCTCATTCCAACGTTACTTTTTATCTCACTTCCCTGTCGCTCGACTTTTTATTCACCTACCTCGATTTCTTGTCCCTATTTTATGACTTCTAACCTTTATCCCATCACTGCTATTCTTTCGATGCTATTAGCCTCCTACCGCCGAACGCTGTGGGTGGCCGAAAACATCCCTGAAAGCTCCCATTACTTGACTCGCTATCTTCGCATGGTTATCTTCAATCTCTTCAATTCTCTTCTCTTGTTTCAAATGGTTTTTTATTTATACTAGTCACCTCGGCCATTTCTTGCAGTTCACCAATCTAAGACGTATTCTAATTAATATTACTCGATAGGTTTTTAGTTCAGTAAAAATAAGTTAAGAATATTGTCTTAGTCTTATGGCATTACTGATACTTTAAAAACGGATTCTACGTAAAATTTCGGAAGGCTGTTCTACCCTTATCCCTCCGCTATCAGGAGAGAAATAATTGATTTAACAAGAGTATCCGATACGAAATAAGACCCAGAAAACATCCGAGGATCTTAAGGAAAACAGAATTTACTTATCAGATAAACCCTTTAGTGGGAATAAATGTGAATTATTTCTTGAACTTTCTAGGAAACTAGGATAAAGCGTTACTGCTTAAAACGAGAATGAGTAACTGGCTTATGTGAGTGATATATTGTAACCTAAAACACTTTATTTCTGAGAAGAATTCTTTCATTTTGCTATCAACTATTCAGCATCGATATTTTTGCAAAGGCGACTCATTTGTAAGGATGACAATAATAATGACCGCCGATCCCTCTTTCCCTCTCACACATTCTCTTTCAGTCTTTCTCTGCAACAATTTCTCTCTCTCTCTTTCTATCTTTCTTTTTCTTTCTCATACTTTTCTCTTTCACTCTTTCTCTCTCTCTCTATATATATATATATAATTAGAGGACGCGTTTCGTCCTCTAAGGGAGGTTTTCAAGGTCTTGATAAAGTCCCCCAGAGGACGAAATGCTTCTGGTAAGAATAGCTTTTCCTTTTGCCGCTTTAAATATATATACATAGAAATTACTGTTTCAAAACCGAAACTTAAATTTTTCTTAAGCATTACGCCCCGAGCAAGGCGTGAAGCCACTAGGATGCAGGGGGTTGCAGAAGATTTGGAGCAAGAGCAGATAGGAGTGATAGAAGAAAGGATGAGGAGATGGATAGTGGATAGATCAAGGTAACTGGAGATGTCGATTTACATTACATTTGAATAGTCGGAGATTATAGCTCCCAAAGAAACAGTAATTGGGAAGGGTGTTCCACAGGCGAGAGGTGCGAGGTATGAAGCTATTCAAGTAGAAGATACGGTTACATTTAAAAGTTTCTACAGTGTAAGCGTGTGAGCAGGATGCCAGCCTCGTAGGGCGCTTGAATTCATGGAGTCTGGGAACCAGTGAAAGCAGCTCTTAAATTAAACTTAAAAATTTGTAGTGCAGTTTCATTTTCAAGTGATGCTGAGAATAACCTTCGAAAAAATTGATATACTCTATTCTTTTCCTCCAATTCATTCTCCTCTTTCTTCTTCTTTTCTCCTTCTTCTTCTTCTTGAATAACCCCAATATGACATTGAAAAAATGTAAGCTTTAATAGCGCATTTGCAAATGGATCTCGTTAAAGCTCAACGATTCTGATATTATCTAACTGCAAAAATCGAAAGAGCTTTGTGCTCATCAATATATTTTGAATAATAATCTCATTTATACAAGTGATGTATTAGGTAGGCTCAAAGACGATCATTTCTCTCGGTTTTATTTACGAAAATAAATCTTTTTCTATTATTTTTCTAATCAATAGTGCAACCAATTAGCATTTAATTAAAGATTTATGTGGTTTGCTTTGGAAAATATTGTCAACAACATCAATTTAGTTTATGCATTGTCATCTGTGCTAATCGGTCATCAATTTTCCTTTTGTCTGAATAAAAACGATTTCATTGTTGGGGAAGCTGTTTGCAAATATGAATTTGTCATTCATTGTAGAGAACGGCGTTTCATTTTCATAAGATCGATAACTGTTAAGTCAACTCAGATATTTTGATTGGTTGTATGTCATAATAACAAGTAAACGATAAGAACGACCGAAAATAACGATAATAAAATAAGCCAGTGGTATATATTTACTATAATTTGATGAAAACATTTTTATAAATAACTGTAATTAAATAAGCCGGTATATCCATTCCAGATGATCAGATCCTTACCCAAATTTTCAAAGCCAAAACAAAGTAATCTCTCATAGCAAAACCTGGCGCACTGCTGCATTAATTATGAAAATATATGGATATCCGTTACACCACCTATAACATTCCAGCAGTGGGAACGGTAACAAATATTTTCTAATTATCCAGAAATATATCTAGTCCAAGGGTGAAGAGAAATGACAACATTCTCAAAATAATTAATTATATTTCTGTTTAATTAATTAATTAATTAATTTAAGATTTCCTCGCAAACTTATAAGTGAATAAATTATGTGGTATATAGTTTCTAGATATATTCTTTTCAGTAAAAGATAATTATTGCGCAGTTTGAAGAGATATTTTTATGCTAAAGATCAAATAATGGAAGGCCAAAGAGCCACTCAAGGTAGATTGTTATATTTGTTGTAGTATGAGCGTAAGAAAAGGCAAGGTGAGAAGTTCATGAGGTTAATCAGGAAATATAAACGTTAATCCTAATCTTGAATGGGTCAAGGTTGTAGTGATTGAAAAAAAAATCCTGTCAGGTGTCTGTGCCACACGCGGCAGTTCTTGGGAAGAATCTGTCCGAGCGGAACTTCATCTTTACTAACGGAATACGAACGAAATGAGGATAATTCACTCTTGTGTACGTGGATCTCAGTTGCAAACACCAGGCGTGGTGGAAGCAAGTGATATAGACTAGCCTACATTCACTGGGTATTTTACTTATGTTTTATTATGAAAATGGATATTTAAGCTTAAATTAATCAACGAAATATTTCCTATTAATCATATTTTCTGGTATCGTAAAAATCAAGAATGAATATCCCGGCAGATTCGATATCTGATATCAATCATGTGAAAGAACTGATGGATTATACTATAATAGTCTCCATCGATGTAATTACGATTTTTTAAAAATATTTTCTAGTGTCTTGCTTATGAATATGAGCCCGTGACGATTCTTATCCGTAACCGACAATTGATTGGCATTGAAACTCGTGTTCTAATTAGATGTCTGCGCACAAACAAAAGAACGTTCATCAACGAATTCCTCGATTGTAGATTTACCCGGCTTAACCCAAAATGGGAAGAATTTGCTGTAATGTACCAGAAATCGTAAACATTGCAGAGCCGTTCCAAATTACCGTAACGAAATTCTGCGTTATTGTTATTGTGGCACACACCCATTCTATAGTTAATAGACTCTCCCACCTATAATAAGTAGTAGTAGTAGCAGTCGCTTAGGGAGTTGGTCAGTCAATCGACTGGCTGATCGGTTAAACTCTCTACCTTCGGGCGGGAAGGAACCCGAAAGAGGCGACGCCGAAGGGCGGATTCTCTTTCGGGGAGGTAAACCGACCCTGAACCCGTATAAACGGGTTCAATGGGCATATTTTTGGCCGAGCCCACGGGCTCGGAGATCCCACGTTAAATCGGCCTTGTGCCACATGACGCCCTCGTGGGAGGAGGTGACTAAATATCGAGTTGGTCAGTCAGTCGATGTCGGACGACCGTTAGTCGGATATTAAAGTATCAGCCACCACAGCTAGATTACTGCGTCATTATTATATCAAGTTCCTAACGTTATGTACGTCGAACCTATTTTAGGACCGACTTAGTACAAATACAAGCCTCCACTGGGAAACTACTACATAACAGTTATACTTACACGTGAATGCTGAATGATATCATCACTGATAAAAAGGATATTTGAGTTAACAGGTGGGTTACTAAAGAATGATGCTAAGAATTTCATATATGGGACATGTGAATAACGAGAGCCTTTTAAGGGAAATGGAAAAAGAAAAGGACGCAAAAAGAAAATTAATCTTTTTGACAGAATGAGAAATGAAGGCTTGGGATATTTAATACTGGCAAGGCAAATTAAAGGCAAGAGAGACAGAATGAATTAGGTAAAAAATACCTAAAGCTCTTCTGTAAATGGAAGACCGAATAAGTATTGGCACGGATAGTAAAATAACTTACAAAGGATAGGGAGTTGTGGAGAACCATGGTCACCTACGCCCGGAAGCATCATATCACATGGAAGAATAATATAACACAACGGCTACCGGTAAACAAACAATAGATAGGTTATCAAAGAGTTGTGTCTGCTGTGCGCAATTTCTTAAAACATTTTATAACAATACATATAGAAATTTCATATATTAGGTTGGTGCAAAAATAATGACGTTTTTGACGTTAAAAAATATGTCAAAAAAACGTCATTATTTTTACACCAACCTAATTACCAGCTCATGCACGCACATACACACACATATAATGTACAAACACTAAAATACCTATGTGAGTATATATCAGCAGATAGGAAGCGTTTATATGAAATTTCAGTATGTTACGTACAATATCCAAACGGTATACACATATCAAATGTTGTTTGAAGTCCCGGCCGAATTAATTCTAGTTCACGTTAAGACGTGACTTCAAACGTAGCCTCGTGACACTGTCTTAATTTTACCGTTTACGTTATTCGTTTTTTTTTTTATTTATTCATTTTTCATTTACTTATTTCGCCATGTCGGGCTGAAATAATGAGAGTAGAAGTTTCTGCAAAGAAGATATTTATCAATGTCTACCAATTTTTTCGGTGTTGGGTTGTTGTTTTTTTTTTTTTTTTGTTTCTTTTTGCATTGTAATTTTATATTGATAGCGCTTGGAAATGAAAAGGACCAAATAAATAATAATGATAAAATTTAAAAAAAAAAGGAAAATAAAACCTATAATGTACAATATAGAAGACTGCTTAAAGTAGTTGGAGAAAGGTTTTATATACTGGAAAAGAGTAAGATATAAAAGAAGAAATTAAATAAAGGACCACACGAAGCCATTTTGAATGAAAGTATGAATTAGCAGACGACTTATGAATGTAGAAATTAAAAGGAGGGAAAGTTGGAAGTGCATCTAAAAACAATGAATCCTGGAAATCAAGAGAAAAAAGAAACTGGAAATAGACAAAGGAAATATTTAAAGAATACATAAATATATTTACAGAAAAATCCGACGAAGAATAATCTAGAATCCATGGTAAAATGAAATTGTGTAAAAAGATGAATGAATAAAACTCATTCTAAAATACAGGTGCGGGGAAACAGACCAAACTTCAAAGTGATTGTTAATAATTCGTCAAAGAAAGAGCCGAAAAGTAAAGAGATGCTACTTAAATTACCTTATTCAATAGCATTACTACACATATCAGAAAAAGAAAAAATATAAAATAAAGTTTCACATTATTTTTTGATGTGTTAAAAATTGAGGAATTTTTCTGGATTCTTCTCTGCGAATTTATCAACCAACTGTCTATATTTCTGAGATGAGGTATTATGTACAGTATTTACATTATGCGGACCATTGTCCTCATCTTTTTCGCCATATTTGTCACAACGTTTCGGCCGTTGTACGCTCCGGCCTTCTTCAGGTGGTTGGAATTTCGAACTTAACCCTTTATTTCGATCCCTGGGGTAGACTGTTCTAGTTCGACGTGCCATGTTTGATGGATGTCAGTTATCACTTATCTCCTGCTAATTTTATAATTTTTTTTATATTTGCCTGACACCCCTACCCAGAACAGAATCTCTACTGAGTGATATGCAACTCAGTCAGTCTATTATTTCTGCTATCATCTCTAAAGTAGATCTATACAAGACTTACAGATTTTAAGGTATTCCTACGATTATTCTAAGGAAATGTGCTCCTGAACTGGCTAATACACTCTTCAGACTCTACAATAAATGCGTCGCTTCTTCTTGCTCTCCAGATTTCTAGAAATCCTCTTCTATAGTTCCTCTTTTTAAGAACAGAGGTGAACCTTCTGAATCCAGGAATTATGCACCAATTGGTCTTTTTACCTCTTTTTGAGAAAGTACAAGATGCACTATTCAATGCCGAATTGTTAAAGTATCTCATTTCACCCAACCTACTTTTGAATAAACAATATGGCTTTCGTTTCTCGATGTCTATCGCCATTAGTGACGGTTGTAAGGGAATATATCCATCAGGCATTAGATAAGAACAGCGAGGCTAAGGCTGTGGCTTTAGATATGTCGAAAGCTTTGAAGAGGTTTGATATACTGGACTTTTCTACAAGCTCAGTGCGCTATGGTGTATGTGGATAAATAGACTTCATCCTAACGTTCGTGCAATGAATTATATGGTGTTGAATTGACATGCTTCTAGTTCATTTTACATTTGTGTAATCTTCTCTCAAGACTCTACCCTTGAAACTACGTTGTTTCTTATTTTCAGAAATGATATTCCCTATGTCATTGGTTGTTTATGCTGATGCAACAACTATTTACTACGATCTTAGTTACAAGCCCGATGAGTCCAACAGGATAAAACTGGCAGTTACTCTCAAGCACCAGAGATAAGTTTTTTTCTGCTTTCCCTTAGCATGATTGATGCTGATGTGCAAGGGAGGAACCTCTTGCTTCTTGTTGTCGCGTTTTACAATGAATTGATCTGGAAATGCAGCTGTGGACAGAACTATTTCCCCTCATCACTGAACATTTGCATATTTTCTAAGGAAATAAGAATATTTGTAAGTAGTTACTGAATTTATAATAAATAGTTGATTACGTTTTTAGTTTTGAATAATTCGTGAAATTTTTAAAAGTTTCGATCTGTTATATTGATAAGTAGCAGTATAGCCCGGCGTTGCCCGGGAATGTAACAGTAAGAGATAGATCAAGTATAGAGCATCATAAAGACTGAAAAATACAATTGACAAAGATTATTGTTTAAGGTTGACGGACACGCATGTCTTAATTAGTTTTTTTTTGTTTTGTTTTTGCTTTTTACGAATTGGTCAAACCCAAACTCAAACAAAAACATTGTTTTCAATCGTTATGAGTCTACCGATAAAATATAATTTTATTATAAACAATTGTTTTGTAAATGGAATTTTTAAAGCATTCTGAATGTAAAAATAAAGAAAAAAGTGTGCAAGACAATAAGAAACACTACCTGCAAAAAAACAACTGAAGTTTTGTTGAAATCGGTTGAAAAATGTAGGAAATCCGATCCCATATATAAACGAACACACACACACACACACACACACACACACACACAGACACACACACACACACACACACGAGCTGGGTTTTATAATAAGTATAACTCTATATGAGTTGTCCCCCTTTCATTCTCGCGGCAGCGATGCCTCTTAGTCGTGTTTTCAAATTTATTTCGTGCAAAAACAATTGTGTTTTCCCAATTTTTGGCGCTGTCAGAACCACCGCAAGGTAATTTTACGTAGTCCTGTGAAGTTTTGTTGAAATCGGTTGAAAGATGTAGGGAATCCGATCCAATATATAAATGAACAGACACACGCACACATAGAGCCTGGGTTTTAAAATAAGTATAATTATAGATTTTTCTAAAAAATTGGTGGAGACCAAAATTTAGCCGCATCCTCACCTTATGGAAAATATGAAGTAATATTACATTATGCCAATTGCAATTTTCTTTTCTAAATTTATCATTTAATACAACCGCCCTTTGAAAAAGAAATATCATCTTGCTGATTCTATAACATTCTATGAAGAAGACAATATGTAAATGCCACGTACCGTGAAAGCTCATTCATTTTGCAAACTTATTTGACATTAAAATAAAAGAATTGTTTTTCAAATCCATTATTGTATCATTTGCTTCCATGAAAAATTGACGTATTTATTTGTAATTATGGAAGGGGTGAATAATTTCATCCACAATTGTATAGTGAATCAATTTCTAGGTTTACTTCTAAGAATTTTGTTTCACAGTATCAGTCCATATAATTTTTCTCGTCAGAATCCATCTTATACATTTATAAATCTACCATACGCCTATGCATTGAATATAGCTGTCATATCTGGTCTGGTGCCCCTACCACATATCACGAGATTCTTGACACAATCCAAAGAAGGGTATATAACGTAATATTATAGATCTTGATCTGGCATCTCGACTTCAGTCAATTTACCTCAACCATGGCGTGGATTTCCTCTGTCTTTTCTATGTATATTTTCAGGGAATTGTTCTGATGAGCTTTCTTCCATAGTGTCTTGACTGCTTAAATATAAGCTTACTACTAGATTGACACTTAGATCTCAAACTTTTTACTGTTAATCTATCTATCTATATACTAATAAACATTTTTATCTGTTTCAGTCATTTTTAGTAAATCGTATAATGAAAACTGTCTTTAGCTGCTATTCTTCCAGATCTTATGGCATTAATATTGGTGTCACATAGATTTCAAGTGTTGAAACTATGTTGTTCCTAATATTTAGTAATGGACATACTTGATGTCATCAGTTCTAAACATGGTATCAATGCTGATGACACAACCATGTACACCTGTTTTAATAGTAAATCTAATTGGCTGAATAGGGTCAAATTGATAGCTGATGGTAAAAATGATTTACAATGTTTTAACTGGGGCAAGAAATAGTTGGATATTTTTCATGTCTCCAAAACAGAATTGCCCACTTTTAAACGTTATACAGAAAGAAAAAAACGTTGTCTTCCATAATCATGGCTGATTTTAAACAAATGGAAGTGACAGATTACACCTTCTTTGGTTAAAGCTTTCCTCTGACAGTCGTTGACTTTAGTAATGTAAACACCTTAACAGATAGGCAGCTACATATCACCATTTGAAATTGTTAAATGTAATTGTATCTTCCATGCTAACAATTTCTTCTCTTTCATTTCTCAGACGTGTAACTCTTTCCGACTTCTTGCTTCATAGGCCATTATTGATTTATAAAGAATTAAATGCAATGTCTATCGTTACTTCTGTTTTCTAAATTCCTGTTCTTTATTGTAATGTTTTCGTCTTCTTCTTGCGGCTTAGTGGCTTCATTGCCTTGGCTGGGGTGAAAAGTGAAAAGTGAACGGAGCGAACGCTACAGCCCCGTACCGGTTCCACGCTTCGCGCGGGCACGGTCTAACCAACTCGGTCCTCGGGGCCAATCCTTCTTCCGAAGGTACGGATCCATTTTGCCGACTTCCCTTACCTACATTGATGCCATCGACGAGCGGCTGTACATCTTGGAGACCTGCTGCGGATGGTGGGTACGGACCGACTCGAGAGCTGCGAAAACCGGACCCGGATTTTCCAAGTCCGCCGAAAGCCGAAAGCGCACCAGACGCCTCCCGAGCCGCAGTGCTCTACAGGTACCTTTTCCGTATCTCCGGACGAGCTAATTCCACGGACACGGTCCTTTACGAAGAAGAGAGAACTCTTCCCGGGGCTCTCGGCGACGTCTCCGGCCTCACTTGCGTCACCGCGGTTTCGCCCGAGGAGCGACGAGACGTGAATATATATATATATATATATATATATATATATATATATATATATATATATATATATATATATCTTAGGAGGCACGATGGAGTACTGGATAGCGGCTTGGATTGTGGAATCGGAGAGCCGAGCTAGAAATCCAGTTGAATCCATTACATTCACTTGGGAAATGTGTAAATTCACTTCTTCTCCGCCCAGATATGGGTAAATAGCAGAACAGACTGGGTTCTATAGCGTTGGATGGCAACTGGTCTAGGAGAAGGACAACTCTGAATTCAAAACCTGCGGAGCGCCTTTTGAGGACCCTGTGACACGTAGTGCACAAAGTCTCTGCATTAGGCCTTTCAAAAAGTGTGGATGCTTCTGAACAAATCTTTCACCACTATAATCAAATATGATGTGCTGCTGTCGGGCTGTTAATTTCCAAGGAACTGATCTGCTTGACCCTCATACATTGAATTCGACGTGAGACTCGAATATATATATATATATATATATATATATATATATATATATTTATTAGAGACATTTTTTATGTTTAACGTTCTTTTTATAGATATAAGTATTTAAGTAAATGCTCTGTTTATAATAAACAGTATTAAATAACATTTACCGGCCTGAATGTCCGAGAAATTTTCATAGAAAATATTCGTCCTTTGACAGGATTCGAACCTGCATCCTATACGGAACCGCCATTTAGCCGTTTATAAGCAGTAAATTCGACCTTGCCAACCGAACGCTCCTTTGTGGCCGAATCGGTTAGGCACGCCCGGACATTCAGGCCGGTAAATGTTATTTAATACTATATATATATATATATATATATATATATATATATATATATATATATATATATATATATATATATATATATATATACGTGTCAATAAATAATATAGACAAGTGTTGTCTATTTATTTTATGTAAATTTTAGGCATTTAAAACAACATGCCTGCCCGCAAACACAATTCCGTAAAATACTTGTCGAAAACACAATTATACTTCGACATGAAAACAATAGACAAAAACTAAAAATCCTTGAAGCATTATACATCAAACAGTTGAAACCCAACCTAAACAAAATCAATTATGGCATCTCTACAAATATTCTTAAATGTCTATAATTGGTAACAGAAGCCATTGGTTTATACCAACGACTTTCGATTCATACTTCTCCAATTCACTCTCGTGTGGTCATGTGTGACGTCATGAGATGCGGTGCGATTTTCGTTTCTAGCGTCTTATATGCGACAACACTTGTCTATACTATTTAATGAAACGTGTATGAATGAAAAGATGCTGCCTAAATACATACATAAAGCCTATGTAAATATAAAAGTGGACAGTGTGGCCAGCACCCAGATTAATTATAATTCATATATATTATTAATTAAGCCTTTAGACCAAATAGAATCATGATGAGAAATGACATAATTCTAAATTTTCGCACACGCCCGTGTCTTTTCTCAATGATAAATAAAATGACGTGGTTTAAAAGTACTATCGTTGATAATACGTCTGTACAGGACCGCGTGTAGGTTAAGTGTTGTTGAATTGGAAATATATGCTCTTTATTTGCTGCTAGAAGAATGTTCAACTACAAGAACAAAGCAAACTCTAGTTGTGTCCAACCAGAGATGAAAAGAAAACAAACGAGACCGATATTATATATATATATATATATATATATATATATATATATATATATATATATATATATATATATATATGTCAACAGATATATGTATTAAACAACAAATTTACAAGTGAGAAAGACGTCAACATTTGTGTTTGCGTGTGAACGTAAATAGTTTGTATTTTGGTGAATGTTCGTACGTACGTGTATGTGTGTATAATGTTCACGGTGTCTCCCACAAATGGGAAACGCTATCTTTTGCGAGAGCTTACATTGTAGGTGTCCTCTGAAATGAAGAAATGAAAAAGAGGACGAGGCAAGAAGTTGCTCAGTATTCATAGTGTACGGTGAGTGACCCCTAGGGAAGAATTATGGAATGTAGGAGGAGGTAACTCCGACACGTTTGCAAGTTTACCTTCGGAGTTTATTACACATTACGTTGCATGGGAAATTCTTCTAGTCTAGATTATTTAAATATAAAACTGTCTTTTAATTCTGTATTTCTACAGTAAAATGACACAGACTTTCTTGTTAAGATTATTTTGGAAATAACAAATTTCGCCATTAAACATAATGGAATTTCTAGCGATATTTTACCATTCTTTACCCTTTTCAAATATTCAAGATTTCTGGCTTCAATTCTAAGTATTTATACTAATTTGATTAATATATGATTTGTAGTTGATGAAATATCCAAATTTATTTCTTTCGTCTCCTCAACATGGTCTTAATTTTCATTCTTGGAAGCTGATGGCAGATCACTTTCTATATTTACATCCAAAAAAATTATTAAAATCTAGCACTGTGTAAAAACAAAAAAATGAAAAAAAAAACAAAAAACGTTCAATTGTCCTAAAATGAGGAAAAAATTCAGATTTTTATTTGCTGTTTAAATATCAAAAACAAGATATTTGAAACGCATTCTCCGAGAACGGAAAGACTTAAAGCCGTATCTTCTGAAGAAAAATAAATTGTAATATATGTTCAAAGTTATCAAATGAAATTTGTTACAAGAGAAAAAATGACCCGCTTGGATTTAGTTCAAAAGAAACAGGGGAACAAAGCAAATTGGAATGACTAATTAAATTTTAACAAGAACAACTCTGTCCTTTGATGAATTTTTGCATGAGAAGGAATATCAAAGCATTTCCAGGATTTCTGTTTTTTTTTAATCGGAGCTGTATCTAATTTCTAATAAATTACATGTACAAGTTGATCTGATTAATTTCATGTACAATGATTCTGCGTAAATGCTGACAATTCAAGTAAAAATACAACAAATGTAACACGATTTTAAAAATCAATCAATCAATCAATCAATCAATCAATCTATCTGTCTATCTATCCATTCTGTTCCAGTCTTGTTTCATCTGTTTGTACAAGTTCGATTTATATCTATCTCTTTATTCCACTTTAGTCTAGTCTATCGGTGCATGATTTCGATTTAAGTCTGTTAATTATTTATTTATCTATCTATCGACTCTATTCTATTCGTACACGTATTTCGAGATCAGATTTTCATATCTATCTATCTATCTATCTATCTATCTATCTATCTATCGTATTCTAGTCGAACATATCTTTCGGTTAAATCTGCTCACATATATCTATTTACCTACTGTATGCTATTCTTGTCTAGTCAAGCCTATTCCTATATGTATTTCGATTTAAGTCTGTTCATATCTATCTATCTATCTATCTATCTATCTATTAGGTTGGTGCAAAAATAATGTCGTTTTCTCACATATGTTACTATGTGAGAAAACGACATTATTTTTGCACCAACCTAATATCTATCTAGGTTTGGTTGAGGCTGAAATTAGTATTTCAATAACTAAATATCGGTTTACATTCCTTTCTTTTATGACTATAGTGTCCTTTTTGTTAATTGTATACCAATCTCTTGCCGTATGTAACTTAAAATATTATATACATCTTATCTTCAATAAGAAAAGACAAAAGATGCATTTGCTTTTTCTGCAAGTTCAACCTTGCACAAAATGCTTCTGAAACTACTGCGAATGTTAACAAAAGAGTGAGTAAAGGATGCAAATTTTATCGGAGAGTGCGGTGCTGGTTTCTGAAGTTCCCCGGTGTGGATACGGGTCTTCAAAATGAAGTCGTAGACAATGTCCATCTGCAGTTAACAATGCTCATTTGAAAACAAGAGCCGAAAAATAAAACTACGACAGATTGTTAGAGAAATGTCTCAGATAATGGGTGCTAGTATTTCAACAATATCGGACCATCTCAAGAAAATTGACCAAGTGAAAAATTCTATAAATGGCTTCCGCTTGAACTTCAATGAGTTAGATGTTTTGAAAGGTTTTCGATGCTTCACCTGTGATTGCTGATGCGATATCGATCCTTTATGACAATCATAAAGGACTATCTCAAAACCTTGATCATAACGAAGAAGGCAAAGATTTTACAAAACCGAAACTGGGCCAAAAGAAGATTATAGTGAGCCTCCAGTGTTTCGCCATTGGTGTTATCGATCAAAATTTTCTGGAATCTTACAAGACTATCACGGCCAAAGTTTACTCTCAGTAACTGTATGAAATACGCATATGCAAAATGCAACGATCCGATTTAATCGGCGAGATCCAATTCTGCTTCATGAAAGTCTCGGCCCCATTTTACCAGGACGACACTGCAGTAGTTCATCGGCTTTGAATACGAGGATTTGACATATCCACAATGTTCTTCTCATTTATCGCCCACTAAATACCATTTGTTCAAGTACATTGACATTTTTAAGTCAAAAGACATTCCGTTACAATAAAAATGCGGTAACTTTATTTTTATCGTAAATAAACTTGTAACTCGATGGTGAAAATATATAGATGTTCAGTGTTCCTATTTTCACTGTTTTAAATACTGTTTATATAAATTAATCCTGGGATACATAATAAGTCTAGAATTAGACATTATTTTCTATACAAACTCGTATATCAATCTATTCTTATCTATTTAGATAAATACGCCTTGGCGTGAGGTAAGTCTTAGTGAAGCCATGATGAATCAATTACTACTGCGTCCTGAGTTCGATTGTCACTTCCTGCTAAAATTCAACATTAAATAATCTAAAAATATCCACAAATGTTGAAATCAAACAAGTTCACCGAACTTCCCTCAACATAAAATTTACTTTTAATTTTTAATTCCTCATTTTCATTGATCACTTTAATTTGAAATCTCGTTTTATTTTATTAATTTTATAATTGTGAATAATTTCTGCCAAAATATCTTGTGAATTATGTCATTCTATTAAAGTTTACTCGCTTTTGGCCAAATGAATTTACGATATTTAAAAAAAAAATCACTTGTTTACTATGGGTTTGTTTTTAGATGTACAGGGGTTAATGGATAAATTTTCGTCTAAATAACGCAAAAATGAAAATAACAATGGCATCTCATTTTAACAGATATATTTACCAAAATTACTCAAAAGCATCTTGCACTACTAAAGTGTAAATATATTAAATAAAATCGCTATTGGCTTCAACCACGGCTTCCAGAAGACATAGAAATCTCCTGCAATACTTTTAGATTCTCCCCTTGTTTATGTTGGTGAATGCTGTCATGATCCTTGCTTTCAGTTCATTTTTGGTCTTCCAAGGCATTATGTAGTTATTCGTTCAACTGTGCCCCACAAATAATAAACAAAGGGGTTTCAGTCTGGGGAGTTAGATGGCCAGATGTAAGTGGTAATGTTGTCACAAAAATAGACTGACAGCCATGTCTGTGTTCTCCTGCTTGAGTTGCATGGGCAGTTACCTATTGCAAGACATAGGGTCTTCCAGCAGCCAGCCTCTTGACGCAAGGCAGTATTACCTTCTCAAGGCACTTGATGTTAGCTTCTGTGTTGAGGTCTTCACCAAAATATTCAAGAGTTCTATTCTCATCAGAACAATCATATTGAATTTTCCACATACTGTAACTTCATAATGACCTTTAGCCTCCTCCAATTCTTTTCGAATCCTATGCACTGCCTTCAGATTGACTCTGAAATTTTCGTACTGAAGATTCCGGCATGAATGCCAAACAGTAAAGTGTACTGTTTCCTCGTTTCTGTCAGAATGATTTACGTCATAGTGCTCTTTTTTCCCCTGATAGTGCCCACCTGACCCTACTATACTAAATTAGGTAAAAATGGTATATGTAGTTGAAATCTTGCTGGATATTTAGATTTTAGCATTACATAACCCATCGAAGTTGATATATCATTAAACAAAATCAAAAAAGCAATGATCCCTATTTACAGTAAAATTACCAAAAATGCAAATTTACATTAAAATTACCAACAATACCTCTGTATAACAAAAGGGCCAATAGTACATACTTAAAGGAAAATATCCAAACATACATTTTATCTGTAGTTGAAGGCATACAATTGATCTAAAAATATACTTGGTTGAAGCCATAAAATTGTGTTCAAAATATTTCGATCGCGGCATTAAATAACCCATATGCCGCTAAATAAAATCAACCAACCAACCTGTAGTTTAAATGTTAGACATTTTATTAAATTTTAGCAATTCATAATTATTAATAAAAGGGAAATTGTTTAGCTCGCTATCGTTCCGGAAAGTTGAATAGGAAAACTAAATTAAAATTTCCGCTGCCTTTATTGCGCTAAATTTCGCTGAAATGACCATGGGGAAGTTTTCAATTCATCTGTTTTTAGCCCAACTGTGTGTTAACTACAGACTTTTTCGTATCAGGCGGTACTCAGTGTAGAAGGAGGTCAAATCTAAATTATGTTTTTATTGCATTTTACATCCAAAGAAATCACAAAATTTGGTAGATAGAAAGGGGTATTGTGTAATGGGATTGGTAAATAAGATTTTATTTATTTGCGTGTGTTGGCTATAGGATAAATATAGTTTAGTGTAAAGAGTCTAACGGCAGGAAGTTGACTACTGATCACGTGTCGTAAAGGAACCTTAAAACAAGACAATTTAAATACATAAATAAATAAATGGAAAACAAAGTGCTTACAATCTTATGAATCCAATTCTGTTAAATGTGGTTTCACTTTCAATGCAAACTCTAGAAGCCTTGTCATTTTTTAAGCATGGCACTCCAAGAGAGAGTGGGCGTTATAGACGATTCACTGTGAAAACTCTTAAAATGATCACATAGCTTGAGTGCTTGTGTAGTAATCCTTTATGCCACACCTTGTCAAGGACGTAAAATATATATAACGCAATCCTCCTTGGGATATATTTGTTGTCTAGCACCTCACTTAATCTATGAATAATGGTAGTTAGGATATCAGAGAGAAACCGAGCCGCTCGAAACCCATACAGTTTGTCGCTCAAGATGTTTTCGCTATTGAGAAGACCAACAACCTTCTTGGTGATTATAGCTTAAAAAAGATTACATATGGCACTGTGGAGTTTGGTGGGTCTATAATTTGATGGGGATGGGCGCTTAACCGTATACTTAAAAAGTAGGCATAAACTTGATATTTTAAACAGACTTGGGAAGGATTACTCCTTCAAGTAGTGGTTAAATAATTTCGCTAACATCAAGGATAGCTATTAAGGTCAATCACTGGAATTTTATCTGCAGACTTCTTAGGTCCAAGACTTTTGATAGGACTTGAAATTTACTAGGCTGCAATACAATATTACTGATACTGGGCTCATTGCGACGGGGGAATTCAGGAAAGGGATGACTTTTGTTACCCAAAGTTGATTTAATCGCAAATATCGTGGCTTAGAGATTTGTTATATCTGACGAGGATGAAATGACCATTTATAGTATTAGGTACAGACGATTAGACTCTATTTAGAATTTGGTTAGGGACCTTCCAGAAATCCCGGAATTCTTTGCTTTCAAACTTTCCATGGACTGCTTGTGCATAGCGAGACTTTGCATTTTTTAGAAATCTCTTGCAATGATTGATGGAAGTTCTGAATTTCACAGGTGTCTTACTAAAGCGTTCTCTGTGATAGATATTGTAGAAGTTATTACAGCGAGCTATGTCTGTACCTCATTCAGGAACCGGCACTGGGTGTTCAGTATTTACTGGAATTATTTCTGTGGTATAAAAATCACAATTCCAGAAAGGATCTATACCGAGATGAAGGCAGCAATTTTGAAATCAGTGTGTTTGATGAAGACTGAGAGAGGAGATTCAGCCAGGTAATATCTGAAGCTGATCCAATCGGTTTTCGTGTAGTTGTTCTATGGAATGGCATATCAGGGATGTTTTGGTTTGGTGTCATGTTTGACTCTGATTAGTGAAAGATCTGAATTGATCAGGGATGGAAGGGATGTCAGAAAGAGGTCAAGGAGGTTAAATAAGTGTCCTTTTGTATCGGAAATAGGCATGGATTCTTTGATATTTGTTATTCCGTAGGCGACGATGAAGTCTCTGCAGTATCCTTCGTCTTTATCAGTTTGATTTGACTGGACAAAGCAGTCTTTGTGATGTATATTGGAGTCACCACAAATATGAACGCTAGCTGAGGGATTTTTACTGGTTATATTTTCAATCATGTAAGATATTCAGTCGAACATTACAGTTTTCATTATTTCGAGGATGATACAGAAAATAATGAAAATGGTACTGTGGATAAATGGCACGCAGAAGGACATATACTGGAGATCAGCGGCGTCGTTATTTTGTGTGTCCTCTATAGTAAAACACGGCCTTAATATAGGCATCGATTCCGTGACTCTGGAGATGTTGATTCACATGTTTAGCTATTTGGGACGAGCAATCCGTTACTATAAGAACGAAGTGTATTATATTTGCTGCTAGCTAAAATTACCCGTCTTTACAAAAAGTTACGTTGCTATCTTTTTTATACATTTAACAGATACTTTGCTTTTTATATTTAGTTGAGCCGGCTCCAATATTGGAGTTTCATGGGAATTTGAAATTCACACACTGTCCCCAAACCCACATGTATAGGTTTCAGATCAGTTCCCAGGAAACCAACAGCCTGAAAATATACTTTAAGTAAGTTCAAAATTACTCGCCTGATTCTATGCCTAGGATCATTAAGGTGTATGTACACTTTGCGGAAAATAATATGTAATAGAGAATTTTAAAATGTTTTCGGGCATCAGAATGCCGACAGAATAAATATAACACGTCCAAAAAAAAAAAAAAAAAAAAAAATCTATGTCTGATTCAATATCTCATGATTTTTGGTTTGACGTGACTAAAAATTCCGAGAGGAAAGCAGTGGAAAATGGAGAAACGTATGCAATGTTCATTATTAGGTGATAAATTAATAAATTGAGATGAGATTTGATACGATTAGCTTAGAAACCATCTAATAAAAAAAAAACCCTGAATTTCAGAATATGAAAATTTCCTTCATTGTCATTTATTGTCGCAACAGGGAAAGACACAAATCTAAGGCGCGGATATTGGTTTAAATGGCTTCCAACTAAAGATCTTCCATTCGCTCTGCGGCAAAGAAGGAAAACACACGTTCTTCCATCTGTACACTTCCGTTTTCACTACATTAATATCTTCCGTTTTTACCAACTGGAAAACTTCCGTTTTTACCAACTGGACTGCTTCCTTTTTTACTATCTGAATAGCTTCCGTTTATATAACCTGAACATATTCCGAGTTTACCAACTGAACAACTGTTTTTACCGCTTGAACACCTTCTGTTTTTACCACCAAAACAGCTTCCGTTTTACCACCTGAACAGCTTCTGTTTTTACCAACTGAAAATCTTTCGTTTTTGCCACCTGAAAAGCTTTTGTTTTTACCAACTGAACACTTTCCGTTCTACTGCATAAGGTGTTGGCAGGCAGCAATGTAAAGACATTCTCTAATGCGTTATGAAGAAACGATACTGGAATGAGTCCAAAAATCTGTCAGCAACAACGTGATCTCATATGTAGTTGGGGATTAATAAAATAAGTTAGAGAATTGCGCTGAAGAGAATGGTAAAAATAATCACGAAGAGTTTTGACGTCTATCTGTACCCCAGGGTAAAAAGTCATTGATTAAATAGAGCAATCGGGCCGTATATGATGACGTCACTACTCTAAGGTGAGACGACGGAGAACCGTTAGCATTAGAATGGTGAGTCTGCTTCAGGTAACAGGAGTTCGAATCTGAATAAGTGTCAGGCTTGCATATCATATTATTTAAGATTCCAAATCAGTTTTGACAGGTCAATATCCAAATACATATTTATGGGAATATTTTAAATAAAATGTATATTCTTCTTCCAAGTTTTATTGCATTGCTGTTGGATACGAGCCTTTATCAAAACATTTAACTGAGATGTGAAGTAATGTAATTTGCTTTTAGAAAGATTTTGATCATATTACGTTGACATAGTTTTTTTTTTCTAGATGTGTGGGCGGTTTTTAGTACAATCGTTTGTATCACATATAATTAGCATCGATGGTCAGTGCTTGTCGTAATGGAGGGACTTGCGTAGTGAATGTCTCTGAAAACGAAGCTGTCGGGTTTTCTAAGCTCGTGGTAAGGCCAGCTTTGGCGGAGAAGACAAATACAAGACAAATGCGAACAATGTCAAAACTCCGAAGTTGGACAAGCAGTGGCAGTCCATTGCATTTTCATTATTGGATACTGCCTGTATCATTACATATGTGACGCGGAGGAAAACAATGAATTCATGTGTGTTGTTTATTTGCACTTGTTTTGCTTGTGATTTTTATCACCTCCAACTAAATCTTGCAAAGTCAAACAGCAATACACAATGGATGAAGGGAGCAGGTATTGGTGAAACTGGAAGCTTCTAGTCTTGTGCCTGTACATTGGCGGATAATTTAGTCATCAATACCTGAATCATAAACGATCAGTACAGAAGAAATTTAATTATTGCATAAGAGATAAAGCCGATGGTATTAGCACCATTTTGAATTCCTCTTTTTTTCTCCTAATGGTGGTATTTAAATACTACCGTCTTGTAATTTCTATTTCAATTCCTTTCTATTTTAAACGAAATAATATTATTTGATTTTTACATCGGACTCGTAGAGGTTTCCGCCAGGTGATGAAAGCCACACGAAAAACATAAAGACAACCATATTCTGAAGCAATGTCAATTTGTAATTTACACTGGCTATATTATTCAATATATGAAATTTTCCAATCAACAGTCCCACCTGAGGCATATGCAAAACGTATTTTGTTGAGGCAGAAACTTTCCTGGAAATAGTGCCGAGTGGGCCAACTATTAAAGGGCAAAATTTAGCCGAGTTTCCTACCAGGTCTACGTACCTCTGTATTTTCACCCATTTTTTTTCACTGTATTTTAAGGTCATAGTCATACCTGTTCTTGCGCACAAGTGTGCGGCAGAACAATTTCACTTCGAGCGCTTCTCTGTCAAGATCGTCTTATCCCACCTGATTTTCATTTGCTCTTATCTTTTTCGTTCATTTCTTACCCTGCTATTCCATCTATTCACATGGAATTTCAATCAATATCTCCCTTTACGATTAAAGTCTGGTTAATCCCCTTCCAATGAAACGTTCACCAAATCCTCTCCTTCAGATCCAAGTGTTTATAATGATTGTACTTGTGATCTCAAATTTTAATTCGTCCCTATGCGTTCACAGGTTTAACCCTTTTCTCCTCTTACAATCTCATGTCTTCTTGCAATCTATGGTTCTTCAATTGAGGATCTTAGAATCGTATCACACCATACAAATATCCATAATTACAGCCTTTACAATTCAACATTACACAATTTCTCTTCATGTGATCTTAGTTTATTTTCATTTCGTCTTACTGATCACGGGGTTTATTCAGTTCTTATTCGTGGCATTTTCAAATGACATCGACACAAAAAAAAAAAAAATACGCCATACCAAGAAATAATATGTGCAATCAAATTTCTTGAAATCAAATAGAAAGATTCTTAATTTAGTAGATTAGGAAAATTATATTAGCTTTAATGCCAAACACGTTCTTGGTACGATGGGTAAATTGTCGTCATTTTATTTATTTATTTTTTAAATTTTGAGCATATGCGTGATTTTTTTTTGACTTTATCGACTTCGCAATACAATAGGGTTAGTTGGGTACTGTCTGAGAAAAAGAGCATCATGAGGCAATTCACGCAGCCCCCCAAAATAAAATCTCTAATACGAACATTTCGGTGTGTTTATCTGTCAATCTGAGGGCAGTACAGAGGATTCTAATAGAGTTGGAAGAGTCTAATGGTGATTACGAATTTGCGGTAGTGCGGAAATGTTACGG
>OZ010578.1:20300826-20338326 GCA_963932145.1 Acanthosepion lycidas | reverse complement strand
AATTAATTTAAGCAAATACTTTAGTTTCCTTTCTTTCACCATCAGGTCAGTTTTAGACCCACTGGAGTGACAGTGTGTAATCGATTTCTACTTTTTCCTAAGATTAAGTCGTTTGCAGTGGTGGACAGTAGTATGAATCTATTTTGGGTGTGTATGATGAAATCTGTTTGGTCTTGAAAAATATTTGCGTCATCCGTGATTACACCAGATTTCCCAGACACTATTGTATCGACATTCGATTAGTTGCCCTACGGCTATTGTCTGCGATGGACGTTACTCCAAATATATGGGTAAGATCCTCAAAGGGTACAACTAACAAGTAAATTCTAGTATAATAAAACCAATAACGGATTTCTCTATTACGTAAACCAGTTTGTGCATATAGCATAAAATCAAGCACTTCTCAAATCTATATTCTTGTATGCGAAATGTCATCAGCCGTTGTAATAATACGGGCTCATGATCATATCACGTTTAAATAGTATTTATCTCCCATTCAAACAAGTTAAGCAACATGAGCCTGGTCATTATCTAGATGTTTGACCGCATGGAAATACCAGCGGTATTTTTCAACGCTCCCATGTTGCAACCGAATGTGTCACAAGGTCAGTTTAAAGTGGGTTTAAAGCGGTACCGTGGAAAATTTGCTTATAGAGATCAGAAAGGTATGGATCCGCTTCTTGTCTCCACAACTATGTCTTAAATAACAGAACTTGCATCGGAAAATCATTATTGTCATCAAAGATTTTTAAAAAAAATTTTACTCGAATGAAAAATAATCATTCTTTTAAGAAAGAAAGTATATTTCGGCTTAAATAACGTACAAAGCGTTGTCTATATTTCGGAGATGTTGTCCTCATCTTCGTTTTCATATTCACGGCGTTTCGGCAGTTGTACGTTCCGGCCTTCTTCAGGTAAATGGAATTTAAAATTGCCAGTTTGAAATAAGAGAAGATGAGGAAAAACAGACCAATGTAAATAGTGTAAAAAAAAAGTTGATAAGCATTATATATATATATATATATATATATATATATATATATATATATATATATATATATATATATATATATATAAACAAAAAGTTGATAAGCATTATATATATATATATATATATATATATATATATATATATATTATAAGTTAATAGACTTAAAATATGGTTTTTCGCTACACAGTTCCAACCATGTTTCAAAAATGGAAGCTAAAATACCCTAATTTAATTTTGTACTTAAATTAAAGACATCACTTTCATTTCATCCTCAAGCGAATTTTCCTTCGCTTGAGGATGACATGAAAGTGATGTTGTTCCCCTCACAGTAATATGATTGGCTGGTGTCAGCCACAGACTGATGTGGATGTACAGGACGACGCCTATTCACTACGCCTATTGTCTTCGCCTATTGCCTACGCCTATTGCCTACCACTACGTCAAGGACCAGTCCATTACAGTTACCTGCTAGATTGCCCCTACAGTAGTTACAGTAGTCCGAAACCATTTTGCTACTTCAAACAAGTATCTCCCTTTCCGGGACATATCAGCAAATTTATGTGAATAAAACTCAGTGATGCGTTATTTATGAGAATAGATTCAAAAACTAATCTATTTCTGTTAGAAGTTATTATCCAACCTTGGTTTCATTATTTCTATGTAAGCTCAATGAAGACCTTTATTTAGAGAAATTAAAACAAATATTCCTCAGTGTTATACTAAATTTCCATTTTATTAACTGAATTTTCATTCTACTTTTCAAATGAATAAAAAAAGAAAAGGTAATGATATTAAAATTACATGTTTAAGGACGAATTTGGTGGGGCTTTCTTTCTTATTGAATTTATATTCAAACTGTATTAGTTTATATCATCTATCGATTTACTGTAGGAAGCAATTTGCTTAATTTTTTTCCTTTTTTTCTTTTCTGCGCGTCCTTTAGAGATTACCTACGTTTCAATCATAATACCATGAAGAATAAAGTAAGCACGTAAAGAAAAGAAATTCGAATCTATATTACGTCTGTTTTGATTTCAACAAAATTGTTTTGCTTGGATCTATTCTCTGTTCGACAGTTTCTTATTTTCCTCTGCGACCATCATCACTGCCATTGCACACAAATGAAAATTGTAGATACAAAAGACTGTTAATTCAGTCTGCTAATATCTTATTTCGATTCAATCAGAGGACAATGGAAAACATTCGGAAAAAGTTGGCTGTGGCTAATGGTGATTATGAAGGTGTTTTGTTAGATCACTAGTGATGGCGACGTTATGTCTCCATACATCTTCTCACAAAGCCTCAGACCCAACACGGAGGTCTACATCAAGGGCCTTCAGGAGGCAGTACTGCCTGGGTCAAGAGGGTGGCTGTTGGAAGAAACTATATCTGGCAGCAAAACTCTGCACCATGCCACATATGCATAAGAAGTTAGTTATGACTCTCAGACAATTTATGCTAACTTGTCACCCCTTATATCTGGTCACCCAACTCCCCAGACTGAAACTCCCGTCATTATTATATGTGGGGCACAGTTGAACAAGAGACCAACAAAACTCTTGTAACACCAAAGATGAAATAAAGGCAATTCGCCAATAAGCAGACCGTCCAGAAGAGTTACATGAGATTTCAAAGACGTCTGAAGGCTGTCGTTGAAACTAATTTTATTGAATATGTTTATTCTTTCCTTGTTCTAGAAGTTTTTGTGTAATTTTGTAATATATCTGTTAAAATGAGTTGCCATTGTTATTTTCATTTTTGTGTAATTGATGCGAGAATTTATTCGTATTAAACTGTAGTTGTGTAGAGAAAATAAAATGTTGTTTAATAAATAAACAGAGCATCTACTCAAGTCCGGGTATTAGCTAACAATCTCGCTTCAACTATTAATAATATGTCGGATTAAAGAATTAAAAGACCCTTAATTGTTTTAAATATGTATGTCGTTATGTACTTGACACATTAAGAGCATACCCGTTTTTGAAATAGTCACTGGCTTTTTACTTTAGAAAGAAGTTTAATTCGTCTATCGGCCTATACACTTAAGAAATCTTAATAATGAAAACAAACATTCTGTCAGGGTTCGAATTTGCGTCTTTCTTTGTAGGAGACACCGCTTCTTCATACGCCATGCTTCAAAGCACCCGGCCGTACTAAATGAACAGACCGATAAAATTCTATTTTCCAGTTAAAAAGTAAGCATATTTCTCCGTTCAGGTTATTTTTCTCGAAAGCCCATATCTTCTCATTGTTGTATCCGAAAGGTAAAAGTTAATTTAAGAGCAGTGTTTCTTGCATCTATCCCCTTGCGCACTCGATAAATATTAATAAAATAAACATGTTCTACAGTATGGTCTGAACTTATGTAACCCTTTGTAGGAGAAACCTCCATTTGATCCCGCGTGACAGAGAGAGTGAACAAATCATAAATTTTCATTTTTTTCCCTTTTAAGGAATGTAAATTTCTTTGTACAGGTCAATCTTTATGAAATTACACAGACAATATGCGTTTATTTTTTTTTATTCTTTTTCTCTAATTTCTCACTCGAATGATTTTTGTGAAGAAACTCTCCAAAAAATGCATGTTTTTTTTTTCTACAGTCTTTTCTAACATATTCTAGTCCTTACCAGGACCATTAATGTTATCACAGAGAAAGGTTTTATTACCTTCATGCTGATATTTTTTAGTTCCATTGCATTTCTAATTTCTGGTTGAAATATGCCTGATTCATATAAAAGTCACGTTATGTGTAGAATTTTAGAAGAAATTAAAATTAATCTACTAGATTTCACCGAGATTGACAACATCTGAGGAAAAAGATAATAATTATTTATATGCATTTTAAAATTCCCTCCTCTGTGATAAAGGATTTTGTATTTATATTCGGATTAATATTAATTTTGTATATTCTGAGGCTTTATTTTACTTTGCGTGATTTATATTATTTGAGTATTATCTACTCATATAATATTCATGCTAATACATGAATTTTCGTTGTTTTTTATGTGATGATTGATTTGTGTGTGAATTTCAATTAGTTTCGATAAGAGCCAAGGTAATTTATGATCAATATAGTAATTTAACGTTTTTATTTGATTATTATTATTATTATTATTATTATTATTATTATTATTATTTTTATTTTTATTTTATTTTTATTTTATATTCTTTGATTTCTGTTGTATACTCATTTCTTTCCGGGTCCCAACCAGAGAGCTAAGGTCAGAAATGGCATCATGACATTTTCCACTGAGCAATTAAAAAACACACACACATGTGCTTCACATAGATGAAGCCATTCGTAAGCAGTTGCCTGTACTCGTGAGAACAGTCCTTTGTATTTCGTTAAGGCATAGGCAGCCAGAAATCCCTTAAATGAGTCTACTGGAATCTTTTCCAATCAATCCGTGGCTCCAACTACAAGAGGAATAGTTGATTTTCTCATGCGATTTCAAGGTTCTTGTAATTTGTTAGCTTCAAAGATACATTGCAGTCTGCAGGGACTACCTTATCAATATTTGGCAATTTTTTCGTTTGCGGTCCCTAATAAGGATGTCTGGCCGATTAGCTTTGATTGTTCTGTCTCTGTGTATTGTGAAGACCCGTAAAATTGTTACAGGTCTTATCTCCTTAACCGGGTCTTGGTGATGTTCATACCAATTATTATTATTATTATTATTATTATTATTATTATTATTATTATTATTATTATTATTATTATTATTATTATTTCTTGTGATTTCTGGTGTGCACTTATTTCTTTCCTAGTCCCGACCAGAGACCTCAGGTCAGAAGTGACATCATGACCTTTTTCCCTAAGCAATTTTGAAGAAAAGAAAATCTCCCCAGCCCGCCAAGAATAGAAATGAACACAATACGGAGTGCTAGAGAAAAGCAATAATAAAAACAAAATTGTAATATGAGCTCTGGTAAATAATGTTTACTGAGCTATTAGACTTATAAGTTCCAAAAGTTCATACACTGATGTCTGCAAGAAGACATGGCCCAGTGGATAAAAGCGCTTAATGAATCTAGTGACGTTATTCAAAGAGTTGTGAAGTTGTGAGTTCAATACCTGGCTACCTGTAGTGGTGTACAAAAAAATTGAAGAGATGTCTGGAAGAGGCGTTACACGTGGAACTAGTTATCAGTTTTCGAATGAGTTTGAAATTTCAATAACTTGAAGAAGGCCGATGCTTACAACGGCCGAAACGTCGTAAATATGACAATAAATATGAGGACAACGATGTAAATATTGGACAAAGTTCTTACTGTCTGGGCGGTAATTATCAAGGCAATTTTTGGTATCTGTCAAATGCACTTATTATGACTGTTTTTATTCTTGTTTTCATTTTCCACATTTTTTTTTCAATTTCGATTCCCAGTTCTTTATAATTCAATTTTTTTCCCAAAATTCCTTGGTTTCTATGTCACCTGGCAAATGTCAATTAGTAGGCAGATTTTTTCTTTACGGTTTTTTTTGTTGCCAATAATGTCCGGTTTATTTACTTCAAACTTCCTGTCTTTAAAGATGGTATAATCCCATGGAAATGTGATTTCTTCTATTTCTGTGACAGGTATTGCGGGATATTCATAACAGTGTTTGATAGTATATTTTCCAAAGAGTTTTCATATTGTCCTGTTTAAATAATGTCCTTTCGTGACGATATTTAGATTTATTTGGCGCAAGTACAAAACATTCTGAGATTAGATTGTCTATGGATTCCTGATACTTGTCACAGAACCTAGTTCCACACTATTATGTATGATATTTACCTTAAAATTCCTTGTGAAAACACTCTGGTCTTGCGCTGAAAAAATAAAGCCTTACGTTTCAGCCTTTAATCCAGACACTCTTAACCATCAATGACTGTTAACTTTATCAACAACGGCTTTATTAGTACGTTCTGGATATTGTCTTGCCAGCGTTGTTTAGTCTGTTCAAGAACTTTATTTTGGCTTTCTTTTTCATATTTTTTTTCTGCAACAGTTGGTTCCTGGGTTCTGTTTTGGTTTTCAACAGAATCTACTCATGTAAATTCCGTTTGTATTTCCAACCTTCTTTCATAATTGAATTTTCTCTTTCTGTTATTCGGGCTCTTTGACTAATTGTACCATCAAGTCTTTTGTTCTTTCTTGCATGTTAGTAAGCTAATAGTTGTTATTGCATTACTCGATCTGAATAAAACCTCTTCCACGTTCTTTACGGGGTATGTATAGACGGTCTGCATCGGCCTTTGGATGATGCATGTTATCCTTAGAAATAAGCTTTCTTGTCTTAAAATCCATTCATTTGATATAATTTTGAGTCCAGTTCCAGTTTTCGAAACTATATTCGACCACTGGGATTGTAAGGCTATTAATGGCATAATCCTATTCTGAAACTTCAGTACAGTTCTTAATATCAGTCGCACACTTCTATAGTATTCTTTTTACACTATTTCTTTCAATTTTGTTTATAGTAAATTCTTTCACATTCGAGATACTTATAAGCTTCTTCTTGCTCTAAAGATTTGATTGTTTCCCCAGCGTCTAAGATAATAGAGAAGGTTTGTTGTAGTATTCCTCGTAAAATTGTGACACATTTCTCCAAACCAAATTCAATTCCAAAGTCATCACTGATTTCAGGAGACTTTTAAGCTCACTGTCATTCCTAGCAAACATCATTAAGTCATCCATGTAAAACTGATGGCTTATTTTCTTTTGAGATATCTCATAGCCATATTCCGTCCTATTAAGTTTGCTAGTTAATGTTATTAGGGATCTACAAGATGGTAAGTGAGACAAAGAGTCACCGTGAAATATTCTTCCATTGATGTTTATTTCACCAGATTCCATTTACATGATTGAGGTAAAGTTTTGTTTTCCATATCGACATACTTTGTTTGATGAAATTGATGACGACGGTTGATACCTTCTAATGTTGAAAAACTTTAAGATCTAGTAATGGAGTACACTATCAAATGTCTTCTGGTAATGCGGTAATGAGTATCTTTTTTTTTATTGAAGCAGTTTCCCATGATCATCATATTAATAATTAATTGATTTTTGTATCCATAAGAGCCATGTTTGCACCCTTTTTGTTCAAGTGATAGTATGTCGAAGAATCAAGAAGGATTATTATTAGTAATAGTATTAATATTTCATTTCCTTTGATTTCTAGTGTGTACTCATTTCTTTCCAGATCCCAACCAGAGATCTAAGGTCAGAAATCGTATCATGACATTTTCCACTGGGCAAGTAAAAATTAAAAAAAAATACAACACACATAGATAAAGTCCGTTGTAAGCTGTTGGCTGAAATGGGGGTGGGGGACATTTTTTTTATTCCTCTTAAGCATGGGCTTCCAAGAATCCCTTCAATAAGTCTATTGGAATCTTTTCCAATCAATCCGAGGGCTCCAACTACAACAGGGATTGTTGATGTTCTCATGTATCACATTTTTTGAAATTTCGATTTCAAAGTCCTTGTATTTTTATAGCTTTTTGAAGATATTCAAAGATACATTGTGATCTGCAGGGACTGCTATATCAATAAGGAGGTACATTTTGTCTTTGCGGTCTCTAATAACGATGTCTGGATTGCTCTGCCTGTGTGCATTGTGAAGACCCGTAAAATTGTTACAGGCATCATCTCCATAACCGGGTCTGGGTGGTGTTCATATCAATTATTATTATTATTATTATTATTATTATTATTATTATTATTATTATTATTATTATTATTATTAATACAGATACAGTTTTCCAAACAACACACGGATGCTGAAACAACATTGATTTAATTTTGAGATCTCGCGTTTTTTTCAAAATGATAGTTGGATTTAAAATCTAGTTATGAATTGTAATCATTTATATTACAATAAAACTTATTTAAAATTTAAAATTTATATATTTCATGATTTGTTTCACCCTTATGATTTCTACAATTGCGTTAATGGTTTCTTTAAAATTTACAGTTGGTTATCTACAATATCTATTTTGAGGTTTTCATTATTAAACATCGTTCATATATCAGGTTGAATTGTAAAGTGTTTATCAAGTTTTATTTCCAGGATTGTATTTACTATAGAATTTTAATTTCTGTTTTATGTTGCTGTCAAAACTGGAGCACTGATAGTAGCGCAGTCCTAGGTTAAGAAATCTATTTAGATTTTTGATAAGTTTCTAATTGAAGCGATTAATAATGTTGCATTTATATTTTTCCTTAATTGTTGAGCTGATATTATGTTGAGATTGTGTAATTGAAACGAAAGAGAAAATCACCTAACTCGAAAAAGAGTCCGTGTTTTTGTGCATGGTCTGCCGAATAAAAATTAAAGAAAATAGCAAAAACCTTCAACTATACGTTTCAAAAAAATTATGCTAATGTTCTTTCTTCCAGTGAATGGCGTGGCCAATCAGAAAGATCGATCAGTTAATAAAGGCCGTTTGTTTTGTTTTTTTTTTTTTTTTGCTTGCTGGCAGAACGATCTTTTTGAGCTTGGTGGACAAACGTGCGATTCTGCTGTTGAGAAGTGAAGGTGAGATTTCTGACCCCGTTTTTTCATTACTAAGTTGGACCTGCTGGACCGAACGACAGATTTTCGATAGTACTTTGAATTGGCTACAAGTGTCGCGGGCAAGAGAGAGACAAAAGAACCCGACTGTAGGCATTTATCGTGAAATAAGTTACAGTGTAACCCGGATATAAGAGAGTTGTCGGGACCGGAGAAGAAGTCTCTTATATCCGGATTTCTCTTATATCAGGGTTTGGTCTATTTTGTTTAGGTAAGTATGGCTCTAATTTGGGACCAGAGAAAATCTCTCTTATATCCGTGTTTCTCTTATATCCGGGTCCTTATATCCGAGTTACACTGTACTTTCTTTCCCTGCTACCTGTAATCAGTTTTTGATTGGGATATCTATTTGTATTGTTTCAATTTAAAATGTCCACTTCCAAATTCTATGCAGACGGAGTACATACCTCGGCTCCACTACTTTAAACTTCATCATCGCTACCACATGCAAATCATTCACATAGTATGCCATTGATATAATGTTCCACTCCAACAGCTTCTTACGGATATTTCCCGATCACTACAATATTAAGATTAAATGATCTTGAGTTAAACATTTTCTTCTTCAAATATCCTAATAAACTTTGCCTTTACGTGGAGTGCATCTTAGGCCTTTTACTTTAAGCACACAAGAGGTTACAAAGAGTGAGCAAGATTGAAGAGGGGTGTTTGACGAAAGGATAGACAAGGACGCGGATCAGGATCAAGGCATCACATGATGTCGATTGAGATTACGTTTGAATATTTGAGGGAAGCAAACAGAAGGAAGGGAGTTCCGCTGTCGGGAAGAAAGGGAGGAGAAGCTCTTAGAGTAGAAGCGGCCGTTACATTTAATTGTGTCAACATTGAAAGGGTGGGACCGAGATGCCAAACAAGTAGCACGCTTGAATTCAATTCTGATGAGTTTACGGAGAGTGAGAGCAAGAATAAAGATGGCTGTCTGAGAAAAAGAACGACGGGGATCAACATCACGGCATCCGAAGATGTCGTTTGTCATTACATTTGAATATTTGACTATCATGGAATCATGTAGGAGGAAAGAAGTTCTACTCTCGGAAAGTGAGAGAAAAGAAGCTCTTAGATTAGAAGAGGCGGTTTTATTTAACTGTTTCGACATTGAAAGGGTGGCACCGAGATGCCAAACTAGTAGCACGCTTGAATTCATGCAGTTGGGGTACCAATGAAAGTAACTCGTCAGAGCAGTTGCTATGAAAATCTTTATAGAAAAGACAGAGGGAAGCCACATAAAGTCTGTGAGAAAGTGACTGTAGACGAGATGCCAGATCAAGACTTATCACATTGCATATCCTCTCTGGATTTTGTCGAGTACTTCGAGATGAACAGCGGGGGCGCGAGACGTGAACATTTTTTTTTTAATAAGAGCTCTGAAAGTATTCTATATAACTGGCATATATATGTGTTTGTTTAGATATTTCTTTGAGACGATGTTAAAATATAGTGTTTCAGTTGTCGATTTCTAAAGTAGGCAGTTGCTATCCAATTGACAGACAGCTTTATGCAAGAAAAACTTTCGATTTCATAATTCAACCTTTATTCGGCTCTATGTAAGCATAAACAGTGTTTTGCTAGCGCAAGCTAATAACATTTCGGCCTACGTTTTGAACATAAACATGTGCAGATGACCCTACTCTATCCTATCGTAGTTATTTGGTCCGGCTATTTGTTTGCATTGCCGTTGATCTGACAAAATGATTGATTAATATGCCTTTATTTGAGAAATCGTTAATGTTGATGTTTCATAACTTCAGGCATTAGAAACAAGCATCTGAATATAGCAGAGAGATTAACAGCCGGGCATGCATTCCTCTTGCAATCAGGCCATTTCTCATGAGTTGCTCTGTGTTCTTTCATTGTAGAATATTTATATTATCCGAGTTGAGATTCCAATAGCACAAAGAGAAAACAGGAAATTGAATGTATCAATTTTCAAGTGAAGATAAACAGACTTCCTTGAAAATCGGCATTGTTCTAATATGACCTGGAACACTCTCTAGTGATACTGGTAAAAACATTACAGAATTATGGAAGCCATCGAACAGGCTACAAGTTTTAAGCATATTAATTTCATTTTGTTTTATTCTCTCGGCAATGGACAGACATCCCTATCGATAAAGTATTCACCAGATAATAATAATAGATATTATTCCAACAGCGGTAGAACCTTAGACCCCTTTAAAGCATTTATATTTAGATCTGTAATTTTTCCTTATTATTTTCATGAACATTCTGAAAAGTCTCCTTATGGGATCACTATCATATCTCTAGTATGTTCTTATTAATTTCGACCTAAATCTGAAACCATCTCCCCTTCAATGTCAGCCATTTTTATTATAGGGTTATGCAGACTGGGCAAGCCCTCAGTCATTCAAAGACGTCTCACTATAAATTGAATAAAACCAAGTATATATATATATATATATATATATATATATATATATATATATATATATATATATATATATATATTCTTTTTTAAAAATATGATTCCATCACAACACATAAATTTGTCTCAAACTGAAACTAAAGTTGTAAATTTAATTATAAAAATTAAACCCAGTCTCCAGAGTTTCGTTCCATTGTCAAGCGATGTTAGGAATAACTTTTTAATAAATTTACTTAATTTATAAGCGCAAATAATTTCAATATTTTGAGTTGTTAAGATTAAGGGAAATTCAATCTACTTAGATTAGTGGTGGATGGGTTTTAATTTCCCTAGACAACTTATGTATCCAATATATGTTACTTAGTCAGGTTAAGTTTAGGTGGGGTGGTGGTGCCTACTCACAAATATAGCCATCCGTTATTAAGCGTGTCGTAGGGTTGTCATTGATAAAAATTTTATTTATCATATTTTTAAATATAAACATTTTCTAAAAGGGTCATTTAAATTTGAGTAAGTCATATTTTTAATATTTAAATCTTAATACAGATTTAAAGTGCAATACATCCTAATAACTAATAGACTATACGGTATTTTTACAAATAAATAAATTATAATTTAATTACTAATTAATGATTAAGTATAGATATGTATGTTTCATCTCTCTCCTTTTTTGGTTAATTTTTATTCTTAATATCACTTGAAAATGCAGCGAAACTCTTGATGTTAAGTTTAATTTTTATAATTAAATTTGCCACTTTAGTTTCAGTTTTCAAACATAGAAATTTCTGTGTTGCGACGGAATCATATTTTTGAAAAAGAAAATAATTATAATATTATGATCTACTGTTTGGATCGAGCACTGTTTTTTTAAAAAATACAAATAATAATAATTGCTAAGAACACAGGATTATAAATCTTACTGTTTTTTTTTCTTATTAGTTATATAGATAATGTTGATGGTCAGAGTTGAATTTGAATCAGACTAGGAAACAGTAGTAAAAAAGTGATCAATACACGTGTGGAAATAAAATAAAATAAATGTATAAATAACATGTAGAGCTTTTAACTTTTTAAAAAAATCGCTGTTTAGTAGAATATTCGTCTCTTTAAGAATTACCATTCAGGCCAGTCAATGGAAGGACACAAGAGAGCGCATGTCTTCGTTCCACAAGATCAACAATAAAAAAATATGTATTTATATAATATGACATTAAAATCTTTTAGCAATCAACACTCGACAAAAGGTTTGCTGGAGGCTTTTCATTTTGCCAAAATCTTTGTATGGTTCGTTTGATCGTACTAAGATTTCTGAATTAATAGGCCTACTTATTTTATAGGAAATTAATAAGATCATTCATATAGACAACCATGGTCTATATAGGGATGACGGCCTGATGATTTCACCAAACAACAGAAGAACTAATGACACAAATTAGTAAAGTGTTTTTCAAGCTCTTTAAAATCCTCGACATTGAAATAGATGTCGATATAAATAAAAAAAAATTGTTAACGACCTGGACGTAGAATTGAACCTCAACGACCTGGACGTTGAATTGTCTCCCCGTACATGAAACCTAACGCAATGTTAAGATAAGTAAATATTAGATCTAACAACCCTTCGAATATAATTAAACATATCCCCAAAGGAATAGTCTAGGTTATCCAGGAACTTTTCTTGTAGAACAATTTTGAGAAAAAAAAAAAAAAAAAAGAAAGAATATGAGATGAATTTAAAGGTAGAAGACCACAAACTAAACTACAATATAAAATTCAACAAAAGAAACAACATTTGAAAAAGAATTCGAGGAAAAGAAAAAAAAAATATTTGGCTTAACCCTTTTTTTACTTAGAGTTAAAAAGTAAAATATGTAAATTATTTTTCAAGTGGCTTCGAAACACTTCCCAGAAATTTCAGAGTTACCTAAGATATTCAATAAAATACGTTTAAATTAAGCTACAGTTGCACTAGTAATTTAGATAATATAATTAATAGACAAGACACGAGAAATCTTAAAATTAGCGTGCAACAAAATAACACTAGTAATTTATGTAACTGCAGAAATAAGTTTAGATATCCATTAGATGTAGCTTGTATAACAGAAACCATAATTTATAAAGCAGAAGTAACTAAAATAAAAAGTATATGGTAGGTAGGTGCAAAAATAATGACGTAATAATGTCGTTTTTTTACATATTTTTTAACGTCAAAAACGACATTATTACGTCATTATTTTTGCACCAACTTAATAGGTTGTACCGAAGATCCTTTTAAGCGCAGATGGTACAACAACAGATCTTCATTTAAGCTACGGAATCTTAGATACTCCGCCATACTTATTAGCAATATGTGGAATTTGATGAAAAAAAAACAGGGATCTGTTCATAAGGTGAAATATTTATAAAAAAGTTAAACCCATACAGCATTCACACCCACATTTTCAACATGAGAATTTAGCAAATATGATTTTTCCAGATCCCAAAATCTTTTAAACCAGAAATCCGAAAACTTAAGTCTTTGCCTTCATAAAAAAAAAAAAAAAATTATTAAGTGAATATGAGGCTGGATAAAAAAATTAATTTCAAACCCCACTGTAATATTTAAATAGGTTTGCTTTTCCTCACCACTCTTCCTTATATTTACGTTACAGTTGCTTTTCTTTTCTTTATACATTTAAGATACACTTGGTTTCCTCTTCTTTTTTCTTATTCTCCTCACCCTTCTTCTCTTCCTTCTTATACCACACTCCTTTCTATAATACTCACCGTTATACGTTTGTTCGTCGTTCGGTTGTTTATTTATTTTTAAAAAAATAACAATATAGCATTGTTTTTTGTTTTTTTTTGTTTTTCGTATTTAAAAAAAACAAACCATTTGATGGTCAGTTGATAGAAATCGCCTGACACGGCCGTGATGTCAAAACCAAGTTCGCGTATTCCACTAACCTCCAAACTTTTATATATATATATATATATATATATATATATATATATATATATATATATATATATATATATATATATTTATATATATATATATATATATATATATATATATATATATATATATGCCTATTACGACACAGGAACTGTTCAACACTCCGCTGTTACTCAGCCACCCGTCTTATTCAGTAATCGCTTGCCAATTTCGAACCGAATACATTATTCAATTCACCGGGTAGGAAATAACTCAGTTATATCTTTCTATTTTAATCTTCCTTTCGTTGTCAATTGTGTGTTTTGCACGAACAGCCTAGATTAAAATCACTAACAATAATTTACTATATACACTTAGCCAATGGCAACTAGACTATAGGCCTGTAAATTTAGATCTGACAATAGTACGCCATCTTTAGGCCAGAAATAAATGATTTACAAAAGTAGGATCAACGCGGATAAAAAAAGTTTCTTTAGATATATTAGGAAAATATATCTAAGAAAATGCAACTACAGAGAAAAAATATTCTTGGTGAATTAACAAGCAATTCAATTATATTTATCTTGAAGATTTCTGTCTTAATTTCTGGTAAATAATATTAATTTCAAAATTTCCAATCTCACATTTCGAAGATATTATCATCGTTTACATTATTTACATGCAGGCTATTGTTCTCATCTTTATTATTTTATCATATTTCGGTTATATATTTATAGAGTTATCTGAAACCGACAGTTCTCCACAGAGATTTTTCCAAGTGGACTAGAGTTGAGTGGACATGCATATCGATATATATGCATATATATATATATATATATATATATATATATATATATATACTTGCATATCAATATATATGCATATATATATATATATATATATATATATATATATATATATATATATATATGCATACATACATATATATATATACATGCATATCGATATATATGCATACATATATATATATATATATATATATATATATATATATATATTTATATACACACATATCGATATCTATATCTATATCTATATATATATATATATATATATATATATATATATATATATATATATATATATATGTACCTGTATGGACATAAATATATATACTCCTCTTTCCCGTCGATTCGACGGATGAGGGTCAAGCAGATCATTTCCTAGGAACCTACAGTAGCGCATATTTGATTATAATCGTGAAGTTTTGGTGCAGAACCATCCACACTTTTTGAAGGGCTCAATATACAAACCTGGGGCATTACGAGCCACTAGGTCCCCAAATGACCCTCAGCAGGTATTGAATTCAGATCTGTCCTTCTCTTAGACAGTTTGTCATATATATATATATATATATATATATATATATATATATATATATATATATATATATATATATATATATTTGTTGAGAATTTAAACCGATTGACATTTAAGTATTCATTTCAGAATTTTCTACATGTGTACAAAAGTTAATATTCATTTAAAAAAAATTATAATCAATCATTTCGAGCACATTTTTTCGGGTCCCTGTTTACGTGGGTCAGGATTTAAACTTCGTCATGCAAAATAATTGGTTTCAGGTTACTTATCTAATGCTTCATTCTTACGTGTGAACTTCTTTATCTGATATTTTTCTGTCGGCTTTTGGCATCACACGAATAAAGCTTACATTGTGTAAGTCTTACATAATATTTGCATTTACTTTGCATTTTAATTCTTTTAGCAGATATTTTATATATATATATATTATGTATATATATATATTTTTATATTATATATATATATATAAATAAATACAATACCTTATCACAGAAATATAGAAATTATATTTATTTATTTTCCTCTGCCAGCCTGAATATTTGAGAGCGATGAAAGAAAAATATGCACTTTTCGGAGGGTTGGATCCTGTACCCACCTAGGCAGAGGGAAACAGTCGTCAGACTCAATCGACACGACCAAAAAGCAGCCTTGCTGATCAAGTAAAGTTCTAACAGTGATTTTAAGCGAAATACTTCTTGTCATTGATTCCTTCATCCGACATATTTTTTTTTTATCTCTTTAATCTTTATTTGAGTGGACGCTCCGTTTATTTATAAAACAGTTTCGCGTCAAGAAACTAATTTTTATAGGGAAGGTTGTTCGGCGCTTCCATATTAACTTTTCTACTATGTCTGTTTTTACAGCAATAATAAAAATAATTTTAATTCTCAACTTCTTTATATTTCGTACATGTAAGCTGATAACTGAAATTGTAGTTAATAGAATTCCGGTTTCTTTTTCATAAAACGCTTTCTACACATGTACATAATTTCCATCTTGTTCGAATACGCAGCATTCGACCTTCATAATTCTGCCAAGATATGGTCGAATAAATGGACTGCCTTCTTCTGTATGTTGTGACGCTTCAGGAAGTGGGAAGTCATGGCTCTACACAACTTCTCATTTAATATAGGACTTGTCAATGTTTTTTCTTTGTACTATCGCTTCCAAAATTTAATATGCTATCTATTTACACATGCTTGTTAATTATGTTACTGGCTTCTCCCCACTGTCTCAGCAACTTACACTATGTCCTGTGAGTGTTAAATTTTCCAAGCATTCTTCCTTCATGATGCAACATAAATATGTTAACTGTCTCTTTTAGATTGTAATTATTAGTATCATTTTCGTTTCCATTTTCCGTAAAACTTGATCGTTGATTTCATGCTCTCTCCACGGTATTCTTATCATCCTTCTGTAGAACAGTATATTTGATGTCTCGAGTCTCCTCTTCGTATGAATAATCGTGAAAATTCATCATTTCAGAGATTCAGGCAAAAATTCATTTTAGTAAATCAAATCCGATTCTTAAAATGCAGGCTAATAGCTGGGTTGGAATCATTGATAGATGGGTTGGGGTTGGTTTTTATGATTTATCAATTCCACCCAGTGTTGGATCATTCTGTCAGTTATCTATCATGGTGATGGATTGTTTTCTTTCTTCAGTGGGATTAAAGGCCTCGTTTGCAAAGAATCTTTGTTGGCTGGATTGACAAGATTATTTATTTTCGACGAGAGTTTTTTTTTTTTTATTTAGGCGAAAGGAATGTTTTCGAGGCTGGACGAAGATTTGGAGTGTCAGTTAATCTTGTTGCTCGTGATGTGTAAATAAAATACGAAAAAGGAAAAATGACTCAGCCGCATAATGTAAAGTGTGGAAATAAAAGGAGAGCTACGAAATTTGACTGTGATCAATAGTAACCGATTTTCACACGCACTTGCATATATATATATATATATATATATATATATATATATATATATATATATATATATATATATCATATCAGTGGTCAGTATATATATATATATATATATATATATATCAGTGGTCAGTATATATATATATATATATATATATATATATATATATATATATCATATTAGTGGTCAGTATTATATATATATATATCATATTAGTGGTCAGTATATATATATATATGTATATACATACATATATATATAATATTAGTGGTCAGTATATATATATATATATATATCATATTAGTTGTCAGTATATATATATATATATATATATATATATATATATATATATTTATATATATATGTATCATATCAGTGGTCAGTATATATATATATATATATATCATATAAGAGGTCAGTATATATATATATATATATGTATATACATACATATATATATAATATTAGTGGTCAGTATATATATATATATATATATATATATATATATATATCATATTAGTGGTCAGTATATGTATATATATCATAATAGTGGTCAGTATATATATAAAGAAGAAAAAGAAAAAGAAGGAAAGGAAAAAAGAGAAAGAAAAGAAAGAAAAAAAGAGCCAGTTTATTAGGGAACAGACAACTTAACTTAGGTGATAACGGGTGGCCACCCACGAGAAATACCATTTGAAAGTGTTATTTTGATAATGGAAGACACTGGTGAGGGTTCTGTCGGCCATTGTTTTGGGGCTGGCTGGCAGGGTCCAGGTTAATACATTGTTTTGTTTAGATAGATAAAAAATTAACTGTGTCTTTGTGACAAGCAGATTGTCGGGGGTGGTGGGGTTTCCCCGCGAGGAAAATTTTAAAGATAAAGTCACCTACGAGAAGAGACATTTGAAAATGTTGTTTTGATAAATGAAGAATGGTGAAAATTCTTATGGCCATTGTCATAAAGCTAATTGACAAACACCAGGTGGTTACAGAGTTTTAAATCGATAAATGTTTACTTGTGTCATGATGCTGTCTGAAAACAATTTAATAGGTCATCTGTTGACCACACACAAAGAGAGTCATCTCTAGGTTGGGTCTTTGTCGATGGGAGGTGTCATTGAGAGAAAACACATCTGGGCTGTGTTGGAATTTGAATATGACAGCGAAACAATATTTCGTTGGCGCCGAAGAATGAGTGTGTCTGGTTGACTAGCCTCTTGGTGCTGGCGAAAATCTGATTGAAGAATTCCATATGCCGTGACGTTAGGATAAGAATTGAGATTGTCACTCTACGTGTCGTATTGTCTTCTTGGCGACCAGAGAAGAAGAGAGAAACAAAAGAAGGAAAAGAAAAAGATAATTTTTTTTTCTTTGAACAAAATATATATTTTTTTAAGAACAAGGCTAGTCTAGTCACGCACACACTGTTGATCGACCATTGGTTGAACGCTAACCAGCCAGGCGGAGGTGATCATGTGACGCAAGGAGGCAGCCGCAGAGAGTTTAAGTATGAGGGATTACTACGAAGAAGTGGGAAGGTGTCCATATGAAAATAAGAGAAGGTGGGAGTAAGAGAAGACTTTCAAAAATGGAAATAATGAATTTACCCTGACCGAAAACAAAAGAAGGGGTTTATGGATTTAGACTTATCAAGGAACCTCAAACACCAACGAGCCCACCCCCGGTTTTGAATCGGCGTCCATATAAGCAAATTCGCAGCGAGCGAAAAGCAGTTCGGCAGTCCGAGAGTTTAGTTAGTTTTGAGTTGGAGAGTTGGAGAGACAGTTCCAGTTGAGAGCTCTGAAGACCCACCACGAAGAGCTGACCAAGATTCGCGCAACTTCCGAACACATCTTCTAACCAAGAACAATTTTTTTTTGAAGAACGACTTAGACTCACACCACCAAAATAAGCTTTGTGAATTTCGTCTGAAAACCACCTGTCACAATCCATATAGCGGGTCAGGAGATAGACGCATTCCTATGTATCCAGCAACCAGATATAAAGTATTGTTATCCTTTTTTTTATACCATTTTCGACTTATTATTTTCTTTTCTTTTGCCCGTACTTGTGCGATACCGCCTTCATTCGAACTCAAGCTTGCAGTACGGCCCCAACGCTGATTGATTTCGTCTGCCTAAGATCAATTCACAACGTGGGTAGGCAGACTGGAGATCAAAGTAGTTACTTCGGTAACCAGACGTTGGAAGCGAGTTGGGAACGACGAGGCTGATATCGAATCTAACCAGATTCCCATCCGAATCACTTAAAGGTTAGATCATCACAATTGGCGCCCCGACCAGGATAAGACCCGGGATCGGCTGGCGTCACAATTTGACGTAACGGTTGGATGTCACATGATCAAGATATTTATTGGAGTCAGAAGTTGGAAAATGGTGTCTAAATGATAAGGAAAGATCGCCTGTATTAATATAGTCATCTTTTACTGAGAAGTCAATTGAACGTATCCACTTTTGTGTTAGAGAGGTATGCAATATCCTGGAGTTGTTTGACATGACATAATTACACGCCTTACTCGAATTGATGTCAAATTGGGATATGAGGAGCCCAATTTTATACGATATCTATTAATAGTTTCACATTAATGGATCCAATTGTGATATCCTCATACGTATAAAAGTTTCGGGGGGGTGATCTTTGTGATTCCATAGTGTATTAATGCACGGTATATCACTTTGCTCTGAGGGACACATCTGAATGAGTATCTTAATTTCGGGGAAATGGTACGCTATTCTCAACATTTCAGCCTTTGCCTTCACACATGTTTTCTTATGTTTCATTTCCTTTACAGTTTCTTCACTTCTTCGTCACTAGGTTTGTTGCTATTTACGTTTGGAGTCGAAGTGTAAGTATAGACTACATGTTGGTGTATAATCTGTTTCTGCTGGGGTTACGGCTACAACAGTTTGAAACCACAGTTCTAGTACTATCGCCGAAGTTAAACAACGTCGAGCCTGGTCAGTACCGAGATGGGTTATCGCTTGGGAATACAAAGTGTTGTAAGTTTGGATGTGCCACGTAATGGATAATGGCTTGAAATTTTTAAATAGAGAGCCAACTTCAAATTCCAGTTGGTTTCGTTATATACACTTACGCGGAAATACCGTTGGGAAAGGTTATGTATCCACCTATTGTGCATCAGCTATGGGTTAATGAGTAAAATTTGTATCTCTAACAGGGTTAGAATCAACCCCCTCAAAACATCTTATAATGTAAAATATTTTCTGGCATTAAATATCCAACAAAGGGCTGATAAGACGTAACAATGAATCAATCAATATTTCCGCTGGAATATTGAATATATTTCGGTCAGGGTTGACATGTGAATCGAAGACTGAGTTGAGTAGAATGAACAAATAGGGATATATCTGACAAAGACAGAAAGACATTTAGAAAGAAAGAACGTGTAAGAAATAAAAAAAAAAAATATTATTGTTCCAACTATCGTTCATCTTTTGAAGGGGTTTGGTGGCTGAGATATTTGCGTTTTTTTAGTGGATATTGGCGCTGTTGATTCGTGTTTTTTATGGCTGGGTTGTAAGCTAGAAAGCAGATAATCGTGTAATTTTTTTCTCCTACCCTACTGAAACTGATGCAATGCATTTCTATACACCGCAATTTATCCTTTGTCAAGTTAAATACCTTGATCGGCTGAAATCAGATAAATCATAGATCTGTTGAACGGAGTTAAAAACGTATTGATCTTTTGCTCGATAAAAGGCTGCCAGGTGACAGTTTAAGAGAATCTACCTTCCTGTGCCTCACTCTTAGCGAAACTTAAATACGCTTCTCTTTCTGATAATGAAGGTTAGCAATCGTTGAAATTTTGTGACCGATTTCATTTTCCGAGCCAAACATCGGGCACAGCGTTTCACTCAATAGAGATGTCCACAAGAAGACAAAATTACAAGATCAACAATTTGTCTGATTTATTTCGATAACACATCGAAAAGACCCACAGAAATCTCTAGGCAGAGAATTATCACATCAGAATACTACACGACAATTGCAGATGTAATTTTCCTTAGCATTATCTAGGTTACTTTGGGGTCGTCATAAATATTTCATTTGCTATTGCTGTTATTGCAAGATTCGCATTGTATCCCTAATTCAAGCTACAGTAACATTTTCTCTTAATAGCCGTATCTATAGAGAGCGGCAAAGAATTCTTGTATTATAAAAATATATCTGCGACAGCTATTTCAAAGACATTTTCTAAAATTAGCCTTACCTGAAGCATTAAGATTTTTCTAATTTAGAACATGCAAGAAAAGTTCCGTTAATTTTTTTAGACACGTATGAACTCTAAAAAATAACCAAAGTATTAGAAACAAAGAAAAAAGTACTTAAATGCTATGTAGTATCAGTCCTCCTATATGGCAGTGAGAGCTGGACAATCACCTCACGGAGGAAGAAGGGACTTGAAGCAATAGAAATATGGATACACAGAAGGATGCTGAGAATATCATGGACTAAACATGACAGTTTAAAAACGGACTAAAAGACAAAGTTTAAAACATATCTCAACAAGAAAGGACACTTGTACTTCAGATTAGAAAAAGACAGTGAAACTCTCTATGACACATAATGTAGAAAGAAGGTTTATAAAATTGACACTCACAGGATATATTGATAATAAAGGAAACCGAAGAAAATTGATGGCAGGTCGGGGTTTAAGAGATATAACAAAAAGACAAAATTTATTAAGAGCTAAAAAAGACAGGAAATTGGGGATTGTCGTGATCGCCAACGACCTGAAATGTAATGGTACATAAAAGAAGATATTGAATCTTTGCCAGGATTCGAACACGCATCTGTTATTCAGCTATATGTGAAAAACACACTCTTCCATGTCCCATCGCCAGGCATCGAAAAGTTATGTACCAAAACTATTATAGACTAAAGCAAATATCGTGTCGCTTTATAATTTTTTAAAACACACAGTGTTTTAGATATCTTCGTTGAATATCGTTTTTTAGTTTGTAATCTCGAAAAAAATATCATTGTCTTATCAAAATAAATTATTAGGTTGGTGAAAAAAATAATGACGTAATAATGTCGTTTTTTGACGTATTTTTAACGTCAAAAAACGACATTATTACGTCATTATTTTTGCACCAACCTAATATTTTAATCATACTAGAACGAGTATTTTAAACTTGTTTGCCAGGAAAAAATTTTATTTGATTACTCTAACTGATATTTGCCAAAAGACTGACTTAAATCATGAAATGAAAATGATCAGATAAATAAAGCGCCTGTTATAGATTATTAGTTGTTCCCGGTAGTCAGTCTAACCATAATTCTGATATAAAAACTTCTACTGTAATTAAAACTGAAAGTAATTTACTAAAACGAACAGTGCTTTAATCGTTATATCACCCACAGTTAATTTTCATCCAGATTCTTACTGTATTTTGCATTTCTTGCCAGGTCGTCTATTATCACAAAGTGGGATATTTAATGACAAAAGTGACAAAAACATGTATTAAAAAAAGAAACTAAATAACCTCGGTCCGACTAGGTACCGAAACATTTATTTAAAATGTAAATTCTCAGTGACCTCTTTCTTTCGCGCGAGCGCGCGTGTAGTCGCATCGACGTAATTATTACTTTACTCTGAAGTGTTGTTATGGACGTGTGTGTGTCTATATGTCTATGTATGAATGTGTGTGTTATTTGTATGCGAATTGTTAACAGATAGATATGTCTATTACATTTAATGACTATTTTTCTAATGTATTCGTAAATATACATTTTTAAAAGTTATGTGCAGTTTAAGAAGGTAAAATTTAAAAATATAACTTTAAAAAGAAAAATGGAGTCACCAAAATGACTGTAGGAATTGCATATGTAGATGCACGGATACGAAATGCGATTATATCCCTTTGGTTAAGACGAAGTAACCAGACTCACGTAAAGATCTTCGGAGTGACAGAACCTCAGTTGATATTTAGTTCGCGTAGAGGCAAAACCTGTTTGCTCACACCAGTTGCCGATGATAGGTGATAAATATTATCGTGGAGATCAGACGATTGATAACTTGAAGTTTATAGAACATATCACTAATCTCTCCATTGTAACCCTCGGGAAATCACAATTGAGAACATCTTGCTTCTTGATTTTCCACAATGTTTGTTTTATTCATGTTATAATTACACCGTGCAGAGACACCTGAATCCTTCCCACCACAAACTATGGATCGAGAAAGACCGAGTACACGTCGTATCCCTGAAGGCGAAAAACCTATGCTACAGGCTATCGGAAACGATCCCAGCATAAGGACGTGTCAAGAGGACTGCACTGAGGGTACTACAAGAGTAATTACTGTATCCGTACCATTTGTAACGTTTGTTGAATCTTTCGCTCACTTATCACTCATTATGGGAAATTTTTTTACGCTGGATTATTGCACAAACTACCGAAAAGTTAATTGTCTATCCTGTCTTGTTTATGGATCAGGAAACATTTGTAAGAGATGGAATAACAGATTTACACAAACAAAATTTTGGGGTAGATCGTTTGGTAGTTCCATATGTTTTCCCAGCTCGTCTTACAAGGATTTTATTTCCAACACATTTCCAGACCTGCTGCAAAAGGCGGAAATTTCCACATATTATTAGAAATAATTAATTTTTCCTTATGTTTTGCAATGTTAAATATTCTCGATATGAGACATTTTCTGTTTTTGTGTTAGTAATCCGAATGTCTTTCTTATATATATATATATATATATATATATATATATATATATATATATATATATATATATATGATAATTGTGCATTTAGTCAGCAATCTTTCATTCATGCATGTTTCATTAACACGACAGACAAGGTACTACGATTAAGCTTTTTATTTATTTTTTTCTTGTGTTCGAACAAATATTTAATTTTCTGTACACGAAGTGTGTATAAACTGTCCAAATGTTTTATAATTCCAAGCGCTTTTGGTTATACTTTTAGCCATTATCAAGGATGATTTTATTTTTTCAATTTAATTGGGGCTGTGGACTGTGTGTATGTTTTTAGTGATACATAGATATTTTATTTTCCGAACACAATTAACACGTTGTAGCTGTGTTCTTTTTATTAAGTGGCGGTTTTTCCTTTTTTTATTATTAAGGCTGCCATTATTTTAAATCTTTTTTACACATGGATGAGATTATTAGATTTGTATTTTCTACCATTATGTTTCGGATGTATACTGGTACACAGGTATATATATATATTGTGACTTTAAGTATAGTCGTTTCAGAGATAAATATCTTCATGCTTGTAGCCATTTTTGTACAAGTCGATGCTTCTTCAAATTTACTCGGGAAGATTACAACATTACGGACACAAATGGCAGTTGTTTGGAAATTTCTACTGCGATTGCATAGTTATCTTTTTCATGAGATCCATTAATGTTTTTCGGTATCCTTTATTTATTTGTTTATTTAAAGATGTTCACCACGCTGGGCATGACTCATGTGTGTGTTTGTGTGTGTGTTTATGACATATTCATTTATTTCTTCATTTTAAATAACTGTATTTCCCACACGTTTAAAGATTTATTCATCTAATTCTCTTCTTCACTGTACATTTCGAATTGTATATTTTTATTCAATACACATGTGCAACAACTTTATTCGTAATGAAACCATCTCGCGTGTCTGCGACAGTACAACAGACTCTTGTCCCCACTATAATTGACTCACTGGTGTCATGACAAGGAATCACGTGAAACCGATTCTTGTCCGTAAGACGAGATAATTTGAAACGATAAACCTTTTTTTCCAATAACTTCTTTTGTATTATATCTTCTCTGATTAGCAAAAGTCTGAAATTATGAGTCAGTAAATTCAGCAAAAAAATAGAATATGGTGCGTAAGAAATAAATCCTTGCTTTTTGCATGGTCATCTCATTTTAAAGGACAAAATATATTCACGAATAAAAAAAAAGTTTCTTGCCTCGTTAAGAAAAAAAATAAGAAGTGAAAAATGGAAGGAAAGACAGATAGAATGAGGAAAGGAAACGCTGAATGTTGCACATGTAAAAAAATGAAAAAAAATACAGAAGAAAAGAATAAATTATACGAAGATGATGCATTTAAATACGTGTTACATACAGAGAACACTAATGAGGAAAGATATTCTGAAAAATACGAAGAAAGGAATGAAAGTGGAAAGACAAGTTGGAGAGAAAAATTGAAAGTATTAGAAAGACATGCAGAAATAAAAGAGAGAATAAATGAAGGAAAGAAGAAACAACGAAAGAAAATGAAAATAATAAAGAAAGTGAAAAAAAAGAGAAAAATAATGGAAAAAGAATCAAAACTTAACGGACAGAAAATGACATTGAAATGATAACATTAACGGTAATGGCTCCCTTATAAGGAAGAAGCTGGTAAAAACTAGAACAGTTCATCATCAAGAATGATGCCAAGATAGCGAGTAAAAAAAGCATACAAATTTGGTTGAATTAATTAATGCCAAAAAATGTAAATAGGTATTGTTGCCTTAAAAATGCTCAGAATATTTGTCCTGATTCAATATGACTGGATACATACGAAGTTACAATTATTAATATGAACGGATACACTGTTTGAATAGCCTTTCACATCAGAGTATGTTTTTATATAGAGACAATGTGTACACAGGAATCAAGATAGCATGGTGACAATCAGTTTCCTGTTTTAATGCAATCGTCAGACAATTCTCATGAACGAATCGAAGTGTGAAAATGAGTGTTATCATGTAGTGTTGTTTCCTCCGTTCCAATTCCCCTCTCTCTCTCTCTCTATATATATATATATATATATATATATATATATATATATATCATCATATACCCATCTGTCTGACACGAAATATTCTTAATCAAAGTATACTTTATGAGCATTCAATCGACCAAATTTAAATACACTATACTAATTATATATGTTTATATGTACATCTATTTACTGAAACAAATGAGCACTTTCAGTCGATAGATAGATAGATAGATAATAAAGATAAATAGATTATATATATATATATATATATATATATATATATATATATATATATATATATATATAATATATATATGGGTATGTTAAAAGATACATATACGCACATATACTTACACGTATATAGATATATTTCTTTCTCGGCTGTTATAAAATCAGTGCTCAATGTTAAATAACAGAGCTATTAAGTATATATTAGTGATTATACATAATTCCCAACGTTGATAGCACAATTCTGAGTTTCATGCTAACGTGAAATCTTCAGGCGCGTCATACAGACTGGTCGTTAGGTATGAATTTCTCTTTACTCGACGTCAGATATGGGTTAATTAGTAAGGTTTTCATCACTAAATCATGATTATCTAAAAAAATCTTACAATCTAAAATATATATTTCGGCTTTAAGTAACTTGCAAAACAGATCATGAACCTTAAAAAACGTGTTATTAGATAAACCGCTCCATCCCTCACTCTCATATATATATATATATATATATATATATATATATATATATATATATATACGGGTGAGGCATAATGCTGCAATGATTAGGATACATAAAATATCGAGAAACTCCACGTCACCTGAAGATTGCATTCAAGGATGAAACAGACGATCACCACTCTGTGATGAATTCCTTGAATAGGAGTTATAATACGTAGAAATCAGGAAGAAATACAAAGGAACTAGAACAAAAATCAATCAGAAAAGCAGAGAAAAAAATAGAATTTAGAGATATGAGAAAGGAAAAGAATGAAAATAAAAGAAACTGGAATATAAAGAAATAAAAAGAAAGAAAGGAACTGGAATATAATGAAATGAAAAGAAAGAAAGAAACTAGAATATAAAGAAAAGAAAAGAAAGGAACTAGAATACAAAGAAATGAAAAGAAAGAAAGAAACTAGAATATAAAGAAAAGAAAAGAAAGGAACTAGAATACAAAGAAATGAAAAGAAAGAAATGAACTAGAATATAAAGAAAAGAAAAGAAAGGAACTAGAATACAAAGAAATGAAAAGAAAGGAACTAGAAAATAAAGAAATGAAAAGAAAGAAAGGAACTAGAATATAAAGAAAGGAAAAGAAAGGAACTAGAATATTAAGAAATGTAATGGAAGAAAGGAACCAGAATATAAAGAAAAGAAAGAAAGAACTAGAATATAAAGAAATGAAAAGAAAGAAATGAACTAGAATATAAAGAAAAGAAAGGAACTAGAATATAAAGAAATGAAAAGAAAAAAAAGCAACCAAAATTTAAAAAAAAAAAAAAAGGAAAAAATGAAAGGTGTGAGATTTATAATAAAAAATACTGATTTTATTGATTGTTTCGTTTTCATTTTACTTTAAGTCCAATCAAATTTGCAGATTATTTAAATCCTGAAAATATTTCTTTAGCGTGAATGTTTGGAGATAATGATTTACTGATACAACCCAACTGATTAACCTGTAGCTGTGAGAGAATATGTGAATTCATACCTTTCCCAAAATTATTTGCGCCTAAGTGAATAAAATTAACGCGACAGGAATTGAAACACGTCTCTCTGATTTCCGGTTACACCATCCGCACATCCCATTCAGCATCCAAGCTTACAGCTCCTGATATTCCTGAATGGATACACATCAAGCATTGTCGTTATTGCGTGAACCGGTTTTTCAGACTGATATGTCTTAGGTCCGAAAACAATGCTGAATAAATTCGAAAGAAATATCTTCTAAAATAATGACGTAGTTCAAATATTGAAGAAAAAAAAAGAAGCCTTCTGTGTTTTAGAAGTCCGAAGAATGTAAGAAAATAAGGAAGAAGGGATAAAAAAAAGAGAGAGAGAAAGAGACTTTGATGTGAAAGAAGGAATGGATATAGATAGGGTATAGAATTTGAAAGAAAGAAAAAGTAAAGGAAAAGGAGCAAAGGGTTTAGAAATAAAAAGACGAAAAGAAAAAGAAAGGAGAAAATGAAAGATGAAATAGAAATAAAAAGAAATGTTTAGCCAAAAGGATCAAAGATCAAATTTGAATAAAAAACAAAAAACAAAAAAAAAACTATGATGTAGGAAAGTCTTAATAAACAGGGATGCTGAAATGCTAAGAATATTAAGTAAATAGAAAAAGACAAAAAAGAAAACTGTAAAAATAAGGGAAAACGACTTGGGAAAAAAAGGATAGACAGAAAAGTAATAAGCCTGAACGAGACAAGTGGTCGCTTCCAATAAATTGGTCGAATTGGCGTGTAATCGAAATAATTGGACAAAATAATGAGAAGGTTAGCATTAGTTACATATGTTCTTCCAGACAGCGATAAGTACTTCGTGTATATAGCTTTCAGAAACATTGTTTCATGTTTTTTTAGCATTTTCATTGATATTCCAATAATTGGGATTTTTCGCATAATTCACATTTGCATCTTCATCACTCGATATTTGTTGCTAGATTTGCAATTAAGATGACCACTATCGTCAGTTGTATTACGTCTAACAGCAGAGTTAACTTTCGTAGACTCGGATTTTATATATATATATATATATATATATATATATATATATATATATATATATATATATATATATATATATATATATATAAAAGACCACCAATGTACTCTTGAAATGAGCTTATTTTCTCACGAAAATTTCAAAAAACGCAACATCTGTGTATATTTCTGTATTTTTCTATTGTAACTATTTATACTATTATCACATTTGGACAGTTGTCCTGATCATTACTACTATATTCACTGTTGTACGCACCGGCCTTTTTCAGGTGATATACACTGGAATTGAGAACTTATCAAAAAACATGTTGTCTATATATGTTAATTCCCTAACCTAATGAAAATTCGTTTTAATTAATATTTAAAATTATCCGTATTTAATTGGATATACATTCCTCCTTTTTATTTCTACGACCAGAAAAATACTAAATGTTTGCGAGCCTGATATCTGATGACGAAATGATCAGTGGGCGAATGTCTATTTAGAATGTACTACGTAGAACCTTATTTTTATAATAGAATTGGTCTGTCGGCTACGATATTGGCATTACGTGCATGACTGATTTCGAAGGTGACTGTAGAGTCTCATGTAGGAACAGCAAAGACGTCTATCTACATTGGAGACAGGGAAACAGTCCTGGAGGTTTGGAAGCCTTTTCTAATGCCTTTCTTTTTACCCGGGCATCACAGATTCTCACACGTCGGCTTGCCCCAGATATGTCTGTTTTTTCACGCGTCAGAGCAAGCTATTCACTTTGATCCTGTGCAGATTCATCAAACCGCTTGTCGGCTATTCTACCGTTGGTGATATTGGCCTCGATGCAATATTTAGAATATGTCAATGGCCTACAATTCTATCTCTTTTTATTGGAGAGCTTCGCCATCACCTCTGTAATGTTTAATATTAAACTTGAGAATCTGCTGAAAAATAATTGACCCCGAATCTAATCAAACATTCATCCTATTTTATATACCGTGTTATTTGCAACAATGGGTGGTAATGACTCTCCACATTTTCCTGTACTTTGCCTCTCTAAGCAACGTTTATCTCCTTATAACCACTCACAGTTCCCGGTCTGCTATACATAGACATAAACACATTGATATAACTATTTTCTGTTTCGCTTTGCTCCACTCACCCTCAATATGTCTTGCGAGTGTCGAATTCTGCAGTCCGTATTTCCTCATTAGTCCAGAAAATGTCAGCTGTCTATTTATGATTGTAAGTATGGGTATACATTTCGTTATAACTTTCCTTAAAAAATGTGTTCGCTTAAAATATATCCCGACAGGTCTTCTAGGTTAGGTAAATAAGATGAGGCGTGTTGATACAATATAATGCCTTGCGATACGTGTTTAATTTGTTCCAAGACCGACCTTGTAACTCAAAAGACACATATCTCAAATCAATTTTCGCCATTGAAATTAATAAGAATATTTCCGATCCATTCCACTGCTCTTTGCACTTACTTTTTTCGAAGCCAGGGTACCAGTAATGGAATTTTACAAAATAGCAGCAAAAAAGACACAACAAAACAGAGATCATTCCAGAGAAGTGCTGTACATGTGTACTGTTAGGTTGGTGCAAAAATAAGGACGTAATAATGTCATTTTTTGACGGATTTTCTAACGTCAAAAAACGACATTATTACGTCATTATTTTTGCACCAACCTAATACATATGATTAACTGAAACTCGCTCGTTTCTTAAAATTTACCTCGTATCTCAAGGCAAAAATCGGTCAAACTCCGGCTCGTAGCCTAAATTTAGCAATTCGTTTGTCATTACATTCTTACCGCATGTTATTACTGTACTTCGAGATTTCTCCATGCACATGATATTTCTTCCTCCACTATAGACGTAAACTCGAACACTAATAAGGTACAACTAACCAACAATCAATACACGTACCGACACCACCAACTTTCGAAAAATCAACTAGAAATATATTACACATACAGGTACAACATTTGTCAACTTCTTCCCACTATTATCTTTAAGAAAGAGAAGAACAACTACCAAGCAGACAGAAATATACTCATTAAACCCAGGGGTGAACACGCGGGCAAGTACACACATATACCAGCTCACTAACACCACGAGAAAACCAGACAATAACACAGAGCTCATGGAAGCGGAACTTTTTCTTCTATAATTTCTTTGCTAAAATTGATGCATATTAAATTCTTAAAGGTTTTGTATTTGTTTCTTATTCTATCACTGTTTTGTATTTTCCGACATATTTGTTTCAAATTCATATATGATAACAGGAAAACTGTAGTAGTTATTGACACGTTTCGTCCAATGTGGACTTTCTCAAAGAAAATAACGAAATTGTCAGTAACTATTACAAATTTTCCTATTGTCATTTATTTTTATAAATATTGTCTTTTCTACAGGTTAACTCTGAGAAATTTAAATATATATATATATATATATATATATATATATATATATATATATATATATATATATATATATATATATAGAAGAAGAAGAAAAAAGTGATGTAGATAAAAAGAAAAATAATATAAATGAAATCGGCTACATTATATACAATGGACATAAATAAATAACAAAATAAATATATTCTCAGCATCTCTCACTTCTGCGCATGCATAGCTGCATCAAAATAAACCAAATTAGGATGAAACACCTCACACAAAGACTTCCTCCACTATGTCATACATCTTTCTTCTCATATTTGTTCTTGATATATATATATATATATATATATATATATATATATATATATATATATATGTATGTATATATATATATATATATATATATATATATATATATATTGTTATCGTTTTCATATATATACTTATATATATATATATATATATATATATATATATATATATATATATGCATATATACAGAAATACTTTTAACATATATTATTTAAACATAATTTAACAGAAAATGGATGTCTATTATTCTTAAAGATAGTAAGTTTTCTTTAATTGCTTATGAAAATAAAGACCAAAATTGTCCAACATTTGGGTCGGTCCTTGATCTAAGATTAGGGCTCACATGAACCATCTTCAGAGTGGTTATACTGACATTTAAACAAAGATATTCAGCATCTACCTATAGAACAACTCATGATCAGACAATACAGATGTTCATTGTTATATTTAATAATACATGTTTAAATAATAATCTCCTGACCACTACACTAAATTCGTATTATATATATATATATATATATATATATATATATATATATATATATATATATATATATATATATATATATATATATTGTTAGGAAATGGTACCATATAGGCGAATCAAAGTCCGCCAAAGTCAGTCCTCTTTCTTGATACTCAGTCACGAACTCCAAACGACGCACTGGGACCAACGATAAACAAACATAAGATGGGGTTAATCAATTTAATGATACATGTATTTACAACAAATGTACATAATTATCTTAAAAAAACAACAAATGTTCAACTATTATGAAGGATCGGTTGAGACAAATTATCCAATATGCAAATATAAAACGAAATCAATTCAAATCAATCAAAATGTACTCAACTTTGCTTTTCCTTTCTTTATATATATATTTTTTCTTTTATATATATATATATATATATATATATATATATATATATATATAAAGAACTCTTTTGTGAAGTTCTTACAAAATGTTATTTTGAAATAGTAAATTTCTTGATAGTATTACTCTGTTTTTGGGATAGACTGATAAATAATCCTTTCATGCATAAAAAATATCCTTATATGCTTTTCACAAGGTTTCTCTTGCGATAAGCCTAATTTCTCCTAACCTCCAATTCTTTTGGATTGTAAAACACTAGTGAAGGTTGGTAATCTTCTTAGCATATTCCTCTTTTCTCTTCCTTAACAATAGTCCTTACTATCGGATTTTATAAATACAAAATATGAACAGACCCACGATTTCGTCTGTCTTTTCCTTCAATATTCAGGCTGCAAATCCATTGAATTCTATTGATTCAATGACAATGCAAAAATGAGAACAGACCCACGGTTTTGCCTGTCTTTCCATTTAGTGTTCAAACTAATTTCTATCGAACTTTGCTAATTCAATAAGAAACTGGGGCACACAATTTTCGCCCTTTCTCTTCTTTTTTATATTGGTATTCAATCTTCCCTTTATGGGTTTCACAAAATAAAACAGTAAGGTTGGACCCAAAATTTAGTCCACCTTCTCATCTCGACATCTCAACCGCAACTCCTTGTTTTTTGGGGGTTTCTTCCAGCTCGCTGTGATCACGTGATCTTTCTCTCTTTCTTTCTCTCTCTCTCACTCTGGGCTGAAAAAAATCAGAAGGGGAGGAAAATAAAAGAAAGAAGACTTAGTCATCCAACAACTCCTTATCAACAAGTCGCCGTTTTACATTTCTATGTCTTAGGCTAGACGACGTCTAATGTCGACTATCTGATTTCCTAATTCTTCGACATGAAAGAAAGAAAGAAGGAAAAGGCAAAGTTAACTGTATAATATATTTGTTCATTAGTTAATTATATATGTTGTTGTATTATGATCATTGATTATTTAATCATCTACTAGGTTAGGGGTAGCATTACAATATATATATATATATATATATATATGTATGCATATATATATATATATATATATATATGTATATATGTATATATATATATGTATATATATATGTATATATATATATATATATAAACATAACATATATGTATATATGTTTTAATATATATATATATATATATATATATATATATATATATATATATTAAAAATCATAATATAAACATGTTATAACATCACTACAAAAATAGAATTTTTTTTTCAACACTTCTTATGTCTTGACAAGTGATGGTGTTGATTTCAAAATAAAGAGTTTTAAAAAATTCAAAATCAACCAAATCCCCCCTCAATAGGGGAAACATTGTTACATAAAGTATCATGGCCAATTAAAATTCAAGTATATGAGAATTCAAAAGCATTAACAACGGTGTTTAGGTATAATTTATTAATAGGCCAATATTAATATCAGAATAAAATAGAAATCACTATAACTAATTAACTTTTAATTTCACTATATAGTTAATATATAGTTAATAAATAACATTGACGAATTATAAATTTTAAATATAACCATGCAGTAAGTTTAGAATATTACATAATTATAAGAAGTGGAGAAAATATACATATATATTTACGTATTGTTCATAGCTAGATGTTAAATTTTCTCTTTGAGTTTACGCTGAATCAAATAGACTTAATGATCACTATATATTAGATACATTATAGAATTTGAATTTTTATTCTGGATTACTGCACAACAAAACAACATTGTCCCTGTAAGGAACCTTTTCGAACCTTTTGCATAAAATAGGGAGTGTCTTTAATAGAATGTGGTGGAACCTGTTCTTCGTCTCAAAAAGAGCACCGTAATTAATATGAAACTTTTGACTTCTTTGTATTTAAGTAATAGAAAATATTAAATAGCAACGACCTACTCCTTGGTTTCGAAAAATAATTATTTTCTAAAAATAAATAGGATTAAATACACCATCATCACAGATCCGATTGCTTAACTTTTCCAAAACGTGCATAGGAAAAATCAGCGAGCCTGCAAATATGCTGGGAACGCTACAGAGGTCAACCAATGTAGGAATACAAAAGACGCCATCAAATGGTTCTCTAAAATAAAATAAAAATACAAATGAATGCACCTTTGTGCAGTTCGACATCTCCAGTTTCTACCCGTCGACCACTGAAGACCTGCTAGAGGCGGCTATAAACCTAACCAAAAATTATTGCACCATAATTAACAAAAAGATTGACATCATCAATCAAGCCCAGAAACCCATCTTAATAGTTCCATGTGAATGTAAAAGAAAACCCAAACTTCTCCATAACAATGGAAGTTTTCGATTCTGCGGAAGCTTGTGAATTGGTTGGTATATTACTAATATATATTACTGAGATATAATTATGACTGAGTTAGTAATAACACTGGTGTGTACAGAGATGACAGTCATCCTTCCACGTAATACCAACCCACATAAAACAGATCGCCTTAGAAAACAACTTATGATATTCTTCAAGTATCGTGGACGAAACATCACCACCAACACCAATGCCAAAATGATTAACTTTCTGGACGCCACTTCCGACCCCTATCCAAGGAAATATACAATCCATTCCCTGAAGAACTTTACAATCTTAATTCATTTGCAAAGAATCTAACCATCCCCCACGAATTTTAAATAATCTGCACAAATCAGTGCAACATAGGCTCTCTGCTAGTAATAACGATATTTTTGACAAATATCTAACTAAATATGTAGATGCAGTAATAAAGAGCAAACCCAAAGTTAATCTAGAATACTTCAAAATTAATAACAATGACAACGAAACGAATAAACATAGGAAATGCAGCATAATTTGGATTAACCCACCATTTAACTCAACAGAATTGCTCAAAAGGTTTTTTAACAAGAACATCATTAAAATTAGCGACAACTATAAAAAGAGAAACCTTGAGCAGTATATAGCACAGCATAATAATTTAATATTAAGCAAATATTTAAACAAATTCAAAAGTAATAATAGTACCAACAATAATTTTAATAGTCGAAAAAATATTATCTCCCCACTAAATACTAAAGGTGTTATTTACAAAGCTACCATTGAACATAATGGCAAGAATTAATTTTATTTTGATTCTGCTGCTAACCACTGGCAAACCTGGTATTGACATCATAATATGATGTTTACCAATAAGCAATATACAAATACCACGCCACTCTCCAAATTTTTCTGGGAAATTAAGACAGATAAATATATATCTGCAGTAAATTGGCATCTCATCGCTAAAACCGAATATTTTGCCCTCAACAAGGAAAAATGTTGTCTGTGCCTCTTAGGAAAACAAACTATTCTCAAAGACATCGATAATCCTAATCGAATGATTAAGCGTAGTGAGATTATGTCCACATGCATTCATAGGAGCTCTCTTCTTAAATATTAGGTTGGTGCAAAAATAATGACGTAATAATATCGTTTTTTTGACGTATTTTTAACGTCAAAAAACGACATTATTACGTCATTATATTTGCACCAACCTAATAATACGATGCTTGTTAAAACAACCTGACACCTGCTTTAATATTCCCCTACCCTGCCTCTAATATTTTTTCATATTCGGTTGCCTCCCTTGCACCATGCTATAGTTTAACAGTTATATACCTGCGTTTTTTAAAATTTATTTTATTATTTTGTTTTACTTTTCCTTTTCCTTACTTTATAATCATGATAATTACCAGCTTTTTTTTTAATGTGGATCAAAATAATCTTATCAGTTGACTCAATGTATATTAACAGATCAATATCCCTATACAACTTACTAAATACTTTAGTTTATTTTTCAATATTTACCCATCAACATTCTATATTTTGAATTTATTCCCCCAATACTACATTATATTTATAACTAGCAGTAGAACCCGGCGTTGCCCGGGGATGTAACAGTAAGAGATAGATCAAGTATCGACCATCATAAATACTGAAAAATAAAACTGACAAAGATTATTGTTTAAGGTTGACTGACACGCATGTCTTAATTAGTTTTTTGTTTTTTTACGAATTGGTCAAACCCAAACTCAAACAAAAACATTGTTTTCAATCGTTATGAGTCTACCGATTGAATAGAATTTTATTATAAACAATTGTTTTTGTAAACGGAAATTTTGAAGCATTCTGAATGTAAAAATAAACAAAAGTGTGCCAAAAAAAGTGAAGTTTTGTTGAAATCGGTTGAAAAATGTAAGAAATCCGATCCCATATATAAACACACACACACACAAACATAAGTATAACTCGATATGAGTTGTCCCCCCATCGTTGTGGCGACAGAATCCTGTTTTCTAATTGATTTCGTGCCAAAAGAATTTTGTCAGAACCACCGCAAGCTAATTTTACGCAGTCCTGTGAAGTTTTGCTGAAATCGGTTGAAAAATGTAGGAAATCCGATCCAATATATAAACTTACAACTACACACACAAAATCTGCGTTTTATAATAAGTAAGATAATCTTGATCTTTGAATCCACATACAATGTAGCGTTGCTCTCATGAAACCCAGAAATTAAAAAAGAAACAACTCTATTGAACAGTTCATAACTTTTTGTATATTATGAATGGGTAAATCCTGAAACTGAGTTGTCCTGTAAACGTAGGTATATGTGTACTTATTGATATATACTTTATAGGTCTGCTTAACTACATTAAGCAATGTTTTGTCTACGCCATTGATTAAATAAATAGTTATTAACTGACGAGTATGTGTACGTAATCGCTCGCATATCTGGTTGTTCATATCTCTTTATTTAGCTCATTTCCACATACGCACACACACACACACACACGCATACACGAAAACACACACACGCATGCACACACACATATATATATATATTTTAAAAAGAGAGAAATGTAGGATATTTTGACATCAAAAATATATTTAAGCAACTGACAAGTTGATTAATTCTAACTTAAAATTGTGGACAAACATTTCAGAAGTATTACTTTTGATTTTGATATGATTTCGTTTGAGGACATTCGTATGCAAATCAGCCGTTTGTTGACTAAATCCTGTCAGTTTTTGACACGGAATATTACAATTTCAATATAAGTCTATAAGTCACACGGAGAAAAACAAACCAAAAATATAAATATTGGAAGTTTTAATTATTTATTTTATTTATTTTTTTCTAATATTCTTAAAACTTTCCGTCTGTTATGTGTAACGGAATATAAGAACTGGCCGTAGTGTCTGTTTTCGCAAGTGCTTTCGGCTATTCCTTTAGCCACTTTTTA
>OZ010578.1:20278326-20293326 GCA_963932145.1 Acanthosepion lycidas | reverse complement strand
ACAGTAAACATGTGCTCCATGTACATATATGGTGGACTCTCCCGTCGTATTCGACATATGAGTGTTAATAACTCAGTTCCTTTGTTCCGACAGCCAGACATTGGAATAGAATATTCATGCAAAGGGAACTCTACAAAACTGCTGCCTATTCAAATTCAAAAAATATAGAGAAGCAGAGTAAAATACGCATAACATGCTTAATGGCGGAACAGGATTTGGGAGAAAAAACAAAAAAAAACAAAATTAAATAAAAGCTACGAAGGAGAAGAAATTGTGGATAGCCATGTTGGCCTACGTTTTGAGGGAACTTGGCACATGAAGAAGTGGAAGGATTCGTGCCAATACATGAACGCTGAGTTTGAATTCAGAACTGGTGTCCTTCAATATTTTCAGCTGTAATACTTAATTGAATTAGTATTGAATGGTTAAACTTCAGATATGTAATAGCTTTGGGGAAAGGTACTATTTTGGACAAATATAGAATCTATTGAACGTTGTAGTTTATGGATTGTCTTTCAAGTCATTGTGAAGTTATTGTCTATCACAAGTGATCGATTGGAATGGTCATCGGTCTTTACATACAAAATCCACATGAAAATACCGGTGAGTCTAAATTGATATCCACTTTAACGCTTACAGCACATTTATAGAAGAACTTTTCCTGAAAAACAGGGATTGGTTTCCGGAATGAAAATATAAAATTAAAAAAAGAATCCATGTGAAGAATATGAAGCCAGTATAACAGAACGCCTCTACTGTTGGTGGAGAAAATTGCAATTCTCTTATTTGATGTACATGTTATTCTGTAGCTGATATTCTCTTCCAGTAACACTCGTAATAATGATCAACCATCTAAGATTTAGACAGTATGACGTGCTGTGGTATAGTTCAGTGTGATCACACACTCACTCAAACACACACACACACACCTACTATCAGAAAAAGTGTCAAAATGTCAAAACATAATACCTACTTGTATAGCTTATTTTTTTAAAACGCAATTTCAAATTCAGATGGCGACGGTGCCTTTAGATACCTTCTTGCTTTGACTGGAATTCTGAGTTATAATCTCCTGAATTGTATTAGGAACCTCTCGTCTTGTAGAGATTACTCTGACTAGGATTAAATTCAACATTTAGCTGTAAATCCTCATTTAGACAGGGATTCAGTGAACATGTCCGTGGTTTATTGTCAATATTAATTCTGTTTAAATCTGTGGAGCTTTCCGAGAAATGATCCTGCTCAAAGCGTCATTAGCGATACATACGATTTCGAAAGCATTAATTAAAAAAAAAAAAAAAAAAAGTAACTTTCTGTATATTGAACACTCTACCGGTCTTCTCATACTGGCAAATGGAATGTTTCAAAACTGAAGGCATAAAAGCGAAATATTTAAGGAAAATGAATGGTATTACCATAAAAATTGAATATTTATACTATTTACATTGCTCGGACTATCGTCCTCATTTTTATAGTCATATTCACGACGTTTCGGCCGTTGTACGCCCCGGCTTTCTTCAGGTAATTGGAATTTCGAATCGAACCCTTTATTTTATCCTGCGATGTATATTGTTATAATTCCACGTGCCTTTCTTTTTCTGGGTAACTCAGTTTCAGTTATCTCCCTTTTAGTGACTCAACTCTCCAAGATTTTGTCCACTGCTGGTGTGGTCAAAGTATTAAGACTCATGGCACTTTCGTTCAAATCACTGGATTACTTTTATCTATTGGGGCATGAAAAAGCATGCCACAGGGAACTAGAAAATATTACCCCGGACGACGAAATAAAAGGTTCGGTTCGAAGTTGCAACGTATATAACCTATATATATATATATATATATATATATATATATATATATAAGGCCGGGCGTACAATGGCCGAAACACCGTGAACATCACAACGAAGATGAGGACAACAGTCTGAACAATGTAAATAGTGTAAATTGTTACAATGCCTCATCTTAGAAATATAGGCAGACAATTGAATATAGCGGGACTAATTAGGGAAGATCGTTTGGGAATACCAGCTGCTGTTAGCTTAGACGTGCAGTTGGTGTAATGGATAACGTCTCAGGGTGATAAACCTGCAGATACCATTGGGTAATCATGAATCGAAAAGAGAGATGGTTTCCTAAACGTGTCATATCCTCCCCCTAACAACACGTATTGGGTGAGCGAAGTAGGGTAACGTCCAATTCTTCACCAGGACTCTGGGAATGCGTAAATCTAATAAAAGACATGAGAAGGCTGAATTAGGACAGTTAAGGCTACTAATGGGTTGATTTTATGTAATCATCTTTCGGGTTAGCTTTCTTTTGATATTTTTATTTTATTAATTTAAAAAGAAGAAAGCTTTCTAATGTGCATTAGAGAATAAGATTCTCGATTAGTGATGCAGTAATTATATCAGATGCAACTGCTAAATCGGCGGTCTTGTATCATTTCAGTATATTAAATAACACTCATTACGTGACTACTTCATTACACGACTATTTCAAAAGGAACTGATCATTATATGAAATGCAGTTAGTGATCATGACCTATATTACTTTTGATAGATATCTGACGAACAAATCCCAAAACGTTAAATATCGATTCCTTACTTAATTTACCATTAGACTATTTTCTAAGGTCTGATACATATGCTCTTAGGCAAATTGGACACTTGTTCGCCTATTATTTACGGAAACTTTTAGCTTTTAGCGAAACATTCCAGGAGACAAAATCGCCTAATGATTTCTTGATCACTTCTGTTTTAACCTATTAGGTTGGTGCAAAAATAATGACGTAATAATGTCGTTTTTGACGTTAAAAATACGTCAAAAAAACGACATTATTACGTCATTATTTTTGCACCAACCAAATATAATTCACGCTCGTTCCGGTACACGAGCTGACAACGTTCACAACTTTTATTTTGTGGCTTCAAGTAACCTTTGGCCATTTATTACGCCCTTTTAACGTCGATCTGCTATCGATTCTCTTAAATTTGTAAAGCAGACTACTAGTTGCTTCCTTCTGCTTCTCTTGCCATCAATATTCTCTTCCTAGTGAGTATTTTCTACTTCAATTCTTTTTTTGTTCATAATTGTAATCCAGATATTCCAGCTGTCTCTATTTGGTTACTAGTATTTGTTTCCTTCTAGTCTTTATTCTATCAGTTGTGAGGACAGCATCATCAACCACGAGATTGTATATGGAGCATCTTTCCCCAGCATTCAAGCTCTCATCTTTCAACATCGCCTCCGCGGGTTGGGTTATGTGTCTAAAATCCGTCCCACTCTACTTCTCTTTGGAGGCCCAAAACGACACTTCAGTGATCAGTTGAAGACATCCATGACACAGACCAACACCGACCCTTAGACCTGGAAAGCCGTTGCTGAAAATCGACCTTTCTGGTGTAGGATCATCCGGTGTGGGGAACAAGAAATTCTAGTCCAACCGTCAACATAAAGAGGAAACGTGACGTGCTCTCAGAACAGCCGGACTAGCCCAACCGCGTTCCACACCCACTTTCCTTTGTGACCCAAGCTCACGACACTTCGAGACTAAGCTGGGACTTCACAGGCATCTTTGCCACTGCCAGCAGCGGTGATAAAGGGAATAAGGAAAGGTTTCAATCCCGATGTATTGATGCGACTATAATTAATATAACTTAGCTTATCGAATATTATTGAGTCAACCTTGTTATAACTTTTGTAGTTTTACTACTATTTACAAATCTAAGCTGTTGTAGATCTTTTTATTCTTGGAAGCAGCATAATTTAAACATCAAGCTCGAAAGTTATTATGCTGTACGAACAAATAATTGGCCTTCATTTGTGGTTCAAAAGCTACATTTTTCGCTTAGTGCAATAAGCTTTTGTTCAACAGAAAAATATAATAAATTTAATCCGTCTTATACAGGAAAGATATCGTTTAAAATATGATTTGGAGTAATATTCTTTAAAAAATGCGGGAATACTACATGAAAAAATGAATTACTATTTATAAATTATTTCCGTCAAAACATTTTAAAAGTGAATAAACTTTGCTTTAATTGTCAAAATATATTTTTATGGCAACCCCCACCCACAAAAGCAGATAAAGACTTTGTTTGTCTGTCATGTGTTACGATATTCAACAGTATCTACACATATGCTAGGCCACAAACATCTCTTGAGCCGACCAAGCATAGAAATGAATACAATATGGGAACCAGTAATAGGGAGTGCCAGAAGAAAGCGATAACAACAACAAAAGTAATTTGTTAATATTTGTAAAACTATTTTGATTTTCTTTTCCGGGTTAAGTTTTTAATTCCTTTGATTGTACTGTTCCCTTACCAAAATTGTCCCAATGTCCTTATCGCATTATAAGTGTACAATATAATTTCCATCGTTCTAATTTACATATTCTGACGCATACACAGTTGCACGCGCCTGCGTGCGCTTATATATATATATATATATATATATATATATATATATATATATATATATACACTCAAGGGTGAGTTGCATATCTTTCATAAAAAAAAAACTAATTTTATTAGTTTGGTCAGATTTTAGGAAGTGAATCAGATTCAAATACTTTTACAGATACCTTTTTTATCCATTTATAGAAACATTAGTTTTTGAATGTGTATAATATAGTTTTAATGTTTGCTATATTTATGGGTAAATGTGCTCAATATGCGTTGTGTTTTGACTCGATTACTTATATATACAGGTCAGTAATGTTATTGTGGGTAATGTATTGTTCTAACGGTTATTTGGTTGGCGACAACTGTTAAGTTACTGCACCAGTAAAATAATTATTGCGTTCAAGCATGAAACAGAACAATGTCTGTAGGCGTTGACTTCCGTGCACATTCATATATATATATATATATATATATATATATATATATATATATATATATATAGGATTGATATATATGGAATAAATTCCAATACCCAAAATATACTATTCTTAAAATAGTGCTCAGTACAGAGTAGAGCAAATATAATATAATGTAATATCATATATATATATATATATATATATATATATATATATATGTGTGTGTGTGTGTGTGTGTGTGTGTGTGTGTGTGTGTGTAACCCTGGGCTGGCTGCAGCACCATTTGTGACGATCTAACCGTTGGCTGGTTTGGGTGAAAACCTGGTTTACCAGGTAACCATTCGTGACACTACCCCTCTGATTGTCTTGGTCGATGTCTGGTTAGATTCGATCTGAACTTTGTCGTTCTCAGCTCGCCTCCAATATCGGATTACCGAAGTAACTGCTTTGATCTCTAGTCTAACCTACCCACGTTGTTATTTCATCTTAGGAAGACGAAATCAATCAGGTGTCCCGCCGTAGTGTAAGCTGAACCCGGGGGAAAGGTGATACCGCACAAGTGTATATAAAAGAAAAATAATGAAACAAAAATGAGGTTCAAATGTGTTGAGAAATAACAAGTATCTTCGTACCTGTCTGCTGAATTCAGGAGTGCGTCTTTGTCCTAGCCCGCTTCTATGGATTCGTGACACTTTCACGTTTCTTAAGCGAGTCATGATATCTTGTTGTTTTTGAATAAACTGCTTTTTGGTATCTTCAGTCGATATTCATTAAAACTTGCTTTGGTGGTGTAAGTCTAACTCGTTCTTCAGAAGGCGTGGAATCTTGTGGTCACTTCCTGAGAGGCGCTATTCTCCGAGCCTGCGGTCTCTCGGACTCGATTGGTCTCCAACTGAAACTGAATTTAACTGCTACTCACTTGAACTCAGACTGAACTGACTGAATGCCCGGGCACGTTCATTTATATGGACACCGACCAAAACCCGGTGTGGGACCGGACGTTGTTTGGGTTCTTCGATAATTCCAAATCCTCAATAAAGATTCTCTCTTTGTTCGGGCAGGAAAAATTTATCACTTACATTTTTGGAACTCAATTACTTTCTGTTTTAGAGGGGTTCTCCCACTTCTGTGGGGAGAGGTCGGAGGAGAATTATCCTCCTAAACTCTTCCTTTCTCATATTGGTAACTCATACCTATTCCTTTCAGTGGGCGTCAACAAGTTTCCCTTCTTTCTCATACATTCAACTCCGCCTATCACCCATGCTACCACTTTAGTCAATGATCCCTTGGCGGTGTAGGTGCGGCTAGACTGGCATTAGTTTACATTATCGCCGAAAGAAAAAAAAAACTTATCTTCCATTTTCTTTCTTTCTTTTCTATCGGCCAGAATTCTTATGAATCGCACATTGCGGCCATTAATTTTTTTAATTTTATCCTGGGTAACTTGGAATTAATTATCGGTATTCTCCGCCGAATCATTAATTACCGCAGTCAACTTTTAACTGGGTGGTCCCACCTGAAGACCAAATCTCTCTGTCTTTCTCGTCTCAATATTATCGCATTTCCAGATTCCCGTTCTCGGTGACAGAAAGTCTGTCGTTAACCGTTTGAACAGGCAGTAACAATGACCATATCAAGGTTTGTTTACATACGGCTGTCTTTCTTCGTCGGAATTCAAGATAACCGAATTTCGATTACTTCGGCTTACATGCAGCTGACCGAATCGAAATTATTTATTATTGCTACGTGTGTGCTGAAATTGTTATTCTTTACCCGTATTCTCTCTGCCTTGGCGCGACACTCTCGTTTCTTGACATTAATTAATTCCGACAGAATCTGAAACCTGCCTCTCGTACAAATTTTCTGTCGTCTGCAAAAAAATATCTTTCTTCGTGAATGAAAATAAAATCTTTACACATTTTTCTTTTGTTAAATTAAAAAAAAAATGTCGCTCGGTATGTCTTTCGTTATAGCTCTTTCTCGCCTTAATTATTCCTCGTTTTTAATTTCCATGCTTATTTAGTTAGCCTATGACTATAGCTAAATAGTGTCACATATGTATGCGCGTAAAAAAACACACATACAATATATATATATATATATATATATATATATATATATATATATATATATATATATAGTAAAGTTTATAAAGCCTTTGGTATATAATCCAAGTGAATCCTTGTAATATAAAATATTAAAAGTGATCCACAAAAAGAGCTCAATATATTTATTTTATAGAGCACAAATTATTACATAATAAAATCTAAAATCACCTAATATGAGGAATAAAGTTATTTCAACCGACGAAAAAATAATAAAAAAATAAATATTTAATATAAACGCCGTAGGTTATATTAAAGAATAGGGGGCTATTACTATTGGGGATGAAAATGAGTTCCTCATCTCTATATAGGCCTAACTGTTTTGGATCTACAAATCTGCTGAGAATATCTAAAATATAAAAATCATAGCAACCTGGGCTGAATCCTATGTCCCCATAGGGACATCAAAATCGTCATTAAGGAATTTAGTCCAGGCTGAATTGTTAAAACCTAGAAGTGATTTCCTAGCTGTTAAGATTATATTAGTCTCCTTATCCGTGATCACCATTTAGTTTTTTTACAAACTTAATACAATTAATTAAAATTAACCAAAGGATCCCTGGAGATTAAGGAATAGAAATTTATGATATCAAATGTAATAAATGTAGCTGTTTCCTTATCACCCATATTGATATTTTTTTTTTATTTTTAAATGTATGAAATATTTTATCTCATTATATTTTTTATTTCTAAATATATTTTTATTCTTTGATATAATCTATTGCTTTTATATTAAATACTTATTTTTAAATATACTTTTACTTATTTTAATATAATTTGTTTAAATATGATTTATTTTTAAATGTGACTTTTTTAAATATATCATTTTTAAATACTAGTTGTCTTTGGAATTGTACATTTAAGTACGATTTTGCATTTCTAAATATAACATTATATATTTTAATGTTTATTTAAATCCTTTTTTACTCCTCTTTTAGTTTCAAATTAAAATTTAATTCTTCATATAACACCAATTTAATATCATACGGGTTTAATTTTATAGAACCTCTTCTCTTTAATTTTAATACTCTTCCCCGACTATTGTCTCGTGCTTTTCCCCCTGATTAAAACATTAAAATGGATAAATTCTATATTAGTTTTTCGACGGTTTTTGTAGCTTTCACAGGTAAACTTCTAATTCCGACACGAACCCAGTCTTTACTGGAGTTGAATTAGACTAATGAATCTTACTTTTTCGTCGTATGGAATAAGCTTATTCTAACGTGGGTTATCAGTTATAGTGAAGTGTATGAGTGTTGAAACAGATTAGTTTGATTTGGCCTTGTTAGTTAGATAGCCCACCATGAGAGCGGTATAAAACAAGAAAATCAAATTGTAAAGACAAACAAAAAAGTTATATACATATAAATCAATTAAGGTCTCTAAAAATAAAATTAATATATTTTGGTTGATAAAAGGTCGTCAAAATTTTCGTAGTAGTCTTTGCAAGAATGAGTTTATGTGTACGAAGGCAGATACGTATGTGTGTATCTATGTATGTATATATGTATGAGCGTTATCGTAAGGTAGGAATGTCTTTGAAGTAGTCGCTGTCTTAAAATGTTCCGTTCGTTTATCAAGTATAAAAGAGGTGAGAGAGAAAGGTAGAGATAATAACGTTCGCTTGACATTTCTCAAGGGACGTGTTAATACGCTAGTCTTCTTCTCTCTGGTGACAGGCGAACCAGTCCGTCTTTTATTTTGTTTGTGGGGCTGGAAAAAAGACATTTTTGAAATCACTCCTGGATATAATTTGGGCTTTTCCATTGGATGGCGAACAAACTTCGCGTCGGCTCGTGAAAAGATCTGTAAAAGAACTTGTTTTTGCGAATTGAAGATTATGTAAATTTTGTTTTTAAATGTCTCCTAGTTTTTGATTGGCCGAAAATCATTTCGTATCAAGGTGTGAAATGTCACAAGTTTTGTTTTGGATTCGCATTTGCGTGTGTGTTAAGCAAAGTTTGTAAATTCCAGTCTTTTTAATTTCTAACAAAATCAATAAGTCAGTACTTAGCATTTGAATTTTAATGTAGATTTTTTGTTCACTACAATTCCACATATGTGGTAATTTTGTATTTGATTGTATATATACACACACACACACACACACACACATATATATATATATATATATATATATACACACCCATATATATATATATATATATATATCGGCACCTAGAGGTGTTGTAATGGTTAGCAAAGCTTCTCTCGCTAAAGCAATTACGACTGAGTAGTGAGTTCAATCCTTACTGGGTACCCCATAAATTCGGCCTGGTGCCACATCTGAGCAAGCCTTGGAAAATCACTATATATATATATATATATATATATATATATATATATATATATATATATATATATGTGTGTGTGTGTGTGTGTGTGTGTGTGTGCGTGTATGTATATATATGTATATATATATATATATATATGGACATACATATATATATATATATGCACACACACACACACACACATATATATATATATATATATATATATATATATATGAACATACACACACACACACACACACACATATATATATATATATATATATATATATATATATATATATATATATATATATATATGTATATATATATAACATCAAAAACTGAAGTATTGTGCAAAACCAACAATTTCTACATGGTGGCAAATGAAAAGCTCTAATAGAAAACGAATCCAACAAGTAATTTAATAAACCCAAGAGAAAAACTGGTAGAAGAAAAAAGGAAAAGGTAATATAGACTAAGAAGAGAGGACCAATTGAGATAGGTCTACCTGATCACTAATATACAGAGCTCTTTGAGGATACAGTTCTAACCGCTACTTGAGTTTCATGCTACCGCAATCATCAGGCGGCGAAAACGCACTTCCCTCACGAAATCACACTCATGCCCATGTACATGCGTGGGTATGTTTTTTTTTTATGGAAAACTAGCATACATTATGTGAATATTTTATTATGCGGCTTAATTTCGCAATAAAATTACTTCTGGACAACTATTTATTAAATAAATGTAAATTGTAATTTTCAACTTCATTTTATTACAAAGTTTACGATATCTAAAGTGAATAAATACGACTGATAAATTTATAGCTTGTCTAGATATTAATTTCCTTTACATCAACTTTTAATAAATACTTACATCTCTTAAAAAAACATCTAACACCATAAAAAATAAACCTCTCCCTATCAATAGCTAAAATAATAAAACAAAATACCTTTTTATTACCGAAATATACTATTTGACATTTAGCAATAATTTTGATTAAAAACAAGTCGATTACCCCAGTGACGGCTTAAAATGGCTGTTTGTTTATGTGCTTTCTTTTTTCTAAACAATCAATATACTTCAACATATTGGCACCAATCTATTAATATATCCACGTGAAACGAATTTTCTCTCACATAGTAATATATGTGAGAAAACGACATTATTTTGCACCAACCTAATATCTTTCTAACGCACACCTTTTAATATCTATCGCACACATTTTCATATCTATCTATCTATCAGGTTGGTGCAAAAATAATGTCGTTTTCTCACATATATTACTATGTGAGAAAACGACATTATTTTTGCACCAACCTAATATCTATCTATCGCACACCTTTTAATATCTATCTATCGCACACATTTTCATATCTATCTATTTATCTATCTATTTGGTTGGTGCAAAAATAATGTCGTTTTCTCACATATATTACTATGTGAGAAAACGACATTATTTTTGCACCAACCTAATATCTATCTATCGCACACCTTTTAATATCTATCGCACACATTTTCATATCTATCTATCTATCTATCTATCTATTTGGTTGGTGCAAAAATAATGTCGTTTTCTCACATATATTACTATTTTTGCACCAGCCTAATATCTATCTATCTATCTATCTATCTATCTATCTGTTGTAGAGTAGCTAGCACCACTTCCCCCTTGAATAGTCTATGATTAAGGACTTCAACAGTTGATTAATAAGCTGATAATAAGCGGATTAATATTGGGACTAATTTATTTAGTATGGCCATACGGCATTTGACCCTACTCTTTTCATTGCATGTTGTCTTGTTAATTGTTTTGTAACTTATTGTTCTGTCCTTTTTGTATGTGCGGACAGTCAGTTAGTTATGTGCCATGAGTGATACACGCTTAGGCGATCATGTATCTTTCGATACATGACTAACGAGGCAGATTTTTCTCGCAGTAGATTGCCATTTCTTTTTTCGGTAGACTAATTGCCATCTAAGGCTAGAGAACCTGGCCTGCTATTTACCCATAGCTGGAGGGAGAAGAAGATGATTCATACCTTTCCCAAGGGTATTAGCACGTTAGTGAATGTAATGGATTCGATTAAAATTCGAACTTGACTCTCCGATAACTCAATTACTCCACCGGGCCTCCGAGTACTGGTGCTGAATAAATATAATAAGCTCATTCTTCTCTGTGTATCATTCAGCTTAAGCTACTTGGCGTGACGTCATTAAAATTATTTCCGTCTGTCACCAACGGACTGGTATTTAGTCAGTCTGCCCATCGAGACGAGATTTGGCACAAGGTCTAGTTTAGTTGGAGGACCGGAGCGCGTAGACTTGGGCCAAATAGACACGGGCCAAATAGACTTCGGCCAAATTTCGTTTGCATTGTCAATAGACAATGCAAATTTCCTACACCCGTGGTTGCAAGCTTGGGAAATTTGCTTTGTCTATTTTTTTTCAACCGAATCTCAGCCAAAAACAGAGCCAGATTGATTCATACTCTGCCCGAAGTCAGAGAGCTTGACAAGCATTGTATATTTTTCTCAGTTGGGTCTCCGGCCAAAGACAAAGAAATGACTGAATCTACCAGAAGACAGAGAACTTCACAATCGCAATCCAGAGAGAGCGGACGGCCTGATTACGACGGACTGGTATTTACAGATTACTCCACTGCAGACTAGATGCGACACAAGGTCAAGTGTACTGTGAGGAACTTGATCGTTTCTACCCGGTCCAAAGATCAAAATTTACCCAGTCCCCACAAAAGCGGTCTTGGGTACAGAACTGGACTGCTTTTCTCAGCCGAGTCTCTATCCGAAGACAGAGCCCAACAGAGTCCCCATCTGCCCTAAGACAGATGTCTTGTCAGTCACAAGTCAGACAGCCAACTGCCTGACTCCATTCTGTCTGTATTTCTCAGCTGAATCTGTCCGAAGACAAAACCCCGACTGATTCCTCCACCGCCTGAATACAGTGGTTTTGTCAAGCTCTGCCCGAATATAGAGGTCTTGTCTTGTCACGAAGCTGGGACCGACTGGTATTCACTGGCCATCACCCTGAGGACTAGATGCAAAACAAGGTCATGTTTACTGTGGGGAAAACCACGACTTTCAACCCGGTTAACTGGTCAAAACCTGGGCAAAAGCGGGATCGGGTATAGAACTGGTCTGTTTTTCTCAACCAAGTATCTACCCGAACACAGAGCCCGACTGAGTCATCCTCGGCCCGAAGACTAGATGCAACACAAAGTCAAGTTTACCGTGGGGAAGCTAAGCATTTTCATCCACTGGTAAAAAGCTACCAGACCCCCGCCACGCCAGAAAAAGCGGGCTCGGTTACAGAACTGGTCAGTTTTTCTCAGCCGAATCTCTACACGAAGTCAGATCGCGACTGAGTCAGCTTTCCCCCGAAAACTGAGGTCTTGTTTTGTCACGAGATAGACTGCGACTAACTAGCTTTGATGTTTTATTGAAGGTGTCTTGTCTAGTTCATTTGTGTTAACGAGTGTGTCTTATTACTCCACAACTGTATTGTTTTATATCTGTAGGTAAAATTACTCAATATTAGAGACAGAGCTTATGTAAATATAAAAGTGGACATTTAAATCAGTACCAAGCGAGGATAGTCTGGTCCATCTTTGAACGTAATCTTCATGTCATGAAGATTGCTTTCAAGACTGTAGCAGACCTAAGTGAGCACCTCCTATCCAGCTGTAAAAAAATGTCTTATTGTCTCCCGAATGCGCATGCCTGGAGACATAATTCACACGGTTTAAAAAAAAGGCTGTTTACTCAAACATCGTATTTCTCAGAATAGCAAATATGGTTTGATATAAAGATCATTGATTCCTTATAAACATACACGCACACACACACATATAATTTTATAAATACTGGTATTTATTTTTCTTAATTCCAAATGCATAAAAAAAATTTACGTGACGCAAGATCAAGAATCTCAAAGAGGAAATCACCTATTGTAATATTTCGGAAAACAATTTTGGAAATGTTAAAAAATGGTGAATAAAGATCAGGCGTCATAGAAATAAAAGAAACTGAAGACGTTGGCAAGATATGAACGAGAAGAAAATTTTCTTTAAGAAAGTCTTCAAAAACATATGTAAGTGAATAAGAGAATAACAAGCAGATATTTAGACAAGAAAAAAATCAATTTGAAGCTTGAAAATTTGTAGTCACGAATATAAAGGCACAGAACTGATTCTAAAAGTTAAGATCATAGCCAAACACATGAATGCAATCAAACTCCCACCTTTGTGCAAATAAGACGTATACAAAGGTGAAATTGCAAGTTTAGCGAAAAAGTACATGAAAACTGATTCACAGGAGTAATTTTGATTGAAGACTAAAGAGATTCATTAATGAATGTGATGGTCAGCGTGGCGGTTTGGTGTTTTTATGGAAATAATCAACTACAAGGTAACCAAAAAAATTCTGTCCGTTTTTTGATTAGTCATTGAATGTAATATATACGAAATGCGTGTAGCAATTGTTTTCAAATTCGGACAACCGGAAGTAGGAACATCATACGTTATAAAAAACACGCGCACCTTCCCCGGCCATCAGTTATAAGCCGGGCAGCTGTGAGAAGGATGGAAGTGTCTAGAGATCTCGTTCGGGGCTGTTTGCTTTACGACTTCAAAGTGGGCTTATCAGCAGCTGCATCAAGTCGCCGCATATGTCAAGTGTTTGTGAATAGTGCTGTGGATGAACATACTGCAAGCTGTTGGTTTCGAAAATTCAAGTCGGGAGATTTGTCTCTCCATGATGAGCCTCGCAGTGGACGACCACGGGTCTTCAATGACGGAGTCCTGAAGGCGGCCGTTGAAGAGGACAGTAGTCTAACGTGTGGTGAACTTGCAAGACAGTTCAACGTTTCCGATGAAACAGTTAGACTTCACCTGCACCGCCTAGGTAAGACGTACAAACTGAGAAAGTGGGTTCCGCAAACGCTGTCGGAGGTCCAAGAGGGACAACGTGTGGCAGCCTGCGTATCGCTGCTTTCTCGCCACCGTACCGCATCCTTATTCAATCGAGTGCTTACCAGTGATGAAAAGTGGGTTCTGTACGAAACTCCCAAGCGTTCCAGACATTGGTTGTCTCCTCAGGATGCTGTCCCTCACACCGCAAGACCGCCTATGCACCAACGCAAGATTATGCTTTGTGTCTGGTGGACAAGTCGTCAAGTGGTTCCTTATGGACTGCTAACAAAGGGCTAAACGGCCACTGGAGACCTATACTTGCAGCAATTGAAACGTGTGCAACAAGCATTGCGCCAGAAGGAGCCAGCACTGGTGAATCGCAAAGGTGAGCTTTTCCTCCATGACAACGCCAGGCCGCATGTCGCGCGGATGGTCAGGGATACCATACAGCAACTTGGGTGGGAGACTTTGTGTCATCCACCTTATTCACCTGACGTTGCGCCATTCTATTATCACCAATCCCTGGATAATCATCTTCGTGGGAAATCGTTCACCAATGAAACAGACTTGCGCAAAGCCCTCACGGACTTCTTTGCGACAAACCCCCCCGAATTCTACCGCAAGGGCATTCAACAGCTGGAGACACGTTGGCAGAAGGTGCTGGATGCCGATGGCAATTACTTCGAAGACTACTGTGAAGCGTTTTCTTTTTTCCTTTAAAAACGGACAGAACTTTTTTGGTTACCTTGTAATTTGATATAAAACACATCAGTTCGGAGATGTAATAATAATTTGGACGAATAGTGATGACAGTAAAAAATAATTCCTCACTACTTTTAACCCGTGAAAATTTCGCCGTTTTCC
>OZ010578.1:20263326-20273326 GCA_963932145.1 Acanthosepion lycidas | reverse complement strand
CTCACATCAATCCAAACAAAAAAAAAACAAAAAATATATATATATATATATATATATATATATATATATATATATATATATATATATATATATATTACAATGAATCATTCACACACAAAAAGTAGATTAGTAAAGTTAATGATATAAAATGGCGAAATCCTTTCCTTAACAAAATTTTGAATGTGCATTAACCTACAATTAAGAATTATAAAATGTATAAGATCTTTCTTTAATACGCAAGTACTCCCAACTGTACATTCAGTCATCTTCAGACATGGAAATTATTTTCTTTTTGGTAAAATTCAGGTAGCATCCGAGACGAAAAAATAGAACGTGAATATATATATATATATATATATATATATATATATATATATATATATATATATATATATATATAATAATAATAATAATAAAAAGGCTTAAACACTAATATTCCATGGTCATAATTTATTCCATTGGAATCGTAAATACGATCCAATTCATCAGACCCGCAAATTCAAAAAGAAAACGGAAAGGAACAACAACTCCGGAAAAAAAATAGAATTTAGAGAGAGTGTAAGTATGAGAGTGTGGGACGAATGTTAGTGCTAAAGAGAGGGGTAACATACGAGAGAACTTATGTGTATATTTACCACTAATATTATATATATATATATATATATATATATATATATATATATATATATATATATATATATATATATATATATATATAAATGTGTTATTGTTAACGGATACAAACTTTTCGAGTGTGAAGTCGCAAAGCTAAAGTTGAATAATTTTTTGAAAATTTAAGAGAGTGCGTTTTTTACTAACATGGAAATTTGAGAATTTTTTGTTGTAGGAGTCAGTCAATGTGACATGAAATAAATTGTTCAATATATATACATATGTATACATACATATACAGATAGATAGATAGATAGATAGATAGGTAGGTTCAGATATGAAAGCTAATATTTTTTATATTTGAAGGACATTTATTTTGATAACACTTTTTGTTCCCATCGTTCAAATTACATTGCCTAAGAAGAGACTCGAGAGTTTATCTGTTCTTTTATCATTTAATCATTTCTATCATAGTTTCCTTTGTTCTGTTAGAGATTTTTGCCAGGATCGATTGTGAAAAAATATCTTCCACCCTTTCAGTCTTATTTATCTTTTAATAAGTATTAGACTTTCAAAACATTTCCAACATCAGGAAGAGGAAAAAAATATCGCGTAGTGATGTGAGGAGTAAACAAGATATTTACAAAGATTTCAAATAGAAAAAAATACATGTAAAAACAATGTCAAATATTTCGAGCGAAATGAAAGACCAAATTCAAGGCTTGGATAGTTGTGTATTTGGAAACTCTGACAGTGGTCTCTGTCCGTCTGTTGATTTTCATGCGATAAAAATTAGAATTTACTCACGATGACTCAGAGGAATATAACACATGAAAACATCCACCCGTATGCGCACACATATACGCTCTTTCCTCACTCTCTCTCTCTTTTACTCACTCTCTCTCATTGTCTTTTCCACGCATTCTCTATGTCACTCATATACACACTCTCTAGCATACAACCTTACAAACATACAGTCTCTCTCAGACACACTGACATTCACTCACACATTCTCCCATATACACACACGCTGTCTTTTTCAGGCACATACACGGAATCTCACACACACGTACGCAGAAATATGCATATATACACAAGTACAAATGCACACACACTCTTTCAAACATACACACTGTCACACAATTTATTTCACATACAGTATTGAGTGTGAAAGGATATGAGAAAAGAAAACATTATGAAGGAGAGAGAAAAACTAGGTTGATACATGCGAACAGAGATGTTATAGATAGATAGATAGATAGATAGATAGATAGATAGATAGATAGATAGATACGAACAGGCAGGGATAGATAGATAGATAGATAGATAGATAGATAGATAGATAGATAGATAGATAGATACGAACAGGCAGGGATAGATAGATAGATAGATAGATAGATACATACGAACAGGCAGGGATAGATAGATACGAACAGGCAGGGATAGATAGATAGATAGATAGATAGATAGATAGATAGATAGATAGATAGATAGATAGATAGATAGATACGAAGAGGCACGGATAGATAGATAGATAGATAGATAGATAGATAGATAGATAGATAGATACGAAGAGGCACGGATAGATACATAGATAGATAGATAGATAAAAATACTCCTAACGATTGAATGTTTCGCACCCTGAGATTGGCCGACGATTGCTTAAGACGTATACCTAAAGTAGACACCATGTAATTTGTTAATTTTTTTTAATAATTTGACTCCAAGAAAGGAAATGAAGTCACTAAGACATAAGAGCTTGCTGTGTGCAAGAGAATATAAAAAAACATTAATGTGGGAGAACACTAAAAGAACAGACATTAAGAAAAGAGAAGATAATGATTGACATTGTATTTAAATGTTTGAAGATCAAAATTGGCTGAAAATCACGAAGCCTGAAAGATTTCCAGAAGCGAAAAAGGAAATATCCCCAGAACAATTGTCATGAAAATATTTAAAGAAGAGGCAGAGGGTGTCTTTCTTACGGCACTGAGAAGGTCTGAACCTGAGATGTCTTCTCAAAACTAATAACATTTTTATGTCATTGTTTCTGACGTCGTAAGGTCTATCCTTCTTCAGGAGTCTGTAAACATGCTAAAGCTTTAGAAATATTCGAACAAGACATTTTATTTTCCCAGCGTGGTTGACTCTTCTCATTCCACTCTCTCTGTCTGCTCTTTTGCGTACTTAGCAAGAACGAAGTAAGATCAACACGAATAAGATGTGAGGGAAGCAATACACCCTAGAAGCGGGAAAGAAAAAGGAAAGAAAGAAAAAAATTATAATGGAGAGGAGGAGGAAGAATGGAAACAATACAAACAAAGAAATAACGGACAGAGAGAAAAAGAAGTGAATTTGAAAGAAAACAAACAAATGAGGGAGAAAAATGAAAAAGAAATAAAGGGTTTTGTAAAGTTTATTTCCCTCCAAGAAAGAAAGGAAAAAAAAAAAAAGGAGAAAGTTATTAGAAAAAGAAAATATGACCCGAACGAAGAAGACGTCCAGGAATAACGTAAAAGAGAATGTAAAAAAAAAAAAGAAAATGTCATAAAAAAAAAAGATTCTAAAAGAGAAATAGAAAACAGGAAATCATGACAAAATAAAACAAAGAAAATGAAAAGGAAATTGCAAATGGCGATGTTACAACGTAACTGTTGAATTTCAAATACAAGAACAAAGATCACTTGATAATGACTGATAAATCGATAGATAAATCAATAAGTGGGCAGACAAACTGATACAGCGACAGATTGATTGATTGATCAGGTTGTAAGCCTTCTATAAATAGAAAGAAACAAAAGTCTGTTATAACAGCGTAGGTATAAGCAAGCTTATATATGTAGATAGATGTTAGCCTAAGTCTTAGTATTTGGCCGAACATGTCTGCAGTCTGGCGACATTTAGGCCAATTATTAAACTCTGGTGTATGTATTAGTTGGAACAATGACTGAGATTTTTAACGGTAAGTAACATAATTCCGGTCCATGACTGAATGTCCTAAAAGTTCGAATAGAAGTGACAGTTGACGAAACAGAACTTAATATTTCAAGAACAGTTTGTGCTACCTTGGTGAAATTCTTAGCCAATCAAAGAATAAATCAGTCGATGGTGAGACGACATTCAGTCGACTGTGCAACCATCGTATTAAATTGGTGTCTCTTGCAGTCATTTTTGGCAAAATATAGCACCAACGTGATCTCAGGTCTAACATCCTACGAATTTTTCAATTTCCGATAATTAAATCGTTTTAGACTGTGGTCTAGAGTAAAGTGAAAGAGTCGATAAAAGAGGAATTGACGGTAAGCAGAGCAAATAGTACTATTCTATTTACCACCCTCCTCGCAAGTCAAGATGTAGTAAAAAGCTATTATTAACGTGGAGCGTTCCGAGCACGTAGACCTCGTATACACGAGGTCGGGTTTGTCTACCTCTTCAAACCTCGTCTGTGTTCCTCTCTGCCCGGAGGCAGAGACGTCGAGAGTGGAAGAAGAAAGAGGAAGACACCACAGCCTTGAAAAGGATTACTTTAAAAATGAGAAGTAATAATTTCACTAGTTGATTAGAACCTTTAAGAGAGACCTGCTACAGGACGCTTGAAAGAATTATAAAAAATATAAATTGTTTTAGATACATAGATACGTTTTCTATGCATCACCCTTCTATTGCATTAGGATTTAGCGATGTTTGGTTATCGATGCACGTAAAAATATGAGACAGGAGTTTGTTTGGGGGACAAATGCCATATTCTACTCGATTAAGGAAAATTATTAAAAATAGTACGCTTTTTGGCGATGGTGGAATCACGTCTTCATATCACTAACATGATAAAAACAAAATTCCAATGCCTTAGGTAAATGTCGATAGAAACAGAGCATCTGAACAAAACATATGAGACCAATAGCGACTTACTGTATTGGATATTTTACAGATGGCCAACGCTAAAGTATTGATATATATATATATATATATATATATATATATATATATATATATATATATATAGGTTGGTGCAAAAATAATGTCGTTTTTTGATGTTAAAAAATACGTCAAAAACGACATTACGTCATTATTTTTGCACCACCCCTAATATATATATTGTGTGTATTTAGGCAGCATCTTTTCATTGATACACGTTTAAAATATTATAGACAAGTGTTGTCTATTTTATGTAAATTTTTTTCGTAACATCTGATAAGTTTAATAACATTATCGTTGAACGAAGAAAGAAATTGACAATATTGATCTATATATTTTTTTTATACAATCTAAGCTTTCGGCCTGCATAAGTCATTATCAAAGATGTCAATTACAACATATTAAAGAATATACGGACACGACAGTGATGATAGTCTGTCATTGTTTACATAGATGATTTCTAAGCAACGATAAACACGTGCTTATAAGACCCTAGAAGCGAAAATCGCACCGATTCTCATGACGTCACACATGACCACACGAGAGTGAATTGAGAAGTATAAATATGGTAAGCCGTTGGTATAAACCAATGGCTTCTGTTACCAATTATAGACATTTAAGAATATTTGTAGAGATGCCATAATTGATTGATAATGGCTTATGTAAGCCGAAAGCTTAGATTGTATTAAAAAAAAATGTGGATCATTATTGTCAATTTCTTTCTTCGTTCAACGATAATGTAATTAAACTTATCAGATGTTACGAAAAAATTTACATAAAATAAATAGACAACACTTGTCTATAATACTTAATGAAACGTGTATCAATATATATATATATATATATATATATATATATATATATATATATATATATATATATATATATATATATATATATATATATATATATCGTTTTCCGGAACTAGAGGAATCTAACACATCATTATCAGGTCTTAATATAATAGGAATTATTCTTAAAACCTATAATATTGTTGGCATTTATCAAAACCGGAAAAGGCTTTGTATTTTATTTTCTCTGCGCAATTAAAGAGAATATTGATTTTGATCGCGTACAATATTTCAAATGATGGTTTATGTGGTATAGAACTTGTATGCACGTCCATGTGTTGCATTATGATAATGCACAAATGCGATAATATTGATCACACAATAATTGCTATCACTTCCCTTGTATCGAATATTATTGATAATGGCGGGATTTATAATCGTAAGGATTAAGTACCTAATGATTCGAAATTATTTGCATCAGTCGAGTTGATTGTTAACACTTCAGAGTCTGATATAAAAGTCAACCCCGAGTATCAGGAAAAAGCTTAATTTAATTAAACAAATTTCTAAAGGATCAAACACGGCTATCCCCCTATAGGAGAAGCTTTAAACACTTACTTTAGCGAAACTGTTTGGAAAGGGAGAAATGAGGTAATTCTGTTGTAATCTTGTGACAAAATATAACGAAAGATATTATTTAGTCTTCATAGAAAATTTATTGAAATGAGTTCCAGACCACCCCATTTTATGGAAGGGGTGTCAAAATTTGCATATGTTTTCGAAGGGAGATATAAAATGCTAAAATAGTCAATGGGGTATCATTTTTTCTTCTTTCGTTACGACTTTTCTCTCTTTTTCGAAGTTGACTGGACGTGTTACCGAAACTTTTAATAAGAGTCCTAACTCTTTATTTTCTATCGTTAAGTCTCCAAGGAGAATTACTTGTAAGCAACATATAGTGTTTTTTGTTGCAATTTGACACAAACAATTGACACCGCAAGATTGCTGGGGTTAAAATTAAGAATTCCTTATCATTTCTTTTATCTGCTCCCGCCGTTTCGCTTCAAATGCGAAAAGTTGCCATTATAGTTTTTATACATTCCCTTTCCCCAAACAGTCGGACTGAAAAAAATAAAATGCATTATTTCTTTCTGTGTATGTGTGTGTATATATATATATATATATATATATATATATATATATATATATATATATATATTAGGTTGGTGCAAAATAATGACGTAATAATGTCGTTTTTTAACGTTAAAAATACGTCAAAAAACGACATTATTACGTCATTATTTTTGCACCAACCTAATATATATATATATATATATATATATATATATATATATGTGTGTGTGTGTGTGTGTACACTACATTTGAAAGGTTTGAAGAGAACACAGAATTAGCATGGCCTGATCTTGGCAAAAGACTGAAAGAAAATGAAAAAGAGATCTTAGAGTCATTGAAAAAAGAATGGAATCAATTATCAATCTTAAACTTTTGGAAAATTTTGCAACGAATACCAAGAATGTGTCTGTGTGTGTGTTTGTGTGTGTGTGAAGTCAACACCCAGCAGCGACAATATGTTTCCTGTTTCTTGTCAATGCTATTATACATCAATGTTCACGATAGCGTACCTTCAACGTATATTTTATAATATTCATAATTTTAAAAAGATGATCACTAAAATAAACAGATACATGATATATATTGCATTTAATAATATTTGCCTTAACTTGCACAGCAGAATACAAATAGTCTACGCCTAGATGCTTTCTGAAACACGAAACTAACTTGAAGGAAGTGCACAAGTGACAATTTAAAAGGGTCTCTTGCTGGTTGTCTTATAGCAGCTCTGGGGTATGAATCTTCAGCTTGGATTCCAAATAAGTAGACGCGTACAATTAGGAAAGTCTGTAAGATTAAGATGTTCCATAAGTGTGCAATGACTAAATGCTAGGATGCGTGCTGCTAGGAAAGTTGAAATCATTCAACCAGCATTTCAACAATTTGATAGACGATTTCACTCCAGTGGTGGTGTCCTGGTTAATCAGAAGAAGGTTAGAACTCTGATAATAAACCCCATACCATGATGACCCTGGAAATAACATACAAAGTTTGCCAGAAAAACTGAAGAAAACCACTCTGGTCTCGCCAATTAAAACCCACGTGAAAACTGAACAAATTTTACAACATAACTTCGGTCCTATTGTGTATTTACAGTTTGCCAGATCTGCAATACAAACTGTAAGTCATTTGCTGGCCTCAAGAACCATTATCTTTGTTTTGAGACCTACAATCTTGTGGAAATTAATTGAAACAAAACGAGTAATTACTTTATTATTTACTTTTTTTTCCTATTTTTCAAACAAAATATGACGTGGTGCACGTTTTAGTACTTCGTATGGCCACTCTATAATATCATCCCTTGCAGATTGACCACAGATTCTCGATTGGATATAAATAAGTGAATTTCCGGGCCAGTTTATAGGACTTTGATTTGCTCACTGGTAAGACTTGTCAGTGTGTTCGTGAAGCGTTATAATTTTCGTACGCTACCTTGGAGTAACGTCCGTCACAGAAAATGGTCGTAGGACAACTAAACAACAGTCGAAACAATAATGTTTGGACGCTATAAAAGTCTAATACCATCACGGATGACGCAATATTCTTCAATGACAAATTTCATTGTACACACCGAAAATAGATTCATATTGTTGCACACCACAAAGTAACCTAATGTGAGGAAAAATAGAAATCGATTATTCCCTGTACCTCCAGTGAGTCTAAAACTGACCGTATTGTGAAAGAAAGGCAACTAAAACATTTGTTTCAATTAATTTGCCGAATGGTGTTTATTCATTTATTTTGTTGACGAAATATTTATGCATCGGTAGTCTTACATTCAGCAGTTTAAATCTATTCTCCATAAAAAAGCGACCATGATATAGATAAAATGATCAAACATCTGAACAATGATCATTGTTGTTTAACGGATCGACAATCATCATATATGCATATATATGGTCGTGTTACCAGTATTACTATTACTATGTAATCGAGTACTACTTCCGACATATAGGGTATTGTTGACTACAGCGATTCTTCCATCAGGCTTTATTGGCAATAGTATGGCTAGACAGACATCTGGAAAAGGGTAGATTAATATTCTTACTGGGTCTGCAGAGATGGAGCACACATAGATCCGCCGGAAATGAGAAAGAGTTATTCTTCTTTAAGACATCAGAGAAGGAAAATTGATATTGCGACTCTAAATGATATTGAACGTTTATAGATTTTGGATAATAAATTAGAGAATAACTACAGATAACTTGTTTATTTCATATATTTCAAATGTTTGGATGCGTATAGCTTGAAAAATAAATTTAAAAAATCAGTGAAAACATTGGTACCTTTTGATATCCTCTGCAATGAATGTGGTCGCGTCTAACTAAGGGCAGGCATCAGCAATCATCAAAGTAACCACAGACTGAGAGAAGTTATGCGGTATTTCTACTTGCTGCGAGTGAGTTAAAAGATGGTATACAGGTGGTGGATTGAAAGGTCATATGAAAATTCAACAGAATGCTATCATCGGACACCGAACTTTACCAAATCTGCAGAGTGTAAGACCCTAGCAGGACTAAAAGCAACATTCAAGCTGGACATATTACAAGATTAATAAAAAAATAGCTTTACTAAAACTGAAACATATTACTCGTGACTATCTATCTATCAATATATCTATATCTATATATCTATATATATATATATATATATATATATATATATATATATATATATATATACTTGTGCAAATAAAGTGAAACAACAGATTTAGTTTACTTTCTTTCATATACGGTCAGTCTTAGACCCACTGGAGTGACAGGGTTTAATCGATTTACAATTTTCCTCAGATTAGGACATTTTCAGTGGTGTGCAGGAATATGAATCTATTTTCGGTGTGTATGATGAAATTTATTTCGCCTTGAAAAATAGTGCGTCATCATTGGTTGCATCAGATTTTTATTACGCCCAGAAACTATCCTCTCGACTGTCGATTAGTTGTCCTATGGGAATTGTCTGCGGTGGACGTTACTCTAAGGAAGCGTACGGAAATTTGAAGCTTTACACGAACACACCGGCAAGCCTTAGCCATGAGCAAGTCAAAATACTATAGACTGACACGGAAACTCTCCTGATTTAAACCCAGTCGAGAATCTGTGGTCACTCTGCAAGGAATGATATAGGAAGTACTAACATGTATACTGGGTTATATTTCATTGAAAAAATACGAAAAATAAGTAAATAATAACAGAATTATTCGTTTTGTTTCAATTAACTTTCAAAATCTTTGTATATATATAGAAACTTAAGTACAAAGAAAAATAAAAAAAAACAGGCGAGTAATAAACCCAAAACGTAGAGTGCTCAATACGCTAAGCAGAGCTGAGAGAAATAAAATAAATCCTAAAGGGACAGGAATAACCTTGGCTTATTCCTGGCTCTTTAGGTTTATTTCTATATATATATATATATATATATATATATATATATATATATATATATATATATATATATATATGTATCCTTTCCATATCAGTACCATGCACATTTTAATGGTGGATTCTGACTTTAAACTGAAATTATTCTGCTCCCAAGCCCTTTCTAGGCTA